>QJSC01019151.1:434821-508567 GCA_003697955.1 Calidris pygmaea
TGGGGAAATACATGTTACTGACTTGAAAAGGGTCATAGCCTACAAGTGCCTTGACATGGAGTCTCAGTGAGGTGCATGGGTCAGAAGGGCAGTGGGATTCTCTGGGGAATAGCCATAACAGTGGGTGGAAGTTCATAGTTTCACCTCTGTGTGCAATAAGGAGAAAACTGTGCTGGGGTAGGATGTATAACTTGGGTGTATATCTTATTTTTCAAAGATTTTAAAAAAAAGAGGGGATGAAAGGGGCGGGAAGAGTGACAGAATGCCTTCAAGGGCTAGGGAAAGTGACTTCCACTGAAAAATGTGAAATGTTCAGTCCATTCACCTAACCATAGAGATGCTTGAAAAGTACCCAATTTACAGTAGACCAGTATACTTAAATGGGGGAATATTCTTTGTATGACAGGGCTGACCAATATCATAGAGAAAGGCTGCTTCAGGTTTTATGGCTAGAACCAGAAGCCAAATCAATATTAGAAACAAAGTCCTTTCTTGAAACTGAGGTTTATTAACCTGGAACATAGGATGAGAGGAAATGATGAAGTCTTTATTTTATTTTCCAGACCTTGCTGGAAAATATAGCTTAGTTAAAAAGACATTTTACAGTTAAATTAAACACAATGTCAATTGAATTTAATAAAAGGAGGTTAGACAAGGTGTCCTTTCAAGATCTCTTTCAGACCTATTTTTCTGTAATTAAACAGTCCTTCTAATTTTGAAAGCTATATATCTATGTCTCTAGGGGGAAAAACAGGGGGGAAATATCTGAACAAATTTGCCCGTGTCTGCTTGCTTTACATCTGTCTCCATCACATGTGGTAAATGGACTTTATTAGGAAGCGCTGGTTTCCTTTAAGCTCATTGAACTTCACAACCAAGCGCCGGTGCTTCCCTGTCTACAGCCTGTCCTGTCACATAACCCAGTGCTGCATCGATCACCGGGCGGGCTTTTATCCAAAGTACCGCTGTCTGAATCGTTGCAAGGAGAGCAACAGAAGACAAACATTTTTTTAATTGACCCGCGTCTCTTTTCTTTTTCCTCAAAGACTGCCCGCCTATAAAACGAGACCTATTGCTGTTGTTCTCCCAAGGGAAGCATATTGCCTTTCAGCACTTCTTTCCCCGCGCCTTCCTCCTATCCTTTGTATGGTTATTTGTGTTCAGCTGCTCTGCCTGTGCATCTCTCTCTCTCTCTCCCTCCCTCCCTCCCTCCCTCTCTCTCTCTGCTGTTGCCGAACTGCAGCTCCCACTGGAATTTGCACAATCACAACCAGCTCTCCTCTCACACAGCAGTGAATCACACCACCTGAAGAAGAGGAAGAGCAAATTGAGCACGGTAGCCTCCCTGCTTATATAGCGCGAGGTACCGGTAGCACCCACGGGGATGCAAGGACCTTGGGTTGATGCGAGACCCTCTCAGCCTGAGATCTGCTGCCCGTGATCCGAAAGCTGTCACAGGGTTTTATAAGAGTGCGTGGATTTAGGGGAGGTTTTTAAGAAGCTAATAGCCTGCTGCATCTGAGAGCTGGAAGAGGCTGCTGCTTGCTGCTGCTGCTGCAGTAGCTGGTGCAGCAGGATGGATGAGTAAAGGAGAGCTGCCCGAGCCATGCCGGTGAGACTCCCCTCCTGCTCCGTCTTCATCAACTGAGGGGATCCGGAGGAAAACAGATGCACTAAGCAAGTGCCACACTGGATTTATCACTGTGTACCCTTCACTGTGGAAAATGGTCAACAAAGACATGAATGGATTTCCAGTCAAGAAATGCTCAGCCTTCCAGTTTTTTAAAAAGAGGGTAAGATTTTCCTTTAATTCTTTCTTTTCACGTTCTTTTTGTCGTTGTCGTTGTTGCTGTATTTCTTAATGTGCTAGAGCAGGGAGTAAGTAATTGAAGAAGGAAGGTGTTTTAATACCAGTCCCCTGCTGTAAGGAGCCTGGTGGCATGGGCAGCTCTAGAGAACACCAAGGGCGATAGCGCCGTAGGTGAAGGGGAGCTGGGGAGGGGGGACGGGGACCCGGGGGGACGACACCGAAAGGCATTACATCAGCAGCCTGTGCTGTGGAATGTATATCTCAGTCAGGGCTGACCACAGGGCTTGACGCAATCCAACCAGCTATTCAGACTGGGATAATACGCTCCGAAGCGAAGTGCAGGGTTGTTGCAGCTTGTCTCCGACTCCCTCCTCCACGTCCACCCGGGGGTATGACTCCCTCCACACCTTCCATTCATTTGTATTACCCACCTCCATTCATCATCTCACGGAGGGGGTGGAAAAAGAGAACAAAGAGGGGTTCGTGAGCTCAGCAAAGTATTTCACAGTTTGTAATTTGCCTGTAATCGCAATTAATGCAAGAGAAAGGAGTAAGACCGAGGCACACCTGGATTTAGTTTTCTTTTATATTCTTTAACTTAGGCAGGTATGTCAGGATTTAGGAAAGATCTGCTATGTATTATATTTGCTGATTTCCTTGAGGAAATGTAGTGTAACGCTCTACCTCATCACTTGAGTTAAGTTCTTTCTCTTTCTTTGACTTTTATTAGTGGCGATGCTGCACACCCTCTACTTAACTTGAGCAACAAAGTCATTTCCATGTGGCAGCAGGACAGGCATTCTGAGTATGTCTGGGTAGACCCAGGCAGGAGAAGCAAAACATCGGAAAGAGATTGGGAGCAGGGACTCCCCTACGGAAATGATTTCCTGAATGATTAAAACGACAACCCTCTCTTTAAACAGACTGGAGTAGGAGCAGATAAGCTGCTCCATTCACTTGTTCGTTCATTCATTCATTCGTCCCCATTCATCCTCTCTCTTCGTTATGCCAAGAATATGGTCAGTCCATTTAACCCCCCAGGCAAAGAAAGTGGAGCCTACACCAGCTGCTGATGTGAAAGCCAGGGTCAACCCCTTTTGGGCTGCGAGATGCCAGATTTAAGGGCAGATCTGGAAAAGACCCTGAGCAGGGTCGCTCAAAGGAAGAAAGTGCAGTGTTTGTTGATATTTGTTGTTCCCAAGGTTGTTTGTGGAAAGCTCAGATAAAGAGCCCAACCACCACGTAAACTCAGTCCATAAAAAAGGTTCTCGTCCCAGGTTGCATCTTGTTTAAGTATATTGCTATTGGCACACGTATGTTTGATATTCAGCTCACCAGGAGGGTTTATCTGGTTTTCAAAATTGCTCAAAGGTTTTAATATGAATGTATGATTAAAGAGGAAACAAAATAGCATGCAGATCCTGTATGAGGTTAATTATTGGTTCTTGTCTTCTATCTCTGCTTAGAGCTAAGAGAAGTTATCACTGGAAGCCTCTATAGCATTTTATTCTAGAAGCAGGGAAAATCGTTTTTTTCAGAGCTGTACTGATGATCAGTGAATTTGTCATTGGAGAAGATTGTTAATTGTAGTCATATTTGAAGATAGTGGTATAGTGATACAGTCTTGGGCAGTGTATCGGGAGAAATAACCGTTTCTAGATTCTGAGGGTTTTCATTTTATCAGGTGTTGCCTTTTTGCTATTGTGATGAGGACAGATGAAATCAGTAAAACCAATTTAGAGGCACAAAGGAAGGGAAATCCCTCCTTACACATTTCTGTCAATAAATGTTATGTGTTCATTGATGCTCCTCTTGCCCCATTATCTTCCTCCCAGACAATCCTCTGCATTCAAACATTAACCACATTGTTCTTATGTCAGTGCTTGAAAAGTGTACAAACAAGAAAAGCTACTTGTTCATAATGTTACTGGCTCCCAGTAATGTATCTTGCATTATGCTGGACTGGTCATATGCTGCATTTAACTACTGGAAGGATGGGGAAAGATGGTTAAAGACAGTCAATTTGGTTCCCTACCAATGCTTCGGACGCTCTGGCTAAAAAACCACCAAAATCCTATGTGTACAGAAACATAGCTGCCAGGTTTTTTTGATTTGAGTCTAGTGTGTGATGATGTCATTTGTTTGATGACTTGCATCACTGCAGCACCAGTGGGCCATAACCAACACCAGCAACCTGCTGGATGCCTCCTGGGTTGATAGCGAGAGGCACGTCTCACCCTGTGGACCTCAGCAGACCTCAGTGACTATGGGGTCAGGTATTGCTATCCCTGTGTAGGTTTCTCCCAGATCACCAACAGGGTCTGTGGTGAAGCAAGGGATGGGACCCAAATTTCTCCAGTTTAAAATCACTGTGCCTGTCTCCCAAAAACCCTCATACTTCCAGCATAGGTACTTTCAAGTGTATTTCTAAAAACCCATACCAACCTAGATTAGAACACCCCAAATTTCAGGAAATGCTACTATTTTTTCCAACTCAGATTTTGCGGGGAGAAAAGCGTCAGATGTACTTTCATTGTTTTCTTTTTCCATTGAGTTTTATGTTTTCATTAAATTGCAATCCTATTTGCTGTTCTGGCCAAGAGTGCAGAAAAGACTGGCTGAGCCCTTTGCATTCAGGCTGAGCTGAACACACATCGAAACATTGATTTGAATTTGAGGACCAGATATTTTTTTTTAGCCTGGCTTGTTCTCTGATGACAAAGCACTGACCCTCTGGGATGTTGCCTGCTGTGTCAGATGATTCAGGGTATGTGCTAATCATGTCCGGAGGTCAGAGAAGAGGAAGGAAAAGCTGAAATTAAAAGGCAGAA
Organism: Calidris pygmaea; assembly: GCA_003697955.1. Classification (NCBI taxonomy): domain Eukaryota; kingdom Metazoa; phylum Chordata; class Aves; order Charadriiformes; family Scolopacidae; genus Calidris; species Calidris pygmaea. The sequence continues at coordinate 439,463 of QJSC01019151.1, forward strand.
CACTTAATTGAAATAAAAGGAAAAATAGAAAGTATTGGTTTTGCAGAACAGCCTGTAGCACTCACTGCTGGCAGGGTTGGAACTGACAGAGAGGGACTTCATCCACTTAAAACCTGCGCAGTTTGGAATAAACCCAAATGATTTGCAATGCCTGTCTTTTTTTTTGTTGCAAGAGGTGTAACGACTAATTGTTACTAGGATCAGGATGACACTTTGATAATTAAATATTGTTTTTTAATTAGTGATGACACAGAAATCTGAAAAGAGAGGGGGAGAGAAGATGGAACATATGTAGACAACAAGGAGGGAATCTGAGGTTACTCCAATAAAGACAATTCATAAAAACCATTGTTCACATAATGTTAGGTCATGGCATAAAAGGATCACCATCTGACAAGGTTGGGAGATAAAAGAGATATTATGATTTAAAGACATTTAAAAGATATTATGGTCATAGACATAATTACCTTCATTTTTGTTGCCATCTCTTGCTCTGTCTGCTAATGTTGCATATTGGATACTAATATAAAAACCCACTGACTTGATTGAGCTACAAACAACCAGGAAATCTTTTGATATACTAGCAGCATTTTCACTGTCCCAAAGTTCAATTAAACAGTTTTGTTAGTTGGCAGAAGTCACACCCCTCTGCTGTGAGGGGCTCACAGGAGGTCTCATGCTTCAGATCTGTGGAGGATTGCCCACAGAACTGGACCATACCCATTCAGAAGATCACTGAATGTGGTAGACCTGGAAATATGCTATTTCTGTTCAGCCAACAAGGCATCCCAGGGCAGAGGGGCCTTTCATTGGCACATAGCAGATGGTTTTGACTGGTGGGGGTTTGTGGTGTTCGTACTGCTTTCTTCTGCTGCATCTGCCTTCCTTATAAAGACTTTTTGGGTAACATTTCACAATTTGTGACCCCCCTCATCTTGGAATAACATACTCTGCCTCATAACACAACACAATGATCATGGTTGAAGTAGGGCGAATGATGAGCTGCCCGTGCTGCTTAAACACTGGCTGATGATGTGGTGACCTCGGTGAACACGGAAATTCATTATCCTCTTAGGTCTGGACCAAGAGCAGAATCTGAAGAAGATAAATGGCTGATAAATGGGGAAAGAAATAGCTGTCTTCCATAAAAGGAAAAAAAAAGAAGCAGAAAAAAATGCCAGGGCATGTCTTAGCGAGGAAGTTTATTGCAGGGATTAAGGATTTGCTAGTCTGAAACCTGATAAGGGAAAGAATATCCATAATCCTTTTTCGCTGAGAAAATTTACATTAATTAGCAATTTAGGTCAGGCTACAGTGAATGTGCAAGAAGGAAGAGAAAATCCCTGTCTTTGTTTCTAAGCAGTTTTTCCATATTACGTTATTTGTGGAAACCATGCTCTTCTCCTTTCTGGGTTGATACTTTATGGCACTACACACCAGCAGCTTTCTCCATATACGAGCTGAAGAGGCAAACTCATAAACATCATCGTGCATGAAGGTGACAGCCCAGCCTGCATTAGAGCTCAAGGCAATGAGCAGCTGACGGGACTGCAGAATTACCTGAATACCATTTTTAGGATTACAGTAATTTAGTGATACAGAAAACCCCTGAAACCAGTACTTCCAGCTACCTTCCTAAAGATTATGTTCTCTCTGGTAGATTGTGCTGGCAGGAGGGGGGCTGCTCAATGCTCTGCTGTTTTTTCAGGTCTAGAAGTCCATTTCAGGACTGGAGTTACCTTCTTTTTTTTAGAGTTATTGGGAGCCCACCTAGAAGAAAATAAATGAGAGCTGAAGCTGACTGTACCTTAGGAAAACACCAGCTTTATATGGGATGACTGTTGCTTTTCTTAGCTGCTTGGGCCAATGTCACAAAAATACATATATTGTAAAGTTGATTTCCAGAGACAGGGATCCTGGCCAGCCGCAAGTGAGATGGAGTTTTGCTGCAGTACCAACTTCTTTCCCACCCCACTTCTGTGTGGAGAGATGCTGATCATCCGTGGCTCTTCCTGGCATCAGCCAGAGCTGTAAGCTCTCAACTTTGCCCAGTATTACCCCAAATGCCTTTATCAGGCTATAACTTGGATGTTGCAGACCACAACACCCACAGGGCTTTAATGTAACTAAGATGAAGGTGGCCCTACATCTGAGTCAGTGCTACGGACACTCATTGAGCTGACCAACCATTTTCTAACCTTCTGTCTACCAATCCCTTTCCAAAAAGGGCTATTAATTAAACACAAAGGATGAAACATGAGAGCTGATGAGGAACCATAAGGCCCAAGTATTAATTTTCCATAAAGAACTTTGCTTTCCTCTGTCGTCCCATTAAACCAAGGTGTGCTTTGCGTCCCTGCTGAAATTTTGCTTCTCAGCTAGCACACAGGAGAAGATCTATGACCCCAAACTGGCAATGGTTCTGTATCAAACCCAACTCCAGCCCTAACCTTCCTCTTCTCTATATGCTTTTCACTAGTTCCTTTCTCTCATAATAATTTTTGTAAGTGTAGTTTTAGTTTCGGTTCTAATTGTGTTGTCGCTGTCTTACTGAGGTACCAAAGACCACATAGATTAAATTATCTACATTTGCCTCATCCAAGGAGGACACCAGGCAAGTTTGGCATAGTGCTAAATGCATGTTCCATGTGATCTCATTTTCTACTGAACTCCTTGGAATTTGCTCACTCTTCAGATGTGGAAATTTTAGTTTTGTACACTTAAGGCTTTTTCTCCTATGTTGTACATCCCTCTCCTCCTGGAAAATGCAGACCACAGAATTCATCTTAAGATTTACTTCCTACATCATCTCACTCTTTCTGACATACAGACTTCTTTTTTCCTCTTTTTTTTTTTTTTTTTAATTTCAGAATCTGAGGGGATTTTTCCAGACCCACTTACAGCTGACCTACTACTTTCAGGTCCTCCTTATCCACCATCACTAACGAAATAGTGATGGGGGGGAGGTTCCTTTGAGAGCCTGCTCTGGCTCATTCCTTTCCAGATCAGATTAGATTTTGCTTGAGCCCGAATAGTACTTTGGTGTCTCTTCATTACATGCCTTCAGCATTGAGCATGGCTTCTCTTTGGGGAAGGGCCAGCCATGAGGTGTCTGAGACTTCTGCCAAGTGCATGTTAACACCGTTTTAAATGCCACAAACTCTGGACTTAAATTCTTAGAGCAATCCTACCCTGAACGCGATGATGTCACTGCTGTCATAACTCAGCTCAGCAACCCCAGTATCATTTACCATCAGTCTGAACATCCAAGTTGTCTGAAAAACATCATGATGCAAGAACCTGCCAGCGAGGATGACAGCGGAAAGGGGGTTGGACACCCTGGGCTGTGTGGGAAGAGATAATGCAAACTGAGATATTGAGACAGCAGACAGTTGTGTCTGTGCAAAAATCAATGTGGTTCCTCCACCAAATGGGGAGAGGGATAAACATGATCTGCAGGGTCTGGGAAGGGCTAAGAATTTGGAGCAATTCGCTGCATATGTTACCCTATCTACTAATTAAAGACATGGTTTTGATGAGGGTTACAAGCTCAGGGGAGGTCAAGGGTTGTGTCCATGGAGAAAAGAATCAGAGAATTGAAAGCTTATGTCCTTCTAACAAATTGGCTGATGGAGAGAAGGAGAAAACAGAAGGACAACAACCATCTCTACAGAAAAACATGTAAATGGAGATGCTAAAGCAATGGAAAAACAAGCAAGCTCTAAAACCACAAAAGAGGCTTGCAAGATCGAATCAATAACACTGAAGGTTTTTTCTAAATAGCATGTTATCATGAAATAATTGTTAGTGGTTGTTATTTACAGCAGTTGCTTTTACAGCAAGACGATTAAATATTGAGAGTAAGAAAACAATGAACAGCTCCAAGAGCAATAAATTGTAACGTTTATTGAAGACTCTGCACTGACAGGTTTCCAAATCAGTTTACAAGCAATTAACCAAGTCTCAAAATATATCAATGAGGTAGAAAAATCATTGCAATTTCACAGGTAAGTGGACAAAGAGAAAATAGGTAACTAAGTCAGTTAGGCAAGTCATTATACAAGACAGAAGTTGCTGATTTTTCCTGACCTTTACTGTAACTTTCCCTCACTAAAAAGAAAAAAAGAAGATATTTCCTTTTCTTGAAACAGCAGCAAACATCTCCTAGGGTTTGCTGTGGCTGGAAGTTGTTCAGGAGTTTTAAGCAGCTTAATGACACAGGCACCCAAATATTTTTATTTTTTTTCAAATGGTCTGATGCAGTCTTGCTCACGTGGCAGTGGCACCAGAAGATACTAGATACTGTGTTAGGCTTGAGAAGCTGTTATTTCCAGTCTACTTGGCTCATTAAGAAATTGCTGAAGAAAAAAGCATGACAAATAGAGATTCTGCCTGCCCTGCAAAGTCAAGAGTGCCAAGGGGCATGTTTGCATTATAAGTGTGTTCCAGCATGGCCAAAGCCTGTTCCCATATCACAATGCATCAGGAAATGGCCGAAGAGGTGAGAACCTGAGACTGGAACCCACTGTGCTCTGTACTGGAGTCTTGTGTCCAGTTCTGGGCCCCCCAGTTCAAGAAGGACAGGGAACTACTGGAAAGAGTCCAGTGGAGGCTACAAAGATGATCAAGGGACCGGAGCACCTCTCTGATGAGGAAAGGCTGAGAGACCTGGGGCTGTTCAGCTTGGAGAAGAGAAGACTGAGAGGGGATCTCATCAATGCTTATAAATATCTAAAGGGCAGGAGTCAAGAGGATGGGGTAAGGCTCTTTTCAGTGGTGCCCAGTGACAGGGCAAGGGGCAACGGACACAAGCTGGAACCCAGGAAGTTCCATCTGAATGTGAGGAGGAACTTCCTTCTTGTGAGGGTGGCAGAGCCCTAGCAGAGGCTGCCCAGAGAGGTGGTGGAGTCTCCGTCTCTGGAGACATTCAAAACCCGCCTGGACACGTTCCTGTGCAACCTGCTTTGTGTGACCCTGCTCTGGCAGGGGGTTGGACTAGATGATCTCCAGAGGTCCCTTCCAACCCTGACCATTCTGTGATTCTGTGATTCTGTATCCTAGTGTGTATTTCACTTCTTTTGTCTCTCCCACAGGCAACCCCACCCCGAATATGCAAACTCCTGGGTAATATCAGACGCACAGACAGTGAAGCTGTGCATGTGGTCAGATGCTGCAGTTAAGTAGCCAAGGGGCCACTTGTTCAGGTGCCAACAACCTACTTGCTTGTGCTTTGCTGGGTCATATATATCTGTACACCATGCAAAGCATCCAGTAGAGGTTCAGTTGTCTTCTGAAAAGATCTGGAGGACTACGTGTGCTGGAAGTGTCTGCCAGTTAGGTAGTAAACATGAGGGTTTTCCTCAAAACATTCAAAGTCTACCCTAAGAGGAGGAAGGGAGACCCTGCATCCCCTGCCCCACTGCCAGCTGCCTACAGATGTGATATGGGGCTGGAATGTGCTCCTGGGGCCCACGTTATGGAAAGGCTCCACTCTCACTATTATACAAATAATACAGTGAAAATCACTGGCTATTGATTCTATCAAAATTACCTTTTATATGGCTGAATGGGAGAGAGTTGGGAATTTTTGCAACTACAGATGGGAAATATGCCTTTTATTTTATTTCCTGCTCTATTTTTATTAGATATTTGCTGACTGTCTTGCTTCAGTCAGTTCCTATGTATGTTTTTTACTGGGGTAATTAAAGGTCTTCAAGTGTATAGCAGGAATAAGTAAAAAAGGTTATTAAGCCAAAGGCTTGAACTGCAGGTCAGCAATAAAATTTTTAGATGTATTGCAAAAAATTTCACCCAAGAATAGGTCATTAAAATGGCTTTAAATTCTTTTCATTTTAAATAGTTACCGATTAATGAAAAAATACGTAGTTCTTTCAGTATCTTTTGTTTTCCTAAAAGTTCCCTGAATTTTTCCAATGAAAGACTGTTAAACTTTGACAGCTTAACTGTAAGTTGGTCGGAATTTGATTACTGATAATTTATTTCTTGCTTTATTGACGAGATTTTGAAGCACATGGTCATTGTTTGACACACTCTGAGTCATCCCCAACTGTGCACCCCTCATTCCTGAAAGGTCAACTTAAAGGAGTGCTCCTTAAAAGAACAGCCATTGTAACGTTGACTTCTCTGGCTGGAGTGCTGTACTAAGCCTCTGTACTATGGGAACAAAATCACTGTGGGAATCCTCTATGTAAAAGCTTTCTGACTAACTGCTCCGCTGTGAAGCGAAGAAGAGCTATAAGAAAAGGCATCTGAAGAGAAGGTAATGGGAAGTAATGTTGGAGGAGGACAGCCCATGATATAAAAACCTATAATAAAGTTAACGGCTGTGCTGCTGCTGGAGCTCTGTAGTTGGGAGAATGCCCAGTATTAGGAACTTACAACCTGCAGTTAATGATTACAAGCTGTGATTCATTTCTTGTTTGAACTCTTGTAAAATTGCCTTCTATTGTTCCCCTATAAGTATCCTTGAAATTAAAGGTTCTGTAGAATATTTCAATAATAAACGCAATGATGGTGATAATAATTTAGAGCACAGTGCTCAAAATGTCATCTCTGTCCCTCAAATAAAGTGATATCTCTGTGATCTGCAAGGATATATGGTCCCTCAAAAGAGCCCTGACCTCTTATCGGAAAAAAGGTCTGTGAAATCAACAAAAACATATCAGATTCTTGGGATCTTTAACTTCTGATCAGATGCTCAGGATCATCACCCATATACTGTGATCAACAAGAAATGCTGAAATGTTTTCCTGACTATTTTTTTAAGCTCACAATCTTTCATTCCGTTACATGTTACATCAAATTTGCTGTCTGTCCACATTACCAGGATCTCACCCTATTGCATGGCAACTGGGAAAGGAGCAAGACATGTCTATTTATGTGCCTAAAATGCCCAGGTACAATTATCTTGGTCTAAACCGACTTTGGTGAGTGAGCTCAGCTGTGAAACAGAACTAGTGATTCCAAAGTACTAACTAGTTCACCATCCAACCTTGGCCAAGACTTTTCTCCTTGAGAACAATCATGCAGTGAAAGTGGAATTTGTGCATGTGTCATTTTTCAAAAAGGACAGAACCCATTATAAATCCTCATGCCCTGACCTACGGTTCAGTCAAAGTATATGAGAAGACTGGGAACAGGTCTACTAGATTTGGTGTAGACCCATCTTTTGGGTCCCCTCAAGGAGACTGAGCAGCATCCTCCGTCCTGTTTTACTGAAGTTCCCCGATTAGTCTTGCAGATTTTTTTCTGCACTTGCCAAAATATTTCCAGACAAAAAAAACCCAGCTGACTGAATTTTCCAAAGGGGCCCAAGATCTAGACCTAACTATATACATATATGCATGTTAACATACAGCATACGTACATGTAGATGTGTATATGTATAGAGGCATATATTGGTTTATCGTCACTTATCTTCCTGCCCCATGAAACAGGGTGAGTTTTGATGCCACACCATAAGCATTTCTATACCAGGTCTTTATTTTTCATTGAACAAGCCTATATTTCCAGAAAAGATGCTCCGGACAGACAAGTTCTGTGCTACATCACTGCCTGACTCAAAGAAAAAGGGATGCATAAGCCTCTCAAAATTCCTTTATTTATGGTTGTTTTAGGTATAACATTTCATGCAGCACATCAGGCAAAATCATCTCTTAGCTCAAGGCCTCTAACACCACAAAGCCCCTTGGAGAGATGGGCAGGCAAGAGGCAACACAGTCCTCAGGAGGGGACTTAAGAGTCTCTATTCATTACCCTGGCCCTGACACTTCTCCTTGAGCTCTTGCATTTCAGTTTGACAGCGTCTCCCCAGTGCATGATACCAGAAGTCACGATGCTCTTGGAGGAGAAGGGAGATCTATGGTTTTGATGAGGAGATTGTGAGATTTGATTCACATTGTCAGCATCATCCATTAGTGCCCATTCCTTCTTGAGCCCGTGGTTTCCATGTGTACACCCTCCACCAGCCCCCTCTGAGAGGAACGGGTCTGATGTCAGATTCAAAATTTTCTTTATTTTTTTATGGCTCTTGTGATATACACTTCTGAGTCCAGCTCTGCGGGAGCAAAGGTGACTGCTCTGGGGTATCTTGCCTGAACGAAATAAATCCTTTCCTTCTCTATTTAAGATTAATTAAGAAATGCTGAAGGGAAAAAAGATCAGAGCTGGTCTGAGATTGCTCATTCTAGCCTCCAATTATTCAGTATATACTAAGCCTTACAGACTTGTAATTAGATATGAGAAAAGTCTGATGAGATTCTCTTTCTGCATAGTTCCAAACACGTTGGCAGTTCTCCAGGAGTTAAATATATAAGTAAATCTTCTTCTTTTTACCAAAGTTCTTCTGTTCATCACACTTCTCCCTTTTTTCCCTTCAAAGCCTAACTCACCTGGATCTTCCCCATTCAGTAGCCTGTGCACTGAATAGGCCCAGACAGAGATGAGGGGAGAGATTGTTTCTTCTCCATCACAAGCTGCTAGAGTCCAACCTTGTACTGCGCTTCATGAAGCTCTTGGAGAAATTTCTGTGAGCTTTAGAAAGACCCAGCAGCTTCTGCACCCAAATATCTTTGCGGACCTGTGCATTAATATGGGATCCAGCCACCCATGTAGGGTTTCTCTGGTGTAGGTAGGCCACCACAAAATCAGTCTTCTTGCCTGAGCAGGTTAATTAAAGGCAGGTGCACAGGCACCCAGGCTTTCCATGCTGCCAGTGAGCTGAGCAAGTCACAGGGACTGCAAGGAGACAAGAGTTTGGTGCATTTGCTGCTTTTGAAAATGTTGTCTTTAGGAAGGACATGGACCTGTTGGAATGGGTCAAGAGGAGGCCAAGAAAATGTGAGAGGGCTGGAGCACCTCTCTTGTGAAGACAGGCTGAGAGAGTTGGGATTGTTCAGCCTGGAGAAGAGAAGGCTCCAGAAAGACCTTATAGACCCTTTCAGTCCCTAAAGGGAGCTACAGGAGAGATGGGGAGGGATTCTTAATCAGGGAGGGGAGCCATAGAATGAGGGGTAATAGTTTTAAACTGAAAGAGGGGAGATTTAGATTAGATATTGGGAAAAAATTTTTTTCCTGTGAGGGTGGTGAGACACTGGAAGTGGTTGCCCAGAGAAGCTGTGGCTGCCCCATCCCTGGAGGGGTTCAAGGCCAGGCTGGATGGGGCTTTGAGCAACCTGGTCTGGTGGGAGGTGTCCCTACCCCTGGCAGGGGTGTTGGAACTCAATGATCTTTAAGGCCTTTCCAACCCGAACCATTCTATGATTCGGTGAAAGGAGTCGCTGGGCCAGTCCACGATGTTAGGCTGTGGTCTTGAGTTCCCTTATTTCATGGTCACATTACTAAAAAAGCTATTCAGTGCATTTAAAAGTCTGGCTAACTTGTCTGTCTCTGGCATTTCCTCCTTTTACTTCCCTTCTTCAATTTCTGTTTGCTTTAAATGAAAGCAATTCTTTAAGCAAAGTGGTACCTCTGTCTCTATTTCACTTATTCTTTGACACAGTAATTTACATTGGTGAGTAGGAGACCTGTAAGATGATTTCATGCCAAACTTAAACCACGTAGATCCTCCTACCTGCAGGGCATTTTCAGCAGTAGATACTTTTCTCTGATATCATAGTTATTGTTTAACTGGATCCGCCTCGAACCCTCAAAAAATGTTGGCTTGCTCAGAGGAAAAATGCATTAGCTTGCAATGGCTTTTTACCCGAAATGACTTCAGAGGGGTTTTGGGGTTGGGTTTTTTTTGTTGGTTTTTTTTTTTTTTTTTTGCAAGAATTAGGCAAAAGAAAACCCACACACAACCAAGCATGTGGAATAAGAGACTCCAAACAAGCTGCTTCAGTCACGGGCTTCCCAAAACCAACAGCCTTCACATGTGGGAGACTCCAGCCCTAAAGCTGATGAGTCAGTGCTGGTGACTTACGCTTCAGCTTGTGTTTCTAAAACAGAGATTTTTTTATTGCTGTCATCTTGTAACAACGTGAAGACCATGAAAAACTGCTGGGCAATATGTGAGCATGTGAGCGTGCCCCTGGAAAAACACTAAGCTAAGAAGGGGAATTATATAAACGGCAGAATGAAAGCCCCCCTTGTTTCCATACTTCCCCAGTGTGTCTGGTTTGCATCTGTTACTACATTTTCCACTGCAGAACTTTTATTTCTTTTATACATCTAAATGACTGTTTATGACTGGCAGTTTGAAAATGTGGCTTTACTCTGATTAACTCGACTTTTTTCTCTGCACTTGGCCCTTTTTGAGACCATATTTCTCAAGCTCTGTTAAAACACGAGCAGCACCAACACGTGGAACAACTTATTGAAATGCCAGGCAGGTTTGACAGGTGCAGGAGAAATTGCTTGGTCTCACAAATTGAAACAGCTGCAGTTTTATAGGTGATGAAATTGCAGTGGGATGGGGTTTCACATTTGTTAGTTCATCTTGTGTTTGCTGTTTTGTTTTTGAAGCATTGAGTCATTTCCCACTCTCCAAGGGGGACTCGACGACCTATTCCTCAAGCGGATGAGGCATCCAGTCTCCCCAGAGTGAGGAGAAGCTTGGTAAAAATTCAAACAAATTTCAAGAGCAGACTGAAATGTAACTAGAAAATAATGGTTTTCTCCTCGTGGGACTATAAATAAATGTTACTTGCAGCTTTGGGAGCAGGAAATGCCATAAACGTTAAGTCCACCTTTCAGTTAGAATGAGAGAGATTTCATGACATATCATAAGAGACTATCATGCAGAGAAAGTTTTGAATCATTAACCAACAAATCTTAACCTCATAAGAGTCTCTTGTATTAAAGAGTTTTATTTTCACTCTCTGCAATTGCTACAGGAAGATGTATGTTTTCTTTTCAAATTATTCAGGACCGTCTGTTTTCCTGCAGTGACAGGGTGTGTATCAAATGATGCCATTCCCCATAAGTTCATTTTTACCATCCTTGCTGGGAAAAAATTAAGAAAAAAAAAATCAATGAAAGATCTTAAAAGAATTGGTCACATTTGGCATTGGATTAATTTGTCAAAATACTTGAATTATAATATCTTCTCTTAGCTTAAATCCCCACTGAAGATGGTTGTTTAAGATATAAATTCTCATGAAGCTCAGAATAACATCGTCTTTTAAACCCTGATTGAAATGCATCAATGCCTCCATACCTGTCTCAGCTGGGATGCCATTTAAAAATGGCTAATTATAGCGGCCAGGACTTCTTGTTTCTCCTCGAACAGTATTCTTAGCAACTAACCAGAAAAGGCAAATTTCCAAGGGGACAAAACTAGGAAGAGATATGGTGGCTCTTCTCCTGGAAGACGTGCCTTTGAGCAAACACGTCTCCTTTGACTCAGGAATGGAAGAACAAAGGTATTTCCGTCTGTGTTACCTAGAGCTCTGCTAGATGAGAGGGCCACCCCAGAGCTCCTGAGTGATCACCTGGGGCTCCTGACCCAGGCTGTGCCACCACCCCATGGCCCTGCCGGGCCACACTGCAGGTGGGACTGCATGGGCTGCTGACGTCCCCGTTGCCAGGTCCCAGCCCAGCCTTCCTTGCAAAGAAGCAGACCCATGAAAAAACGCTGTCATAGAATCATGGAATCATCAAATTGTTGAGGTTGGAAAAGAACTTTCAGATCATCAAGTCCAAACCATCAACCCAACACTGACCAAGACCATCACTAAACCATAACTCTAAGCATTATGCATACCCATCTTTTAAATACCTCCAGGGATAGTGCTCCACCGCTTCCCTGGGCAGCCTGTTCCAATGCTTAATAACCTTTTCAGTGTAAAAAAATTTCCCATTCTCTCACTCCAGGAGAATTGCAGTTTTCTGAGGTGTACGGTCTGTCTCACAGGTCTGTGAATGCTTTGGTACGTTTGCCTCTCAGGGACAGAAGGACCGGGCACCCTAAATCAGCTCATCTAATGGTCCTGGCTCTCTTAAAGATCGATAAAAAACTAAAATGGTATGTAATACTATATAACAAATTACAAGGGTCATTGAATCACAGAAAATTTTTGGTTGGAAGGGACTTTAAAGATCATCCTGTTCCAAACCCCCATGCTGTGGGCAGGGACACCTCCCACCGGACCAGGTTGCTCAAAGCCCCATCCTTCTGGTCACCTTCTGCCAAACCAAAAGGAGATGAGTGAAGTGCAGAATTGGGCTTAAATTAGGAAAAGTTACTCGTTTTAGGCCACACAAAGTGTGCTTCGCTGCTTTAGATAGTGTGAAGCTTTTGACTGAGCAGCTGAGGATGACTGAGCTGGATGGGACTTGGTGCTGTGTCCATCATCCATTGTGTTCTGCCACTGCAGCCATTACTCTTGTTCTGCAGTAAAGCTTTATAATGTTGCGATATTTCAGCCCAGACCTACTGAGGGATGCAAAATCATTATTGCATCAGAAAAACTGGAAGGGAGGAAAAGTACAGCAAGACATCTTTGTTTTGCTTGGGCTATTTTTCGTGCAGCTGCCTTTGCAGCCCATCCACATCCCAATGTGCATTCCCTGGCTCCTGTGTCCAGCTCAGATGCTCACAATACCCTGCAGACTGCTTTGAGGCTTTGACTGATAGACGTGGGATGTGGTGTTTATCGGAGCAGGAGTTAAAATAAACGTTGCCTAGGTTTACTGACAATTAGCTTTGCTCACATAAAATAGAGAACAGAGAAGAAAAGGCAGGAGCGAGCAGCCTTGGATTATTTGGATAGGATTTGGCGTTGTATTGTTCATGTTGTTTTTATTTGACCTAGATGAAAAGCATTTTTAACTTGGTAGCCTGGAAAGATTAGGCTTGCACATACACAATAAACCCCATTTTGTTTTGTTTTCCTCTTTGACATAATACGCAGAGAGAGGGTGTTTATACACCAGCATGGACAATGACTCTATTGTCTCATCTCCTGTAGAAACAAGTGCCATCAGCACTTACAATTGATCCAAGAGCTCTTACCTGATTCCAACACATCAGTTATTTATTTATTCACAGAGAAAAGAATCCCATGAGACTAACCATTGTTATCAAGGACAACACGGGAGGAAGGAAGAGAGGAAAACCTTAAGTGGTGCCTGTTCAGTTGTTTGGATTTTTTTGTGTGCCACATTTCAAACAAATCAGCCAGTCAATAAGAGGACTCAGCAAAAGCTAATTTAGCTATCAATGTGAGACATGGTTTTTACAGACTTTCTCCTGCACCATTAGAGTTGTCTAAATCTTTCCCAGTGAGCGGAATAGGAAAATCAGCCAGGCAGTTGTCTGTGTGCTCATCACCCCTTGCTATTGACATTACTGGTTTGCCTAAGTTTTCTGCTGCTCTTCATGACTTACATGGATGCAACTGGTTCAGCAGCAGTATTTAAACACGTGCTTAGACGATTCCAAATTCAAGTCATTTTGGTACCTGTCATCTTTTGGGATGGGTGCCCAACTGCAGTCACATGCTGACATATTTTTTTAAGAATCTTGCCTTTGCTGATTTGCTATTGTGGCCTGGAGACTTGTCATTCACACGTAAAATCATAAAAATCTGCCTTATTTACTTGAAGTGTTAACACTGCAACTGGTGACAACAACAAATATAGAAACATTTACTATGTTTCTTCTTAGATGCATTAGATTTCTGCCAGATGCTGTTATGGTGAGTTAAATACTTTGGTGTGGGAAAGAGAGAGAGTGTGTGTATGTGTGTGTGTTTAAATAGCAATAAGGTACTGATTAAAAAGGATGACAAAAGCCCTGAGATGCTGACCACAACACCAGGAACCTGAGAAGAGATGTGGCAGCCTGAGCTGCATTCCCCTGGCTTGAAGAACATCATCATTCCCTGCACCCCTTCAGCCCGAGCTATGCCTGATTTGCCCTTCCAGTGGTCTCCTGGGGTGGATTTAAAAGAGTGTGGCCAGCAGGTTGAAGGAGGTCATCCTCTTCCTCTGCTCTGCCCCGGTGAGGCCCCATCTGGAGTCCTGTGTCCAGTTCTGGGCCCCCCGGTTCAAGGAGGACAGGGAACTACTGGAAAGAGTCCAGTGGAGGCTACAAAGATGACCAAGGGACTGGAGCACCTCTCTGATAAGGAAAGGCTGAGAGACCTGGGGCTGTTCAGCCTGGAGAAGAGAAGACTGAGAGGGGATCTCATCAATGCTTATAAATATCAAAAGAGCAGGTGGCAAGAGGATGGGATCAGGCTCTTCTCAGTGGTGTCCAGTGACATGACAAGGGGCAATGGACTCAAGCTGGAACCCAGGAAGTTCTGTCTCAATGTGAGGAAAAATGTGTTTCCTGTGAGGGTGGCAGAGCCCTGGAAGAGGCTGCCCAGAGAGGTGGTGGAGTCTCCTTCTCTGGAGACATTCCAAACCCACCTGGACACGTTCCTGTGCAACCTGCTCTGGGTGGACCTACTCTGGCAGGGGGTTGGACTAGATGATCTCCAGAGGTCCCTTCCAAACCTGACTATTCTGTGATTCCCTGGGTCTCCCTCTCATGCAGGTCACCTTTCTCCTGGGACACTTGGAGGGCTGAACTCTCCCTGAATCCAGGCCATGTTCATCCAGGCCCAGCTGGGCAAAAACAGCTGCTTTTTAGCGAGCAGCTTCTTGGCTTGCAGAGAAAGCAGCAAATGATGACTATGCAGATAGTTGCCCTTCACTTTCCCTTTTTAAAATAAAATGTGATTATTAATCAACAAAGTGATGTGTCTCAGGGCTCCAGAGGGGAAAAAAATAGCTTGAGGTGATTTGACAAACTGATTCTTTTGCTGTGCTGCATTTCCCATGGGACATGACAAATTAAATGTCGAAGCCAGCTAGAGAGTAGTGATATATCTCAGCCCAAGCATTAATCAGCCTGCCTCTCATTTACCACTTTCCATTTAAGTAGATGACTGTATACAGTTTGAACAATGGAGCTTAAGTAAGACATTAGAGGGATTAACATTAAATTTATCCAAAGGACTGTCAGCGGGAATTCTGACTCCCTCTCTACTAAGGTTCTCGAGGCACAGGTGGCTCCCAGATGTATTACCTACTTTTAAGTTTAGGGCCAGGCTCCACGTTAATCTATTTCGGTCCTTTTCCTTTCTTCCCTAGCCTACTTGGCGTTGGCCTCTTGGAGAAAAGCACATTTGATATCACTGGGAGGCAGAACTGAAACACGCACACACACACACACACACACTGACCGAGATCACAGTCGAGGCATTTGATACTGTCTGGTAGGGAAATGAATATCCAGAGACTCTGCAATGCAACATGTAGAGTAAATAGGAACTGACTCAGAGCCATAAAAACCCATGAGCTGAGGCAAACAGGAACATCCATGAAGAACGGAGGAATATGGGAATATGAGGAAAAACTTTTTCACAGTGAGAGTGACAGGGCCCTGGAACAGGCTGCCCAGGGAGGTCGTGGAGTCCCCTTCTCTGGAGATTTTCAAGACCCGCCTGGACGCAGTCCTGAGTGGCATGCTCTGACATGCTCTGGGTAGTCCTGCCTTGGCAGGGGAGTTGGACTAGATGATCTCTATGGTCCCTTCCAACTCCAAAAAAATTCAGTGAAATTCAGTGAAACGGGAATTTAACTACAGAAGAGTTCAAGCACACAGAGAGCTTTATTCCAATCCCTTGCAAAAATAAGGGAAAAGCAGCCTGCCCAAAGTTTCAGAGGAAGAAAATGCTGCCGTACAGAGCATATGGTTGCATGGGCTGTCAGATTAAATGTGATACTGCCGTGCTGATGGGTGTGATGTTTCACTGAGAACTAGCTGATAATACTGGACCTCCAAGCAGACTTCCACAGTTCCCCCCAAGCCATTCCAACATTCAGTCTGCCCTCAGTCCTCGGCAAATATTTGAAATTCTAGATATCTAGTGGCCTATCACATTCATCTACAAGCCTACGCCCTCCTTCTCACACATTAATATTTACTGCTCCAGAATGTGTATCTTCACACTGTGTTGCTAAATCAGCAGTTTGCACCAAGGACTTGGACTTAGTGCAGTAAAGTGACTCTCACATCCAAAAAGGGCCTAATCCTGCAACATATTAGGTCCCTGCATAAGGTGCTTTTTCCTTTCCAGTGTTTTCAGCACTCTTGAGAGCCAAGCCTTCAGCTGGAAAGCCAGCATACTAACTCAGTGTCCTGAGAAACACAGGGCTTTCCAGAGTCTCCAAAGCCAGGGAGGACACCCCAACACGGGCCACCGGCGCCACCAGCACCTTCTTCCCTCTGGCAAGAGCCACCTCTGCATCGGTGGTGGCCCCAGAGAACAGGCTGGTGTTTCTCTCATGGAAAATATTGCTCATGATTACAGTGCTGGGGACTGGCTTAGGAACACCTGATTAAAGTATAAAATGTGCTGAGTCGACTGATGCCATTGACAACTGAGCCAGATGAAATTAAAAGCCGTATCTGTTTGCTATTACATAAGAGGAAAAGCCAGGAATGGAAAAAAACCCTGGAACTTGGCAAATCTCATTTAATCACATCTGGCAATTTTCTAGTCTGAGTGATTATCACTGTTGGATATCATGTTTTTAGAAAGTAAAGCAAACAAAGAAACTAGAGCAAACAAGAGTTGGAAAATAAAGAGCCTTTTTTAAAAAAAAAAATACTTGTGAACCTTTCAGCAATATTATAGGCCGTGCTTGGGAAAAGGGTATTTAAAGCTATTCTCTAAGAACAGACACAGTTCAGTTCAGTTTAAGATTAGTGAGAGATGACTACTTACTAGGAGGGTGGACAACACTTCTTTGAACTCGCTTATCTGGAAAGAATGGGGAAAATTGTCATCATTGCAGCATTGCACAATTGCATTGTGGTCATTGCAAGAAACAGAAGAAATGTCAAACGGCTTTGACTGGCTGCCAAGGTCCTTTGGTGGTCCAAGAAAACCAGAAGTACAAAACAATCCTAAAAGGTGACAGGGTGGAGGGGCGCACTGAAGTTTATTCCCAGCTGTGAAGGTCTGTGAGTGTGACATTGACTGCGTTTGTCACATCCATCTGCAAAGGCCTGTGAGGTTGTACCTTCAAAGAAGTAGCGTAGGAACAGTGACTCTCATAAAGGCACTTACAGCTTAACCAGAAACTGCTCCACAGCAAGCGTGTGGTGGAGGCAATTTCTAGCAGATATGGGTTGTTGACGAGAAAAAGGCATAAAGAAACCATAGTTGTGATGGAGCAGGGGAAACTGGGAGCTCTTCCTGTTCTGCTCAGTCTGATTTGGGTTATTTCAGACAGACTTAAAGAGTCTGCTGCTTATAGCCTGCAATGGCGGGTGAAGTTGCCTGGGGAGTTTGGAAAGCCACTCTTTAGAAATGAAAGTTTGGAAATCTTCAGAAGCAGTTCAGAGCAGAATTGCTTCCTGCAGCTCGGAGCAGCCTCTCGTTTATTTACTGGTAGATAAATATCATGGTAAGAATTAATAAAATAATAAACAAAAAGGTATTTTAATAATCAAATACTCCGTACATCACCATGAAGAATGGTGCACCTAGCATTGTAGTATTTGAGCATCATACAGTGCCCTAAATAACAAACTATCATCTGCTCCTTGTTAATCGGTTTTTGTCAGTCAGGGAGAAAACTGTGAGAATCTTCTTCAAAATAGGTTTGGTTTTTGGTTTGTTTGTTTTTTTTTTTTCAATTCAGTGTGAGAGTTTTTTTAGTGGAAGTTCATTAAAAAGCAATGAAGCTTTGAACTTTGAAATTTTTAGTGACATTTAAAGTAGCCCAATTCAAACAGAGCTATAGATCTAAGGCACTCACCTAGTATAAATGTAAATATTAAATACTCAAAAATCTTTGAAGTCTATTAAGGTTAAAGCTGGACAAAAACCTATAGCGTAGACTTACAATTCAGTGACTAATATATACACATAGCATTTCAATAAATTTAACTGAGTCACTCTGAAAAGTAATATGTAACCTACAAATGTCAATAGAAACCAAAGACCTGCAGAGCTAAGCCCTGGGAAGCTGTTTTTCTTCAGAAGTCTGCTCTTGGCTTTGCTGCCACGAAGGTGCTGCCAATTCATACTTCCAGTTTCAAATCAATATTTTCAAGGCTTTTGGATGGGGATACATGCTGAAAGTCAGTGGTGAATCATTTCATTTCCCGCACAGGGTATCGGTGACAATTACCACACTCTTCTGTGCATGTTACTCCGGGTTATCTACGAATTTCAAAAGGCAAATGCAGAGGTTCCACTCAAATGCAGAGGTTCCACTCAAATGCAGAGGTTCCTCAAATATGAGGAAAAACTTCTTCACAGTGTGGGTGACAGAGCCCTGGAACAGGCTGCCCAGGGAGGTTGTGGAGTCCCCTTCTTTGGAGATTTTCAAGACCCGCCTGGATGCCGTCCTGAGTAACATGCTCTGACAAGCTCTAGGCAATCCTGCTTCAGCAGGGGAGTTGGACTAGATGATCTCTATGGTCCCTTCCGACTCTAAAAATTCAGTGAAATTCAGTGAAATTCAGTTTGTCTGCAGAGGGACATGAGTCCGAATTAGCTGAAGATGTGAAATTAGGAGGAGATTAGTTAAATGTCATTACAGTCCTCATGGACCTTTCAATTCAGACTAAAACCTGAATTTTGAACCTAGGGAAATGAAGCAAACGGCTGCAGAATGAATTAAGTCCATCTTAATTTCAAGCTAAGCCGTCCACACAAGGCTTGACTGCGGATTTACCTAATTTGTGCTTGGGCCAGCGGACGGGAACGCAACCGTGTAGGCAAGTTCTAGGAATAACGAGCAGGTAGCACCTTGGCACCCACAGATGGTGCCAGCCCCTGCCGGGCTCTCCTCGAGCGGCCACTGGGCAGGTCTGGGCGAGCGGGCAAGCGGCACAGAGCCCCGGCTCGGCGCCTCCGTCACAGGCGAAGGCTTCAGAAAGTAAGAAAAACAACTTCCCTGGGCTTAGCTGTGCGGCGCTCAGGTTTCCATTGACGTTTGTAAGATCGTATATTACTTTTCGGAGTGACTCAGTCAAGTTTATTGAAATTTTACGTGCATTTCGCTGAGTCAGCACGGGCTGAGCAGACACGGCTGGATGTATATGAACCTGAACTTTGCCTGCTCCAACGAAGGAAAACTAGAACTGTTTTAATCCTTTTCTTTTCCAGCACATTTGAACAGCAGATATGCTACCCTATTTGAACTGGTTCCAACCACTTAAGAAAAATATATCCTGCTAGTCCGTTCAATCTCAAAGCTGGATGCTTCTGAAATTTTCCCACCTTCGCTTCCCCCAGACCCTGTTGCATTAAACAGAACAGCAATATGACCAGCCCAATGTCCGCAATCATGCTTCTTTTTCATACTTCATACTTCTCAGTACAGGCTGTAACATAGAAATAATATGGATATATAATGTGAAAACATCAGGTCAATCCAACATTTTTAGGCAGCAAAAAGTCATTCAGAGAAAAAGGTGTGTATTTGAGTTAAAACTAGGACTCAGCCTCAAATAAACAGTAGCAAGAACAATTGTTTAGGATTCACCCTGAACTCAGGGACAGCTTGCTGATGTGAGAGCCAGAAGATCCCACCTGCACTTGAGCTTCATAAAATGCATGTCCTGTTCTTTTCTCTCATCATTACCATTCACACAAGTTAAAGCACCGGTGGGTAATTTTTAATTTATGATCACTATGCTGCTGAATGTATATTTAATTGCCATTAAAAGGTACAGCTACAAGATCCATTTGATATAGGCAGATTTTGCTGTATCAGGAATACCCAGGTCACATTTTGAATGCTTCTTAATACACAGGCAGGCTCGATATCTGCCAATGGAAACACGAGGCAGTGAAACAAGAGGTAAAGCTACAACAGAAATTATTGGTTAACTCCGTCACTGCAAAAAAAAGTTCCCTGAACTTGAAAGCACAAAACCAAACATCATTGGGTCCTAATGAAACCTCAGACTCAGATTTCCATTTGAATTCCTGCCTGAGTTGATGGTGTATGTGACCAAGCCATCTTGAGTGAAAGGTTGGACTGTGTCCCCTGAATTTTTAAGAAAAACTGAACTTGCAACTCATTGCAGCCCAGGCCCTCTCTGCTGTCAGATTGGCTCTTCTTTCATCCGTGCTTTCCCACTCTGTGTGCTCCCTAAATGATGTGACTAAAGATGCAGGACGTCAAGGAAGAAAGGCAGAACCAGGTCAGAAAACACTTAACTGATCACCAGGCCTAACTTAAAAAGGACAAAATGAATAGTTCTTCACTCCCCTCAGAATCACGTTTAAATAAATTGTACGCTTCCCGTAATAAAACTACACTGGAAAATGAAGCACGTTTTTTTCACCAGGAACATAATTATTCTTTTCAACATAGCAAGTTCTGGAACTAGATCAAGACACACAACCATGAATTTACTTGGGGAGAGTAATATATTTAATGATGTGCTTAACAATCATAGAATCAATTATGCTTGGCAAAAATAAGAGCGCTTAAAATCTGCCAGAGTCAAAAGATCAGTTTCAAAATGTGTTTATTGAAATGAAATCCGAAAAAAAGAACACCTCCCCCTACAATTTCAACCCACCAACCTGAAGCTAAACAAGTTTGGATAAGGAAAACGGTGAGCCAACAAGCTCTCTGCACTAGTAGGGAATTCAGGAGTTATAAAAGCAGAGAAGTTCAATAAAAAAAAAATACATTGGCTATAATGCCTTGGGAAAATGATTCTGCCAAATTTTAGGCTCTTGACTTTCAATTCTGCAAAATTTGTTGCAAGATCATGCAGACATGGCACTTGCCAGCCATGGAATCCAAGAGCTGTAGTGAGTAAAAAGGGGGCTGATGTGGTAGGGATGCTCCAGAGCATGCAAATAAGGGCTAATATCAGCCACCTGAACTGGTGTTGCTAAAAAATGCAAATGGGGAATACAGTGGGAAGTGGCTCATTTGCCCGCAGAAGGACATCTATTTGCTTGGTTTCCATAGAGAGGAAAGAGAAATTTTCCTACCGTTGAGATTTCCGGCAGGTCAGCGCAGCAGGGAGATTGCGGGTGCATCACTCACGGAGGAGTCACCGGCAGAAGGCTGGTTGGATACGTTTCATTCTGTTTGTTTGTCATACGTGATCCTGGTAACCAGTTGCTGTGACATAGACTTCCCCTGTTAATCAAACACTTGGCATCGTGCTCATGACTAATGTAACGTAAAATGTTTATTTTCCTGATGTAAAGCATCCTCTAATGGCAAATATCATCTCCTAATGAAGCATGGAGATGCTGAAGCCAAGTGCTTTTTCTGGCTTCCTCTGTGGAAGTGGAGTGAGACGAGCGCTGTGCACCCCAGAGTGAGTCACAGAATCATAGAATCATAGAATTGCCCGGGTTGGAAGAGACCTTTCAGATCATCGAGTCCAAACTTCGACCTCACACCGACAAGAACCATCACTAAACCATATCTCTAAGCACCACTCCCCTTCACGGGTGGGAGACTCAGCTCAGGGAGCAGAGAGGCTGTCAATAGGAGGGTGGCAGGGCTGTCAGCTCTGGCTGTCTCAGCCTTCCCCCTCTGGGCTGGTAAAACGTGACCCGATACATCCCCATCTATCCTTTGTATGCAAATGAGATAGCTTTGATAAGAATGAGTGCAAATATAGCACAGCTCATACAGCGTTTTCTGCTTTCAGAGTACAAAATTACTCGGAAAAAGAGCTCGGAAAAGTCCCCGACTCTTCATTTAAACCATGTTAGAAAATCCAACACTTTTGATTCACACGGCAGAACACAGAGAGTCACAGAAGTGGAAGGAAGAGCAAACAAAGCTCACGAGGCTGGCATCGAGCCCTGCGAGCACGGTGTATTGTCCTCGTAAATAGTGTCCTTCCTGCCGTAGTGCACCAGGTCCTGGTCAGGGAGCTGCAGAGATGAGGAGAAGGCAGGGGCAGGCAGATTTGAGGAGTCGGGGTCAAAATTTGGGGCAAGTTAATTTGAGAAACTGATTCTTGAATACAGTGACAGGAAAGAGGGAAGATTTAGATTAGAGATTAGGAATAAATTCTTTGCTGTGAGGGTGGTGAGACACTGGAACAGGTTGCCCAGAGAAGGTGTGGCTGCCCCATCCCTGGAGGGGTTCAAGGCCAGGCTGGAGGGGGCTTGGAGCAACCTGGTCTGGTGGGAGGTGTCCCTGCCCAGGGCAGGGGGGTTGGAACTCAATGATCTTTAAGGTTCCTTCCAACCCAAACCATTCTATGATTCTATGAAGTCAGAGATGAAACAAAAGATACTGCTGTTGAAAAAGTACTGCAGGAAGCTTATAGTATTACAGCTGAAAACCTGCAAAACCAGTCTGCTTTGTCTCCACAAGCGGAATTGATCGGTCCAGCTGGGAGTATGTGCTTAAGAGCCTGGCTATGGTGTGTGTCCACACACACACCCTGACATGGCCTAGTGCTTTCTCCTATAGAAAATTGATCCTGACCCTATATGGTAGCGGATTATTTTCCCCAAACTGTGCCTTTATCCACATCAGAAACCCTCCTGCGCCATCTCAGCTGCTGCCATCAAGCAAAGAGAGTCCATAACCTCTTTCTGTGTCGGCAGGTACGAAGGTGGATTAAGAGCCCGATGGTCGGCGTTGAAAAGCATCCCCACACCAGCCTCAAATACCCCGGGCCCACGGTGATGCAGTTACCTCCAGGGGATTCGGAGCTGGAGCCTCCACTGTGCCAGACCTGCCGGAGTGACCACCCTTTCCAGCGAGGGATGGCTCCTCAGGAGGACGAGTCCTGCTCCTGGGAGAGCCAGAGAAGCAACAAAGTAAGACGCTCTTTCCTCCCCCCAAACTTTGTTTACATGTTTCATGCCGATAACGGGTCTGTGCTTCCCAGTTTCATAGAATTATAGAATTGTCTGGGGACCTTTCAGATGATCGAGTCCAACCATCAACACAACTCTGACAAAAACCATCACAAAACCATATCTCTAAGCACTATGCCCACCCGTCTTTTGAATACCTCCAGGGATGGTGACTCCACCACTTCCCTGGGCAGCCCATTCCAAGGCTTCATAACCCCTTCCGTGTCAAAATTGTTCCTAATATCCAATCTAAACTGCCTCTGGTGCAACTTGAGGCCATTTCCTCTTGTCCCATCGCCTGTTCCTTGGGAGAAGAGACCGGCCCCCCCTGGCTACACCCTCCTTTCAGGGAGTTGGAGAGAGCGAGGAGGTCTCCCCTCAGACTCCTTTTCTCCAGGCTGAACACCCCCAGCTCCCTCAGCCGCTCCTCACCAGATTTGTGCTCCAGATCCCTCACCAGCTCCGTTGCCCTTCTCTGGACCCGCTCCAGCACCTCAATGTCTTTCTTGTAGTTAGAGGCCCAAAACTGGACACAGCCCTCGAGGTGGGGCCTCACCAGTGCCCAGTACAGGGGGATGACCACTTTCCTAGTCCTATTGGCCACACTGTTCCTGATACAGGCCAGGATGCTGTTGACCTTCTTGGCCACCTGGACAGAATTGTGCTTGACTCAGAGAGAGGGGATTCTCTGAAATCCAAAACTCTGCTGACCAAGAATGTTGTTCACGTCTGGGCCCTGCTTCCTACCTTGAACTTTGATACCCAGGGACAGCACAAGAACAAAGGGTTCTTCACTAAAGTGCTGTGGTGTTATCTCACAGTATTTGAATAGATTAGTAGTAACACTCTATTTCCCTGCAGTATTTCCCTACTTTACAGAACCTGAGGTGTAGAATGGTGGCATTATCTTTCTAAGACAATGAAAAGGACCAGGACTTGTTAATTTTTTCCTTTCTGCCCCACAATTGCAAGACCACCCTTCCTCCACCCCCCTCCAACCCATATCTAGCTATTTCTTTAGAAGTAAAAATTTGGCTCAGGGAGTTTTCCCAAAGAAGAGATGGATGATTCAGTGGGTGTTTTAAGCGGAAGGAAAAGCCCCGGTTTGCCTCGAGTCGTGCCGATATGTTATAAATGACCCCACCATCCTGTGTGTAGCGCTGGGCAGCTGCACACAGGTGTGAAGGTGGCAAAAGTGTAAAGGGTGAGATGAAATGGTCAAGAAGGGACTTTTCTGAGGCAAACTTTAGACCTTTCATTCGTTCTTCAGCCCCACCTAATCCTTGTGGAGAAAAAGCAAAAGCGGAAAAGAAAGTTTTGCTTAGAGCCCGTCATCCCTGACGAAACCATCCCTGCCTGGAAACGGCGCACACACACACACACAAAAAGGAGAGAGTTGTAGAAACATAAAAGCAAACAAATAAGAATCTTTCCAAGTACAAAGCAGAGCAAATGTGACAAGGCGTTTATCAGAGCCTTAGCACACAGCTCACAGCAGAAACATTTTTCCATGCTACATCTGCTGCATTTTTAAACAGGGAAATTCAAGCAGCAGGTAAAAATGGAAGTCCTGTGCGCTTCAGACACCCAGCAAAGGCGTTTTGGGTGAAACATATTAATTACTCCTCCATTTTACTTCATTAAGAAGATTAACTTCGCTCAGGCTTAAGCATTATAAAAAATGAAAGCACCAAATACGGAGGATTCTGCAAAATCCTTTGCCTTGCTGTAAATCACATGGGCTCCTGTACAGCTGTAGGGCCTCACGCCTGATTTCCATTAGGTTTTACAGGCATATGGGATAGATTTGGCTGAACGCGGGTTCCCCCAGACCCCTCTCCCGGTCTCGTTACTGCCGGCAGCGGAGAGAGGCTGCTTACTCAGCAGCTGGAGTCGGCAGCGAGAGGGAGATTTTGCCCACTGCTTTAAAAATAATGTCGTCTGGCGAAGGACTCCTTGGATAAAGCTATCCGGCATAAGGAGTCTTTTAAGTAAGTTAAAGCACCGAGCCTTTGATGTGATTAAATGTAAGGTCACTGCCTCTTTCTCTACAGTAAAACCAGGCAGGAAGCTTTTAATAACGAAGGCTGAAGGAGCTCCGTGCCTGACCTTTTCCAGGTTTAAAGAGAGTCGCTGGGTGAGATTCTGTTCAGGGGTTACGAATGGCACAAGCTGCACAAACGTGAAATAACTCCCTCCTCTTTGAACCGATGAACTTGAACGGAGACAGTCTATATTTCAAGGAGAAGAGAACGTGGTCTCTGTTAAATCAGCAGGGATCTTGGAGTGCACCAGTTGTCTCTCCTGACTAATTCTTGTTTCTTTTTCCCCATTACTCTTCCTTTTCTGCTTTTCGGTGCTGTAGCCAGGTACCGGGACAGGGATTACAATTCCTTTGTGCTATGCCCAACACCAACACATACCAGGGTCCTACTGATCCTGTCCTTTGGCTCAAGGGCAAATTAATTCAAAAAAGAAATCAGCTGTGAAATATTATTAAAAGGCTTATTCTAGGCAACAAGCTTTCTCTGACACATTTCAGGCTATTCTGATCAGTTTGAAAAAGGCCTTATAAAAACCAACTTGATTAAAACCACATCACCCAAGGGAACATGGCTGTATTCCTGTTCTTATTTTCAACACAAAACCAGGGAAAAAAAATCATTACTGCTTGTTTACTCTGATGGCAATTATGTAGTAGAGTCTTTAAAAACTGACTTAATGTAAATAAGATTATATTGAAACTGAAGGTATTTTAAAGGAGATGGTTTTGTTCCTTATGATATGCTTCCATTTCCACCTCCCCAGGCTTTTCTATTAAGGCACGTGTCAGTTGGAGTTTATAAATGATTACTGATGTAACCTCTACTAAGTCTCCTCTATTATTTGTAGGGGAATGTATTATCTCTGTATTTTATGGCATTTTTTCTGCATTGTGTGCAGTGGACTAGATAATTTGCAAGCATTGCCTGAAAACCATGCTAATTTTCACATGGCTGACTTACATAGGTATATTATTGTTTTTCTTGTAACCAACGTGGATGAGTTATATGGGAGCTTATATCTGCTTTACCAGTGTAACAGCTGAAGCCCTAAGGGCTTTGGAGGGCTGCCAGGGTAATGATTTACAATAATAACCATTCCTCGCTTTTCCATGTCTATCTCGCATACTTCAGGTTGCATAAAACTCACTGGCTTGATGAAGAGGGTTAAATTTCCTTTCAAAATATAAATTGCCGCGCTGCACGATAACTGCATGGTGTATATAAGGTGGTTTTGAAAAGCGGGCAAACCACCTTTTTTAGACCTGCTTAGCCCTCCAGTAAATAGGGAGAGGGGAACGTGGTGAAAATTAGGCGTGATTTAAATCTCTCAGGTGAGTATGAGGTAAATCATACTCATGTACACACACACAGAAAAATCCTTTATACCCTGCATGATCTGTGTATTTGTATTGCTATGCCCTTGTTTCAGACCGTTCTCTAAATAAGCAAAAGATAACAGACTTGTTAACGAGCTCAAAATATCTTCTTTTTTTTTTTTTTTTTTTTTTTTTTTTTTGTCTCTCAAACAAAGCCAACAGCTAGGTTCAAGGCTTGTTCTGTTCTTTCCTCTTTGTCCAAAAAAGCTCCTGCTGCCCTGTCTATCAGCTGGCGTTTGTCCTGAAGCGCCACGGACACATCTCTATCCACTAGACCAAAGCCCTGGATCTTTAGAGCTGTCTTTTCTTTCCAAAGCTCAACAAAAACCCCGCGCTGCCCCCAGCTAAAGGAGGAGAGGAGGGAAAGAGCAAACTAATGTGTTTTCTCCCATTAGAGCAACGTGACTTAAAAGTGCCGGGAGCAGCTCAGTGTGTCCAGTGCAGCCACTGCTGCGTGACTGGGGGCTCAGGGGGGGCTGAGCGGGGGGCTGAGTCCCTTCAACTCCAGGAAGCATCAGTCCCCACATCAGGTGTAATACGGTGGGTCTGGCAAAGGGGTTTGGTCACAGAATCACAGAATGGTAGGGGTTGGAAGGGACCTCTGGAGATCATCTAGTCCAACCAGAGCAGGTCCCACCCAGAGCAGGCTGGACAGGAACTTGTCCAGGTGGGTTTGGAATATCTCCAGAGAAGGAGACTCCACCATCTCTCTGGGCAACCTGTTCCAGGGCTCTGCCACCCTCACAGTAAACACATTTTCTCTCATGTTCAGATGGAGCTTCCCATGTTCCAGTTTGTGTCCATTGCCCCTTGTCCTGTCACCAGGCACCGCTGAGAAGAGCCCGACCCCATCCTCTCGACTCCTGCCCTTTAGATATTTGTAAACCTTGATAAGACCCCCAAATTAATTGGTGTCTTCACGCTCTCTGGCCATTTCTGTGGGGCTGGTGGTGCAAAAGAGATGGAGGCTGCCAAGGGAATTGTCCTGTCTTCCTCCACCTGCCTGGTGTGAAAGATTATCAGGGACGTTTTCTCTTAGGGTTGCTGCCACCTTTTTGGAGAAGTCCTTTGCAGCTTATTGGAAGTTAATTACTGTCAAAGATGCTTTTGGATCATGGTATTAGACCAAGAGCAGGAATTTATTTTACGATTAAAATCCATTTAAAGCTCCTGTGTATATATAGGAGAGGTCTTGATTTCAGTCAGATTTCAGCACCTCTATGACATTTTTCGAGTCTTGCATCAGAAATTAGGAATGTACCCAAGACAAAGGTTGGTCAATTATTTGAGATAGGTCTACCTACAAATCTCTCCTATAAATAACATACATCTTCTAGAAACTTGCATTTGAAATGGGGTAACAATATGTCTCAGGTGAAATATGTTCTGTAAAGAGGCGTCATAAAAATTAATGCCTTTTAATGGACTAGGAAAATGTGGAGATGAGAAAAAGAAATATGTGACTAGGTGTCCACAAAGAAAGAGTTTGGTGACAGATCTGACTGGGCTTTTTAGGGAAAGACGGTTTTCTCACACATTTTGGATAAAAAGCCCTCCTACATTTAACGATCTGCATTGGCAATGAGGCACCGTGTGATTTACACCCTGATAAGTGCTAGTTAATACACAATCATATGCACATACACAATAGAGGAAATGGAAATCCTGAAAGCTCAGTATGGGACAATTAATCCTGGAACCAATATATGTGGAAAGTGCTGCAATAAAACATAATTTGGAAAAGTAAAGTAGGTGAGAAAAAGGAAGTTCAGGTAACAGAATTGTTCAGTGAAATCAAATCTGGAGAGGACTATAAGAGGCTCTAATAAACCCAGGCAAATTAACAACCTGATGGCAGATTACACTTGATAGAGACAGAAACACGGTAATGCACTTTGACGGAATAATTAGAACTACTCAGTACACACTGCAGGGTCTTAAATTAACTGTGATTTTTCTAGAAGGCATCCCTGGGTGCCACGGAGAGTAGCTTACTGAAGACCTCAGCTCAGAAGGGTAGCTCAGAAGGTCCATCCCACACCCAACAAAGCAGAAACTTCACCCATTCCTTCTTCTGCCCCACATGGAGACACATGGGGGGGAGGATGTGAAATAATATCAGGGCAACAAATGCCTGGGAAGGCCTTGGAGGCCAAACAATATAATTTTTTCCCTTCATCTATATATAAGATCAACTCTGAAGTGGCTGGTAGAGGCCCTGGTAAGTAGGATCCTTTGGGAAGAGACTGCCGAGGAGTAAAGGACAAAGAAGCCAGTGGTCCCATGGGCGTACAGCTCAGGCTGACATTTGATGTGAGAAATGTTGTTGTCTTGCACGTGTGGGAATCTCCCCATGCAGTGATTCAGGAAACACTTCAGAAGATCATCTCAATGAGTTTTGCTTTCCCTTTTGTCCCTTCTTGTAACCAGGAAAAGCTGCTAGCAGGAAAAGAACTATATTTATAGAGTCACAGAATACCAGGTTGGAAGGGATCTCAGGCATCATCTGGTCCAACCTTTCTTGGCAAAAGCATGGTCTAGACAAGATGGCACCCTGTCCAGCTGAATCTTAAAAGTGTCCAGTGCTGGGGAATCCACCACTCCCTTGGGGAGATTATTCCAATGGCTGATTGTTCATATTGTGAAAAAAATATATTTTTGTCTCCCATTGGAATCTCCTCTGGAGTAACTTGTACCTGTTACCCCTCGATTTTTCCATGTGACTCCTTGTAAAAAGGGAGTCTCCGTTTTCTTTGTAGCCACCCTTTAAATACCAGAACGTGGTGATAAGGTCTCCCCTAAAAGCCTTCTTTTCTTAAGGCTGAACAAACCCAGTTCTCTCAACCTTTCCTTACATGGCAGCTTCCCATTCATTTGATCATCTTGGTGGCCCTTCTCCGGGCCCTCTTCCTCTCCATGGAATAAAAGACTGAACATTATAAGCAGACTTTAATCATAAGAGTTACAGGGATCTGGAACAGTCTGTCAAAACAGAACAGTCAAATGTATTTACAGCTGGAGTTTAATATATTCATGTGTAGGAAGTTCTTGCCTTTACACTTGGTTACTCCAGATTTCAGAGTATATTTTGCTGAACTCCCTAAGACTGAAGGATGGGGGGTTAGTTCACTGAGTTTGGAAATTGTACCTTGTTTTCATAAGGGTGACAATTTGAGACATAATCTGCTGGACAGCCCTGTTTTCAGTGCTCCATGTTGTATTGACAAGGATACTTCCAACATAATCCAAAGGAAAAAGATATTAAAACCAGTAAAGGAAATATTTGTATACTTTGTGCAATTTATCTTGAGAATCTGGAACGCCATATCTTCTGTTTGACTATTTTGTCATATAAAAGTAAACCCAGTCATCATATTCTGCTCCAGATATGTATTATAGCACCGTCTGAAAATGAAAGAGAGTTTTAGAGAAGCAAGTGGTTCAATATGAGCAATTAGGACAGTAAAGGAGGTATTTTGTACTTCTCTCCATTCAGCAACTTCTGGCTGCAGAAAGTCTGTATTTTCTGGACCATCACAAGTCAAAGTTGCAGCTTAATCCTGCAAGTTGACAGTCTCAAAAGGAAAACTCATTTTCACCAGCATAGCTTACAGCTATTTCCTCAATAGTTGTTTCTAGCTGACTGCACTAAAGCTCTTTTAGTTATTGATATAAATGTGTCACTAATGGGTTTTTGATGGAATTTGGAATTGAGTACATTTGAATACGTATCTCCACCCATAGGGCTTATGTGTCTGCCAATAGGTGTACTTTAGAAATTTGACCATGTGTATATGTGAAGACTAGTGACTCAATGTGATTTTATTGCAGATCCTATAGCTTTAGCAAGATGAAAACCAATCTCAGATTTCTCTGTTGCCCAGATTTCTCTCCGCAGCTGCGAGAATCAGCTGTGAAAGCAACACGCGAGTGAGGTGGGAACAGGCTTTGTTTCAGGGATTAAATCTAAATGCAGTACGTACTTTCATGGTTTTGTAATGGATTGATATAGGGTTATTATGGATAATATTTATTTAGACGAGTAAAAAATGTTTAACACAAAAGCGTTTTCAAATGGAAATGGCAAAGCACAGTTTGCAAATGCACAGGCTAAAATTATGTGTAATTTCAGTGAATGGCAAAGACTGAATAGCAGACAATTGCCTGTGGGGGTTTTTACAGTCCCAACTGACAAAGAGAATGTCTATATAGCACAGAGCATATAAATCAGTTCCATGACTCAACGAAATGATGTGATACATCAATCATCCGCTTTACAAACCTGCAGTGAGGCACTCAGTCATTTGTACATCCATCACAGGTCTGTTCAAGTGCCATACATTTAGTAAATTAATTGGACAAGTCAATATCAAAGCCTGAAAACGTGCTCTGCTCCTTTTTAAATGCTGGTTCAACACTACTGAAAATAAATAAAATATCTCCTATTTTAAAGAAACTGGTTGTCAAAAGTTTTCCCTAAGGGCATTTGCAGCTGGAAAAATGATTCTTGTACTTTCTATGGGGTTTCCATAATACCTGAACTGGAAATGACATATCCTTCTTTCTATTTTTAAATATATTTTTTTTTTATTTTAAATATAGTGTTTATTTAGCACCTTTTCCACTCAGAGATTAAAATTACTTTGTGGACAGTCATAGAGATCAGAGAAAAGTATCTATTTCTACATTGGTGGTAGTAACCAGCAAATACCCAGCACGGTGGGTGTGAGGAATTTGGGCCAGACACAGTAGACTAAATTTCTGTTTAGTTTTGTCCTGTTGTGCAGGACAGACTGATTAGCAAGTGGTCAGACTCATAAGGTCAAGAGATTCACTTACTAGAATGCAAGAACGTTCTCTGTTTCTCCTGCTTCTGACAATATTTAGTGCCTGATGAAGGTGCCAAAGAAGGTGAGCAAAACCAGTCAAAAAATACTTTGTTTGAAAAGAATGTATTTTTTACAGCCTAACGCTGTGTTAAATCCGTTTGGTCTTCAAAGGTTATATCTAGCAGGGACAACTGCAGTTCCTCCCTTCTATTGGAGTTTGATTTTAATCTGTTTATTGCCCATCTTGTAATCATTGTTTCAGCTCATTTTGAAGATAATTCAGTGCTTCATAGTAGATAAATAAAGGAGTCTGTTGCATTGTGTGACAAGGTCATAAAACAATCTGACAGGCAATTAATACTTCTCTCTTAAAGAGCAACAGCACGGAAGATAAAACAACTCTCTCACATCCACTGTGCATAAGACCAGACACAGAGAGCTGAAGACTAGGGCTGTAAAAGAGCAGATTATTACTCAAAACCAAGTTCAAACACAAAGGAACAATAAAGCCATGTTATAACACGCTCAGGGAGTCCAGGGCTGCAGAAAGATGGGGGTATGCAGAGGACAGGAGGGGATGAGAGGACAGGAGGGGATGCAGAGGACAGGAGGGGATGCAGAGCCACCTCTGCCACCTGGCCAGGGCCAGGGCCATGTCCCCAGCAGGACCATGTGGAGCAGAGGGGTGAGCTTGACTTTCCCGTTCCTAAAGAGGTCCTGCCCTGGCCAATTTGGGTCCCCTCCTCTCCACCAAGGCTGATTTCACGGTCTGCCTAGACTGTGCTTTTCAGGATTGGCAAGAGTTAGTCGCGTATCTCATTTCTCTCTCAAAAAAATGTAACTCTGACCCAAAAACAAGTTCCAAAAAGAAAAGCTTGTTTCTTGCTCTGGCTACTCTATATGCACCGGTCTGTCTGTCCCAAGAAGCCACAGATATCACAAGACATCCCAAGTGCCTTGACCAGTCTGAGTAACACAGTGAGTAATTTTGTTGTCATCTGAGCATTGTTGTTTTTGCATTCCTTTGCAGTTTATAAACAAGAATCACTATTTTTTTTCTGTCTAGAACTTCCAGATAACCTTTTATGTAGAATTTTCCTCTTCGCACAAAGAGGTTATAATCGGCTGAGACCTCCATAGTAAAGTCATGCATTCTGTAAATCCTATTATAATGTTAGTTAATACACTGCATGCTGCTCATTTAAGGTAATTTAATGCAATTCCCAGATCCCAGGACTCCTCGGTGTCTCCTATCTTAAAACACTGTACTTGCTCTATATCCAATTATCCCCTTTCCATTTTGTGAAATCTTTCCCCCTTACTCCCCCTAAATAGTCAGCGCAAGATGTTCTAAAAGAGTTTTTGTAATGCACTCTCTGGATTTGAGAGATGCATGATAAGTTGACTTTTTGGACCATTTGCATTAATGGAAACATAATTATTTCCAAAGCAGCAGTGCAGCTGCAAAAAGAGTTTATACGGCCTATATTGTGTCACACCATATTGACATTACCATTAAAAAAAAAAAAAACAAAAAACAAACAAACAAAAAAAAAAACCCTACTCAGGCTCAATTACACTGTTTCAAAATTATTTTGGAGCCTTACTGGTAAAGAAGGCACTGGTTTTAACATCCTTTCCTAGTTTTGCATGAGTTGGGGAATTGATTTTGGAGGGAAAAAAAGGACATTTTCCTGATAGAGAGCTCTGTAGGGGGCTGTCATCCCATCTGATATCTGGAATAAGAGGGAATCAGGCCCATGGGATTTCTATAGATTAGAAATGCCCAGTTTTAAGAAACAGAAAATTAATCCAAACCCTTCTAATTAAGAAATCCTTAGCAGTGAGCTGTCATGTGAAACCATGCGGGGTATTGCTTTCCCCTAGAACAAAGAATTTTCTTCTCTTTGCAGATAAATGGATTAACAGATAGAATTAAAATCACACACACAAAAAAACCACAGCATAACCAAAAACAAATAAAACAAAACAAAACAAACTAAAAAAACCAACACCAAAACAAAAAAAAAAAACACAAATGTGTTTGGTGTGATAGCACCTGATGACAACACCTGCCTTCTGGAGCAGAATCTATTGCCTATAGTTAATCACAGAATGGTTTGGGTTGGAAGGGACCCTAAAGATCATCCAATTCCAACCCCCTGCCCTGGGCAGGGACATCTCCCATCAGACCAGGTTGCTCAAACCCCCATCCAGCCTGGCCTTGAACACCTCCAGGGATGGGGCAGCCACAGCTTCTCTGGGCAAGATACAATACTTAAGTCTTCTATGTTGCAGAGACAGACTTAGGTGCTCCAGAATAGTGCTGAGCAAGCAAGCAGAAAACACAAAAAGAGGCTAGACATATTTCGCTAAACCATGAAGAAGGATTAGCATGAAAGAACGACCTCGAAGAGAATGCAGCAGGATTCACTATTGCCCTGGAAAGATAATGAAAGATAAGAAGAAGAGCTGCTAAGAGTGGGTCCCTCCCCCATATTATTGCTGAAAGTGTGAAGTGGAAGTCTGAGGAAAGGAGAAACTGTAATTTAGACACCTTTTCAAACCTGATGGTGGTGGGGAAACAAACACCTCTCTACTCTCAAAGCATCTTCTAACTACTCCTCAGTAAAGAGCTTGTTTAGGTGGAAGTGGAGGATACTGTGAATATCTCCCTGGGCGGCCTGAACACCCTTCCAGGTTGCTGGACTATATTCATGGCTGCAAGGATTTTAAGGAGTTGCAGGATGAAATGCTGTCATAGCTGAGAAGGAAAGCCGCAGCTCCTCTCTGCTTCCCAAAGGTCTGATTCTTGAGAGTGGCTGAGTTTTACCACCAGGCACGTAACTTTACTTCAGGCAGCCGCATGGAAAGCAGGATTTGATTTCTCTAGTTTGGACAGGCATTTAAGAAAAATACCTGTCTCAACTGGAGCATTTATTGTCAGGCCTGAGCTATTAGATAAAAGCAGGGATTGATGTCCTTGAGATGCTTTTCAAAGCTCCTCTATTAAAAGGAAGGCACTAGAAGCTAATGCGAACAGATTTCCCTCTCTATTGTCAGTGTACTGGCTGTTACTCTTAATATGAAACATCCAGTGCCACTAAAGAGGTACCTGCAGAGGTACCCATACAGCTAGAGTTGCAGGTTTTACCCTAGAAAACATGACTAAAAGCCAGCATTATTAAGATGATGACGTTTGATTTCTTAAGAGTTTCTTTTTCTGAAAAAATCTAGCCCACAGGAACCGAGGCTTTTTAAGAGATAAAGATATTTTGGCTTAAAAAGTGGCCCTTTCATCAAAACAATTCCCCAAGCCCCAAGATACGTCTACTGAAAGCAAAATATAGCTGCATGCAAAGCCAAATGCATACAGAAATACAACACAATCCTTTTTTTCTACATAATAAATGACAGCTACTGAGGGAATGGCTACAGATGAAAAGAACAAACTTGCTTTCTTTTCAAAGGACCAAAGAGAAATGCATGAAACAATGAAACTGTTCAGTAAGACTCTGTCAAGATAAATATCATATATCTGAAAAGAAAAGTATCTTTAAAATCCGATTACTATAACTGGAAGAATTTCAGAAATCTGTGTACCTTACTTCAATCACCAGTTGTTTTTGTCAGAATTGAAAATCAGGAGTTTCCACTCTATTTCTGTTTCACTTTGCTTTCATAATGCCATACCTCACCGAAATGCTACTAGGTTTTCAGTTCCAGCTGTATCTGAGGGTAGCTTTCTTTTTTTTTAAATTCAGCATGTCAGTAAACTATGCTCAATACATTCCCGAAGTGTCAAAACAACGTTTTATATAAATATTTGGTTTGATTATGTAGATTGACTGGCTAAGTTGTCAGAAATGACCAGCAATTTTCGGCTCTTGGACACACACCAAGATATTAATTGAAAACATTGTAGAAGGTGGGTAAGAAACATCCCTCACGTGCCAGGAACTGTGTAGGACTTCAAGCCAGGATCTCAGAAGCCTGGGCACTTGGAGCTGGCGGTGCCTCTAGGAACTCTTGTTCATTATAGAATCATAGAATGGTTAGAGTTGGAAGGGACCTTAAAGATCATCCAGTTCCAACCCCCTGCCCTGGGCAGGGACACCTCCCACCAGACCAGGTTGCTCAAAGCCTCATCCAGCCTTGTCTTGAACACCTCCAGATATTGGAGCACCCACAGCTTCTCTGGGGAACCTGTTCCAGTGTCTCATCATCCTCACAGAAAGAATTTCTTTCCTGATATCTAATCTAAATCTCCCCTCTTTCAGTTTAAAACCGATGCACCTCTGGGGAGATACCTGGACTTTGAGTAAAATCCTGTAGTATGCTGCCTAACACTTGCACTTCCCAGAGGGCACTGTCTCATTATGTCTCATAAAACCCACTTTGTAAAAGGAGGAATTGAAGCTCTTCAGCAATGACCTTCAGGGATGACAAATTTTAAAAGGAAATCCTCTCTCTGCATCATCCCCTCTCTAGGAGCGCACAAGGCAATGCTATGAGAAGGAAGCATCTGTTCTGAAGCAAAATTATTTAGTTATAACTAGTTTTCACTGACTTCCTTTGGTTTAAATTCCCTTCAGCCAATACAGCAACTGCATGGCAGGGGAGGGGAATTTAAAATTCTTCAACTCTCATCAATGCAATTTTGTCCTGAAGGGAAAATAGAAAAAAATTTCTGCCAATACTGTGGCAATGGGTGTGATCGCTCCACGTGCAAGTGCAGGTTTTTATTACCACATCGGCTTCTGAAAGCCACGTGAAACGGGGCTGACACAACCGTGCAGCAAACAAAGTCCTTATCGCCGGTAGTACAGCTGTTGACACATCGCATGTTCAGGAGATCACTTCCCATAGGAACTGCAGAGTAACTTTCCACCCTCGTAAGGGCTACTTAATACTTGCCACACTCTGCAGTTTGGGGAGGACTCTTCAAAAAGAAGTAACTGGGCATTAATTCTTGGAAGAGGTGGAAACACCATAAAAAGCTCTTATGCTCAGGTAGTTCCTCCTTTACAATGTGCCTTTTGTAGGATCCTGCGTTACAGGCACAACTGGAACATGAAACCCAGCTGCAAACTGGCCATTTCCTGAGCTGGTTACAGCCCACTCCCACAGTTTCGGGCCAGGGCTCTGCCTCTGCTTTTGGAGGGGCTTTTCACACCCAGTTCAGGAGATACTCCACCGACAGATCTGGCTCCTCCTTGTCCTCCCAGGGTTGCCTGTAGTGGAAATGTTAGCAATCTTGAGCCCCTTTGTTCTCTGACAGCTATGGATTTGCGCCTGTAGGCTGCGAATCTGTGGTTTTATTACATTAGCACAGGCTGAAGACTCTGCTGGACCAACCTCTTGCCCCAGCCTGTAACTGGAGGGGAACAGGAAAAAAGGCAATTTGGACATTCTCCAAGTCTCTTGCTGCAAAACTGAGATTGTATCAGTGCCATGTATCCCATTAGCAGCCTGATGCCTCCCCGCATTTCATTCCAGCAATACCGAGAAGAGTGGAAATCGGACCTAAAGGAATATTTGTAGATGCGCAAGTCTATACCAGTTTCCTTTACCAGCTGGCAGCAGATCTTTAGAAGAGGTTGCCCCTCTCTAAGTTTTGCAAAGAACTTTATGAAAAAAAAAAATAATTGTGCTGGTGCCTTCATAGAACATTTGTCAATATTATTTTTTCCTTCAGTGAAACTCCTGTGCATACTTAGTTTGGAATCTTCTGTGTCTTGGCAGCAAGCTTGTGGTGAGGCTGATGGTATTAGACTTGTTCAATTCCGTCACAGCCTCAAAATCTGTTTGGCTCCAGCTTGACTGTGGCCAAATTTGGGTGGGCTAGGGTCATATTCTATCATTTCACGAAGAACCCTGTTTCAGTTTGAGGGAGAAACAGGTTCTTCTTGGACCAAAGGCACAATTCATTAATCAATTAATTTTGGTGATGGCCTCAGTGCTAATAACTGAAGGCTGATTATGCTAAATCTGCTTTAAAGTTCTATGGACAGCTGGGAAGAAGATCATCTGTAGGCTGTACAGATCTTTTTGAAGGAAGGGAAAAATGGAATCTCTGACTCTCTAAGCACAACTGGGAACTTTCATCGGAGGGACACATAGCTGGGAAAGTGCTCGCAACCAACCAGCCTTCCCGTATCTGATGAGGTAACTCTGAACGCAAGCGAATACTTGTACCATGAGCACTGCCTTCCAGGGCTGCAATGACTGTTTACACTGAGACGTGTGTTAAATATTTTCCAATTTAACAAGTCCCCTTTTTCTCTTGGTGCTATGACTAGAGATAAAGTGAGTTGGAAGAGAAAGCATAAACACATCCAAAAGACCTGGTTTGGTGCTTTTACGATTTGCAATAAACAGTGAAATGTCCCTTGTTCTTCCCTTTCTCCTCAAGACTCACGGCTAGAGACAGCCCAGAGCAGCAGAGGTTAAATACCAACGTATATGCTCAGTAGGTGGGCGAATAGTTGAGTATTAAACAGTACTGAACCTTTATGTTGAACCTTTGGCCACCATGTGCCAGACATTTTGTGCAAGATCAAGTCTTGTTAATAATCACACCATCAAATATCAAACCGGGGAACATTCAGAAATAAGACCCCTTGCAATGGCAAAGCCAGACTGCAAGGACCACACAGGCCCCCTTCATTCCTCCCTTACACCCCATCTTGCAGATAGGAACTGGAGCAAAGAAATTGGATTTAATTCTGATTAAAACAAGGTTCCAGCCAAGCTGGATATTGCTGCATGGCACGGCTGACTGGTGTAAACAACATCAAGCCAGACAAGAACTATGTTTGTCCAGAACTTTGTAGCTCAATTTATTTCTGGGGTAGAATGAAGTTTTAGAGTTTATCTACAGCAACAATACCCCCAAGTGATGTCTTAATGCCAACATGTATGTTTATATTAACATACGTATGTGCTGTGTTGGAAGCCAGGTGGCTGACAGCAAGAGTGGGGAGGGACAGGGTGCTGGACACCTACGCTGCCTGGCTGGCCAGACTCGGGGAAAGTGTTGGAAAACAATCCCAGTATTGGTAACACCGGGTGAGCCCATACCAAAGTCACACAAAGGATGTCACAAGTACTTTTGCGGCCACACAGAGCGCCAGAAGAAACCCACTGATAAGAACTAATCACGCCCCTTCACATAGCCAGAGCCTATTTGCTCAAGTTATTTCAGTTTCTGTTCCTGTTTCTAAATGGCAAACAACAACCACGGCCCTCATTATCAGGCCAGTATCACTCCACCTCCACCGCCTCTTGCAAAATGTGGGTGTAGAATAACACGGGCTCCTAATGCAATGCAATTCCATTTGAAGGCTTACACACACAGAGCAGAGAGAGGTGGCATCATGCAGACATCCATTTCTATCCCCTGTGCACCTCAACGGCACTGATGGAAATAAAGCTTTGCTTCATCTTTTTCTCTGAACACACGTGCAACTAACGTTGCAACCTTAAACGAACCTAAGTAAAAAAAGGACACATTTTGCTAATTTGCTTGCTTTCTCTGCAGATGTTTCTAACAGAGGTCAGACAGCAAAAATGTCAGTTGATTTCTCACATTCTCCGTGAACGAAACTTATTGCCTGTTCCAGCCAGAACGTGTCCTTTCATTTTGCTTTTCCCCAAGAGGTAAACCCTGCAGATGGAAAGAGATTTTCCATTGTCTTAAACAGAGAACAGGATCAATCCCTTGCTATGTCATTGAGCTGTCAGAAATTAATGGAAATATGATTTAAAGTATAGCAAAGGCAGACAGCGACTCACCGAAAACCCTTTGCTTCTACCCAGCTTCATTTCCTTTTTATTTTCAGGTCAAATGATTCCTTAGCAGGGAAAATTAACTGGAGAACAATCAGGTTCTAATAAAAAAAAGGTTTAAACCTAGGTACAGCAAGTTAATTCACGTGCAACAGATAGACTTTTCTTATAAAAATATGTGCTTGACCTTGCTGTTGTGACACTGAACTACAGTATTATGAAAATACAACGCTTCAAAGTTAGCGGGAGATCAAAATTGTCTATATGGCTGCCTCAGGAAATATATGTCTTGGGTAATGTAAATGGAAGTCTTGATGCAGGAGGGCAGTCAACGGGAGCACTGTGTGTTTGCTGCTGGTGGGTCAAGGTACTTGATCCTCCATCATCCTCACCTTCTGTTCTTCAGTCGAGCATCTCCACTCCTCTTCCTGTATAAATACCTTTGTGTTTCAGAGGACATTAAGGCATTTGCCAGCCAGTGTCCTTGTACACAGGGCTCAAGATGTCTGTAGAAAGGTCCCCACCCTGCACAGAGCAAGAGGCTGTAAAAGGGGTTAGGCTACGGCTGCCTTTGGGGCCAGAACTGGAAACCTGGCCACCATCAGTCCAAGGAAAACCTCTAGAACTCACAGCACCCCTCAACTTGCTCCTGTTTCAGCCACAAATCACAGCTGGCTCAGCGTAGGCCCCACACATGATCACAGCCGTTATCCTTCACCTTCCTCTCACCAAGCTGCAAAGACCTGGAGCTGAGCTGCAAGAGAAGTAATCATTCAGAAACAAATTTATCTCTGTTCCTGAGTAATTCACCCTTGTTTCTGAGCAAAACACAAAGTTTCGAAGGCTTGTTAGTCCTGTTGGTGGCTTTTGAGATCCACTGTCTCTCTTAAAGGAGTGCAGTCTCTTTGTATTTGAATACATGGCAGAACCATGCGCCTTGAAAAAAGGATCCCCAAGTGCTTGATGAGCATCAAGAAAATATGCAGAAAAAAGGGCATGTCCATCGGTATAAATGCAACTGTATGTGTAAGCTGATTGTCATGCTTATGTAAGAACGTATTAGGGAGTATCACTTCATCATGTAATTTAATTGGACGATTAGGAACTAGTCTATCCTAGATTCTTTGAAC
Source organism: Calidris pygmaea (assembly GCA_003697955.1). Lineage (NCBI taxonomy): Eukaryota > Metazoa > Chordata > Aves > Charadriiformes > Scolopacidae > Calidris > Calidris pygmaea. The sequence continues at coordinate 479,469 of QJSC01019151.1, forward strand.
TGAGATTTAAGTTTGAACAAGTCTTCAAACTCTTTGTTATTTAGATTTTCCATCTGTAAAATGGAGATAATAATTATCAAATTAATCCTCGGGCTCGGTACTTCAAGATGTCACGTATTATCAATTGTCTCTGGCTTGCGGAAGGCATCCATCACTGCACGACTGGTCACTGCTTTTATTTCTTCCCAGGTACAGAAAAATAAAGAACAACACGATATTGCAACTAGTTTTCTACAGTGGTGCTGAGGACAGAATGAGGGTATAGTCCAGAGGGTCAATAAACTGCCTAGACGGAAATTGCACTTGGTATCTGAAGGAAGATCCAGGATTGTTCTCCCTGGCAATCTGTGCTCTGTGACTGAGCAGCCAGAGCACAACCATCACCGTCGGTACGTGTTTGTCGCTGAGATGTCTCACTTGCTCATCCATGGAAAAATGCTCCTTGCTCAGGCCAGAAGCAGTTCAAAGAGAGCTGGGGGCACGCAAGGGTCACCAATTATTTCTGAGGCTTCAACACCCAGAGCAGAGAGCTAGTGAGAGCTGACCCCAACCTTTGCCCAAATCTTAAACCAAACCTGAAGTAAATTCAGTTAACGTTCATTTCCCCACACTCATTGTGGATGAGAGCAGGATAATGTACAACTGGATGACTCTGGTTAGAGCCAGCAAGGACCAGAAAGTCCAGTCTTATGACACTTTCAGGCTGATTCCTGGAAAAAAGGGAAGTATCCACAGCTCCAAGGGACCCTGTGAACCAGTGGAAGCTCTGCCTTCTCTTATCAACATCCCTCATTCATTGCAAGTATTGTGTCAGCTCTCCATATGGCTACTTTTTTAACTCCACTGTGCTACTTAAGAGAGTTAAATTCCACGCTCAAAATTATTTCAAGCACAGTTTATCACTTGTATTATAGGATACGATGCATCCGTTTGTTTGTGATAGTTAAATTGTAGTCTTTAGATTGATCTGCCAAATCTACATAAAAAGAGGAAAATGGTAATAAACTATGTTTTTGATAGTCTAGACACAAACTCCATTTCTCTAACACTTTGTGTTATTTTGGAAAACAGAGCGAGCGTTAATTAATTTTATTTTTTTTTTTCTGAACTTGATTTAGGACCTAGGTACATGTTATTGTGAGCCAACTGCAAGGGCTCAAATTTATAGCTCTGTTTGCTACTTTGGAGGAACTGTTTGTGTTTTTTCCTTATGCCAAATGCAAGATTGTTTAACCCTCAGTGAGAAATGTTAAAGGCTATGATGACTTCATCAAAAACAAGTTTGAGAGGGAACTTGACCGTGGCCTACAAATATTTCCCTGGTGGAGCAGCTACTGGTAACACAAAGGTCTTCAAAGAAAAGACATAAAAGTACACTGTGACTGGAAGATCAAGCAAAATCAATCAATAAGGAAGAAAAAAAAAAATAAGTGAAAAACATGTTGAACAAATAACTCATGTAAGAAAGGGTGGATTTTCCATCACTGGAAATCCTGAACTCAAAACCAGATGGCGTGATGCCAGAGGTGAGGGGGGTGAGGTATCAATAAACCTGGTAAGATTCTGTACCCGCATTATGCAGAATATCAGACAAGACCATTGTACTGGCTACTTCTGGCTCTATGGTCATTGTGGCTCTAACTCCAAATTCACACATGCCCCTGAATTTTCTCACCATTCTGCATGGTTTGACCTCCAGACTCCTACTTAGCCCCATGGAGCAAAACAGAGATATGAGCCTGGGTCCTAATTCAAGCTTTTTTAATATCTGAGGGAAGAAGTCTTGGATTTAATATTCTGGCTTCAGTGAACTTTTAAAATAAGAGTTTACCAGAGGAAAATATGGTGCTTTTTTATTTTTTTTTTATTGTCTATTCAATGCTCTCTTATTTTCGCCACTTAACAAAAGGTGTTGGCTGCTTTATAATGAGCAATCCAAAAGGCCTTTATTACACAAATAACATTTATATGCAGTATGTGGACTGGTGCAGTTCTTTTCTAGATAAAACATAGGTGAAGCATGATTAGGGGCCTGGAGTATCTCTCTTATGAGGAAAGGCTGAAGGACTTGGGTCTTTTTAGTCAGGAGAAGAGAAGACTGAAGGGGCATCTGATCAACACCTATAAATACTTAAAGGGTGGGTGTCAGGAGGATGGGACTGGTCTTTTTTCATTGGTGCCCAGTGACAAGGACAAGAGGTTAATGGGCACAAACTTGAACATAATAAATTCCATCTAAACATAAGGAGGAACTTTTTGACTTTGAGGGTGGCAGAACCCTGGAAGAGGCTGCCCAGGGAGGTGGTGGAGTCTCCTTCTCTGGAGACATTCCAAACCCGCCTGGACACGTTCCTGTGCAACCTGCTCTGGGTGGACCTGCTCTGGGAGGGGGGGGTTGGACTAGATGATCTCCAGAGGTCCCTTCCAACCCCATATCATTCTGTGATTCTGGGAAATTTCACGTAAGTGCAGGGAAGTAAAGCGCTGATTTTTACTGCTGCACCTGCTCGCTCCATGACTCTGTTTATCCAAGAGGAAGGACTCTCTCAGTAACCGAACTGGTGATGCAGCTACGGCTGGCAATGGTGAAGGGAGCTCTGGAAGAGGGTTATGTTTTTGCAGCTTAGAAGGGAGCTACTCCCAAACATCTTGGACCTGAACTGATCAGCTGTAAGTTTTACAAAACCTTATGCAGTTAGTAATTATCCTATCAGATCCAAAGGCAGTCTTTTGTGCTCTGTTTTTAGTGAGTTTTCAGGGCAGCAATACTATCTGGTTCTTGCTTCCCTGATAAGCTCAGTAGAACAAAACCTTGTCACAAATAATAAGGTCTCCCACAATTCTACAGTTGCCAAGGCAAAGCCACAATATTTAGTGAAAATTAAAGTTGCAGCCTGAATAAAAGATTCCTTTTATGAATGAAGGACATTTTTTTTCCAGTAACAAGCACCTATGCCAAATGTTTTTTTGTTATATAGCAAAGATGTGATAGGAAATTATTTGAATAAATCTCTCATTTGAGATTGAGTTGAAGAACATCATTCTTGTCATTCTTGGTGCTTCTCCTTGGAAAAGAATCCTTCTGATCCCACTATATTGTGGCAATTCTGGAGAAAAAAAAAAAAAGTATTTTACAGAGCTAGGCAACTCTCTTCTTCTGAGAGAGAAATAAATCCACATCCTGCCTATGCTCCTCTACTCCAGACTTCTTCCCATCTTACTTCATACAGGTGCATGCAGTCTTGTCTCTGTGTCTTGAAAAATTATACCTCCCCACAAAAGGAAGATCAGCCCACCTGCCAAGAGTGCAGCAGGAGAGAAGCTGAAGGGTGAAGGGAATAAACCTGTGAATATTCTGTCACAGCCGGCCTGGGAGAACCTGCCAGTAAGAAGCTACAATAGCCATGTCCTGGTCTAGGCAACTTCAGATTTCAGACTCACCTGGGGTTCCTGCTTTGAACACCAGCACAGGGCAGTCCGATCTACTCTTGTTTCAGAAGCTGCAGATGACTGTGGTCACCAGAAGTGGTGACAGCCCTTCCTGGGTACTAGGCATGGTGGTAGTCTTTTGGTAGCTACTTAAGACCTTGGCTCGGATAACACAGAAGAGACTTCAGCAGTGCTGAAGCAGTTGCACCAAAAGAAATGTGGATGGCTCCCATTCATTTCGATGCATAACTAGCTTTGAAGCCCATTTATAGACATTTGAGGGTCAACTTTATGAATCTTTTCGCTGTAGGTGAGCATTTCACAAACACAATACACAGAGCCAATGTATGCTCAGCCCTGTCACATCCTGATATTGTCTTCATTGGAAGAAGTTGTCTACAGGAATGGAGCCATAAATTTGAATATGTTAAGTGCCATAAAGAACTCAGTGACTTATTTGGATAATTGAGAACCTCAAGTGAAAACAGGATATTCATTGTCATCCCGGTAGCAAAAATATGCTGGATCCCAAGGCTGGGTCTTGCTGAATAGGGTAGATCCTCTGTAGGACTCCACAAAACAGCAGTGAAGGCAGATAACTTTAATAAATGATATCATTTGGTATCTGTGAGCAACATCTTTTCTTTTTAATACAAAGCAGCTCCGGTATTTAGTCTACATAATGTATTCTGCTTCCACTGTTGGTATTGATGTCCTTTCAAGTGAACAGAATAAGCAGCCATTAATGAGCTCTTTCTGTTAAGATGTTCAGCAATGAAATAATTAACAATGTTGATGTGTAAATTAGGCTTCAGAGTTTAAATTGCCTTTGCAATGAATGAGGCAGATCACATTTCTCTGGCTTTTGGTTCAGCAAGGCAGGTGAGGACTGGCTAAATGCTAAACATAGCAGTAGTCCCATTAAATGCCCGTGCACTAGAGTCTGAGGTCATTGCTAGACCAGAATTGTTACCAGCCTTACCAACATTGTTATTCAAAGAATGACAGGTCCTCTTTATGCTGTCTCCTTTCTGGTGGGGAGGTCCCCCCCAGTGTCATCTTGCTGTGCACAGTGGAGGAACGCGGGCCCCACGTTACAGCAATTCTTCCAGCTCCCCTGGAGCTCCCACAATGGGATGGAGGCACTTGTATGCATGTCTCTCTCTCAACCATCCCCATGCTGGAAAATGAGGGAAGATGATCATCTTCCTCATGAGGAAGATGAGCTTTTTCAGGGTATTTCATCAAATACTTGAACCTCAACAGCCTTTCCCATTCCCTGGCCAACACCAGAGAACAGGTGTAGACAGTCTGCAAGAACAGGCACCCAGTCTGCCTACCTTGTCTCTTTTCCAGACTTTCTTTTACAGTAAGCCTCCAGGCTGAGGACACACCAAGAGATGCTGCAGCTGAAGAGAACGGTGTGCCTAGGTCAAAGGGAATAGAGAAGGAAGTGAGGTAGCTGCTACTTTATTAAGCGTTCATAAATACTGCTTCCTTTTTACTGTTTCTAAAACAAGAAAAAGCAGGATCATGGATTTAAGGTCATCTTTGCACAAAATATATAACGCACTGAATTCTTGCAAAAATCAGTATTTCAAGTCAAGTGTTGCTTGCACTGACATATGAACTTTTGACTTCTGCTTGCCTTTATCTTCTCCCAATGGCACTGAGATCGGAGTAATCCCAAGATACAGTTTAGTGCCTTTAAACTCTGCTTTGGAGATAGATATTCCAACATGGTTTACCTCTTGCAAATCAGAGGGTGTAGTTTTCCACAGCTGACTCCTAGGGCAAAGCTTAGAGGGAGCAATCCCGCTCACCAGGGCCTTTCGGGGTCACATTTTCAGAGAAGGGAGAAATTGTGCTTCATAGGATGAAAGAATGTGCTGTTTTTTACATTGAGTCACTATTGTATGGATATCGTTTTAAAATATTTGACCTGTTGAGGTCTTATCTGCTGCAGCCGAAGTGTACTCAGCTAGCACAAAGACTTGGTCCACTAGTGTTAAACTATTTGTCTCCTTTCTCCTCACTGAGCTTTAGGCTTGGGCAATGTCAGCTGGGACACAGACTTAGTCCAGCATTTTACAGGCACCATGATAAGCACATTCACTGCCACAAACAAAAAGGAAAGCTTGTTCAGTGCAAATATTATAAAGAAGAAAAAAACTTCAGGACAGCAGGCTTTGGGAATGATGCATTTGTATGAAGAAGCACTTAAGTTTTGACATTAGCATGAAAATTTCTCCTGTCATTGGACATGAGAACTTTTTACTAAGAGAAGCCTGTGCAGTGATTCTAGTGGGAATTCTTTACCTTGCTCTTCTGCAGTGCCTTATTTGCCGTTTGACTGCTGCTTCCCATCCTGACACTGGATGCAGCGTTTCAGTGGGATGGAGAGCCTGGGAAGTGCTTTGGGATAGACAGGGTTAGCAAATGTGTCATCCTGCTAACCGGCTTCATTCTCACACTCAGTTTATCACCCAGAAACAGCACCACTGAGGCCAGCAGCTGGTACCCTTATGAAGGTGATACCAGAGGACAGTCACTCTCCTAGTTCTCCCAAATTCTTGTGCAGCTCTGATCCAAGCCTCTTGTGTGAGTGAGAGAGGTCCAGAGGGCAAGCAGTTAGCTGGACCATAATAGCAGGGGTGAGGATGAAGTGTTAATGATGGAGGGGAACAGAGTTCTGCAGCCCCCCCCATTGGTGATAACCAAGGATATGTGAAGGGATTATCACCTGCACCTCCCCTACCACAAACACCATCCTCATGAAGGCCGTCCCTGCCCTGGATGAAAGAATGGGCAAAGTGGCTCTCTGAAAAGAGATCCATGTCAGAAGACAGCCCTGGTGGGACCCAGCCTGCCCAAGCCTTTCCCCTTCTCCCTCTCAGCAGGGCCGAGGCAGGAGAACAGTGCTAACCGTCTGGTCCACAGGTGTAAAATAAACATGCACGCACACTTTGAATGGAAAATGTAATTGAAAGTACAGTATAAGCAGAGAGGCCATTCCTTTTCTGGAAGAGGGCACCTTGTAAGTTTGCCCCTGATCATAGGAACAGCTGGAGAGGGGCCTTGCACTGCCACCCCACACGTTTTTACACTAAAAGGGCTATTAAGCATTGGGACAGCCTGCCCAGGCAGGTGGCGGAGTCACCATCCCTGGAGGTATTTAAAAGCCAGGCAGACGTGGTGCTGAGGGACATGGGTTAGTGGTGGTTTTTGTCAGTGTTGGGTTGATGGTTTGGACTCGATGATCTGAAAGGTCCCTTCCCACCCAGGCAATTCTGCGGTCCTATGATTTTCTTCGGGTGGAAAAAGAGCTGTGGTCTGAAGCGTTTGTAAAGCGATAACCCAGCACAAGAGGATGTTCTCCTGACCTGATGTGATCCCTCTCTCTTTTGCAGGCAAAGGAGCCCCACGCCAAAGGAGAGCCGCTGCCCAAGCCGGAGCCCAGGCCCCTCTGGGGCGGCGAGGAGGCAGGTACGGGCGGGAGGGCCCAGGCGGCGGGGGCCGGGGTGGGCCAAGACCTCTCTGGGAGACCTTTAATGGGGGCTAAAAGTGCTTTGTCCCCAATCCATGCTGAATAGAAGGATGTTTTTTTTCATGTCAAAACCAGACGTAGGCTCGCACCCACTGGGTGGTTGCTGCACGGCAACAACAACAACAGCAACAAAACAACAGCAACCCACTTGCAGGCCGCAGGAAGGCCGCAGCCCACAATGGCGCTGCACAAGGCCTCGTGAGGAATCACGCCATGGCCTAATGGGGAGAAACTAAAGTTTTATAGCCTGTCTGTTTAATAAGCCCCCAGCCACCTGTCAGCGCTGGTCTGTTACGTGAGCAGGGCTCTCATTAACCACCAGCAAGAGTCCTGCAAATAAATTTGAGGGCAAAAGCGGCCATTCGGTGGGCCCTGGTCTGTCTGCAGGAGGGCTGAGGACACAAGTTCTATGTACATGAGGAAGAAACCTTGTTAGTTTTAGCCTAGATGGAATAAACCACATATGTGGAGCTCACACTCATTCCTCTTACTCTGTCTCCATTCTGTCTCTGGGTTTTGCTTTTCAGGGGGATTTGGGGTTTCTTTTCGTGCTTTGTTTGCTTCACTTCTCTTTGCCTTCTATCTTATTTACAAACGAAAAGTGTACCAGATTAACTTAGACTGTTGGTGCTGAGGTTGGTTGACATGTCAGAACCGCACTTAAGCCAAGAAAATAAATGCCCCCAAAATGCTGTGGCTCCACAGTGCAAACGTCCCAGTAAACATAAACCGCTCCTAGCATCTGACAAGTTGCTGTCAGATCCCAAGGCAGATTTCACTTGACTGGTTTGGGGATTTTCTTCCTGCTTTCTTTGCCATTTTTGCAACTGTCCCCCTAGGAAACATCCCAGAAGCCTCTGTCCCCATTAGGAGGAAATCTTTCACTTCCTCGCTTTGATTTTCAGTGCTTAACGCTCATGGTTAATTCCCCTGACCTATAACCGGTCTTGGCTTCTACGTGTAGAGATAAAATGCTGATCTAGATGATAAACTTAGATGAAACCAGTTTAGAAATATGTTTAATTAACTAAACAGTTCTTCATGAGAACCCATTTTGGTGTGTGAATGTTGCAGGTTACTTTGACTCCTAAACATTGTTAGCTATAGCCATAGTATACTTTTTTCTAAAATATGGGAGCCCACTCAGGTCAGCTCCACTGATTTAACTAATTTGAGCAGTGCCTTCTTCTGTCTGAAGCACAGCAGGCCAGTGATTTCCCTCACCCCTCTGGCAACCTGTGCCAGTTGCACAGGCAGTATGAGGGCTCTCAATGTCCCTCTGGCTCACTCCTGCCTTCTCTCTTCCACCAGAAGTTATTGTCCTCTCAGCTAGGTCAAGAGCTGCCTACACGCTAAACCAGATCTGGGGAATGACCCAGTTAAAAATATGACATTTAGAGGCCACTTCTTGGCGGGGGTGATGGGATGGAGGTGCTGGTCTTTTTCTTATCTGGGTTGGATAGGTATCCAGGCTAATTTCAGATAATGCAGAAAAAGTCCTCAAGGTTTACCACTTTGGGACCTAGTCCCAGGGTGGCTGAACTTTAAGGGCTCTTCTGCCATGACAAAACTGCCCTAAACTGTTCCTTCAGTGTGAGGTTGCACTGCCTGGCTGGGCAGGTACACTTATGATAACATCTTAACTCACCTTTGATTTTCACAAGTTTTCCAGTGGCTTCTGGTTCTAAGAAGTATTTATCAACTACTTCACCATATCAGTTAATTGAACATGATTAAAACCCAACTGCTTCACCATAGCAAACTTGGTAGCCAATTCTTAGGCATCTGTAAAGCAGTGTTTCTTTCTGAGTTTCTACCACAGCAATCAAAGGTTAAACTTGTTCAGCACCTGCATAATCCCCTTGGTCAGAACTTAAACTTCCAGAGGACTTAAACTGCTTTGAAATAAAACCTTGAACCCTTGGGTTCCCAGCCAAAAGCAGAGTGAGTCTTACGATTTGACCATTTTGTGCTGTTTACATGACAAATTTGGATGACCTTGGGAATGATTGCAACAAGGAAAATAATTCATTGGTCAGAGGATGAGGAGCAAGAAAAGATGGGATATAACCATGAGAAAGCAATTTTTAAATACTTTCTCCAGATTATCTTTAAAAGCTTTGTCAAAGACCCATCCATCTGTCTTAATGAAGGAGCAGTTGTCCTAAGCCTACTGTGACCTTTGGAAGAAGGTCCACCCTTCATCCCTACAACTCTTTGCATTTCCACACATTCATTGAGCTCAAAGATATGTTGTTAGCAAGAAGTAGCTCTTACTTTTCTACACCATTGATCTCAAATTGTTCTTAATAATTTGGATGTGAAGTGCCTATTAAATAAAGCTCAAAAAGTGTGTGATACTTAAACTCTAGTTTGCAGTGCCAGGCTTACAGCACTCTTGCCAATTCTTGCAACTTTATGAGGAGTTCCATGGTATTTCAAGTTTCCTTTACATGAACCTACCTGCTTGACCCAGGAGACTGGGAAGGGTGTTTAGACCCTTAATATTTGTGGCTGAAGAGAAAGTGTGAGACTGGGAAGCACCTGGAAGCTCTGAAACCTGAGAGCAAGGAGAAGGAATTTACCATTGATTATTTTTATTGGAAAATGGTGTGTAAACCAATTTTATAACCTAGGGATGATATAATTTATATATTAATGACTTTCACCACTGATAATGAGACCTACAGTGTTTATTCAACCACTTTTAGCAAAGTTATTTGGGATCTTTCCCAGTCATTTTTTCTGCAGGCTACAAAACAGAGTAATTTTCTAATTTTTTTTTTTTAATCTGCTTCCCAAGTACTATTTCTCATTGTCATATCTGCAGCACTCATTCAAACCAGCATTTCAACATTAGACATAGCATCATTATCTCACACATCCAACAGTCATGAGGTAACCAGCCCTCTCCTTTCTCTCTCTTCCTCCTCACACTCAAAATGGTGGACTTTTTAATTGAATTTTTAGGCTTTAGAGTTCGCTTGGAGGGAAGAAAGGGAGGAAGGAAGGAAGGAAGGAAGGAAGGAAGGAAGGAAGGAAGGAACAAAGGAAGGAAGGAAGGAAGGAAGGGAGGAAGGAAGGGAAAGCAAGAAAGAAGCAAAGCAATAAAAGTGTTTTTTTATAAGACTGAGATCCCACAATCTTTTGCATGCATTCTCACCTGCTGGGCCTGACCTTCTGCTACTCAGCCCAAAGCTCTGCAGAATGTTCCTGCTTAGATTTGATATCATTTTGGGACCCACTGTGCTATTCACTCTGGCAGGTATCAGGGGTTACCAAAGAAGCAAACTAACAGATAATCAGTTTGTCGTGTTTCCAGGCTTAATGCACTTGATAACGTTGGCAATTTAATGCTCTCAGCTACACTTTGAAGTTAAAATCCCCTTGAACAGAACAGGGAGAGAGGTGTAGAAGGCTGAGGTGTAGTTTCATTTTTGACAGATTACCGGCAGAGCATATGCATGGGGAGATGTGTTTTTTCAGTGGGAATTAATGGACTTTCCCCTTCTGCAAGGAGAAAATATGGTGCCTCAAGGGAACAGCAGTCAGAAATGTAATAATTGGGGCATTTGATGGAAATTTTCCCCAGGTGCTGCACCTCATCTTGCAGCTCCATTTTATACTTATCTGCAGTTCGCACTGCAAACCGTCATCATAGAATCATACATGTGCTTCAACACAGGAAGGACATGGACCTGTTGGAATGGGTCCAGCGGAGGGCCACAAAGATGATCAGAGGAATGGAGCACCTCTCCTACGAAGAGAGGCTGAGAGAGCTGGGGTTGTTCAGCCTGGAGAAGAGAAGGCTCTGGGAGACCTCATAGCAGCCTTCCAATATCTGAAGGGAGCTACAGGAGAGCCGGAGAGGGACTCTTTGTCAGGAGGTGTAGTGACAGGACAATGGGGTAATGGTTTTAAATTGGAAGAGGGGAGATTTAGATTAGATATTAGGAAAAAATTCTTTGCTGTGAGGGTGGTGAAGCACTGGAAGAGGTTGCCCAGAGAAGCTGTGGCTGCCCCATCCCTGGAGGGGTTCAAGGCCAGGCTGGATGGGGCTTTGAGCAACCTGCTCTAGTGGAGGTGTCCCTGTCCATTGCAGGGGGGTTGGAACTCTATGATCTCTAAGGTCCCTTCCAACTCCAACCATTCTAAGACTCTATGATATGCAGTGATGATATGCAGTGAAACTGAAAACAGCCTATACAGTCAAAGAGCAGACTGAAAAGAAAAGAAAAGAAAAAACTCGCTGTCCCAGCCCTTCTCCCCAGCCCTGCTCTCCATATCTGTTGGCACTCTCTGCTCCAGTTGTCCTTCAGGTATCCAACAATAAATTCCAGCAGTGCCTCCCTGGAAGGAAAGCACCAGGCAGATTCATCTGGCTGTGGAAAATAAGAGTTTGTTTTTCGGACTGACTATCAGGATTTTTTCACTTTCCAACATAGATGACCATCACACTTGGCTTAATTTTGTCCTCTCAACACAACATTTTTTTTTAAAAAAATTGATTTCCAAACCAGCCTTGGTGTTTTTCTTGCCAATGTGGGTCTCATTGAGTACACTAAGGTTTTACTTCCCAAAACCTAACAATTTGGTAATTTGATTTCCTAATACACAAGTTTCAAAGATCACAGTTTCAAGCCCATGGCATTTCTCACTTTAATGAAACATCAGCTTTTGTTCTACTTTTCCCTCGTCTTTTCCAATAAAGCTCTTTTTCCTGACACAAAAGCTAGCTCAATTAAAAATGTGATGAAACTGCTCTAAGGGCACAGCTTGAAATTCAGCTTTGCAACTCAGAGAAGATAATTATTTCACTTTCTATTTTTTTTCCTTTATGTATTCATTTATACACTACAACATGGTAGCAGATCAAAGGTCTAATAGAGCTTAATTGCAGTTAATATAAATGTCTCTCTGTGTGTCATTTTGAACTTGCACTGAAAAAGAAATGTAACAGTTCGGGCTGAAGGCATGTGGAGTCATTCCAGATTTACCTGCAGGACAGCCTCAGTGGTCAGCAGCCACCAGTGTCCGGGAGCGAGCAGGGCTCCATGGTGGCTCGGATGTCACAATTTGGAAGGTCATTCTACATTTTCGGTGAAAAATCATGTTCCCAGTACTTGCAGCTCTGAAGAATTTTTTCTCAGATATAAACGAAAACCATAATCTCACCTGACTTCACACCTCTGCAAAGGAGTGGTGGTGTCACAAGTTGTCACTGGTCTTGGGGCAATGATTGGAGAGGAAAAAGCAGTGTTTTTCTAACCTACAAAAGATCTTTTGTTTGAGGAGTGGAAGAATCAGTCCCTATCTGTGTCCTTTTCTTTCCCCAGACTGTGAAGGAAGGCTAGATGAGCTGGGGGAACCTCTTAAAAACCTTCAGTGCTGAGGATTCCTCAGTATCCCTCTACTCTCTTCTTTTCAGCTCCAACCTTTATGTTATTGTCCTTACAGTCCCATTTTCTTGGAGAACTCATGTAGACAGAACTAAGTATTTGCATTCTTAATGTGCTCTTTTCTATTTAAAAAAAATATTGTTTCTTATTCTGTTGAGTTACAGGTCTGGCACCTGACATACCACAGAATATGGTAAAGAAGTCTAGCAATTCATTAGCCAAGCCGGGACCCTGGAGGGCCTTCTTCCAGAGTGTGGCAGTAGATGAGATTTCTAGAGGAACTGGTAACATTGGTGGGGGATGAAGGTGAGGGTGGGCAAGAGGATAGAAAAGAGGCCACCAGAGAAAGCAAGGAGGGACCACATCCATTGCTCTGACTTTTTCTTTTACCCTAACATTTCCTTCACCACCACATATTTTCCAGCCAGTATCTAAACTGCAGCTCTATTCTGTTCGAGGTCCTGTTTCCCCAGCAAGGATCCACACTTGGCTGGCAAGACCTAATGAAAAACCCTTTTAACTGAATCCTTGCCAGTGAGAAGAACTCCAAGCCCAACAGAGTGTTTGGGCACAAACTTGAACATAATAAGTTCCATCTAAACATGAGGAGGAACTTCTTCCCTTTGAGGGTGGCAGAGCCCTGGAAGAGGCTGCCCAGAGGGGTGATGAAGTCTCCTTCTCTGGAGACATTCAAAACCCACCTGGACACGTTCCTGTGCAACCTGCTCTGGTGACTCTGCTCTGGAAGGGGGGTTGGACTAGATGATCTCCAGAGGTCCCTTTCAACCCTGTATCATTCTATGATTCTGTGTTATATTTTTGAAGAGCGTTACGAGGGGCATCATCCACAACCCTTTTGCGCAGTTATGCAGTTTAAGCAATGTATAAACCACACAGAAGCGTGGCTTGTTGCAGGATTAATAGAAAAAAAGCTCTAGGAAAATGTGGCGCAGAAGAGAAGCTGAGTGTCAGGAGTCTCCTGGATGTTCATTTGGACTGCTTGGCTCCTGCCCAAGGAGAACTATTACTACGTATTTTATAGGCATTGAAATAAACTTAAAGAAGTGGTTATTAAAACAACAACAACAAAAAGGATATATTAAATGATGCCCCTACAGAAAAATTAAAACACCCAGTTGCTATAATTTTTCTGTATTTTTTTTGCTGTTGTTTCTGAAGGTGACCTTGAATTTGGGAACGTGCCCGTGTTGCTTCCTTACAAAGGAAAAAGACAGTATTTTGTCTTTTGTAATGCAAGCACAAGGTGTCTCTGCCCTGGTATTTTTCTGCAATATATTTTGCAAGAGAAATCTGTGTGACCGCGCTCCTCAAAGGGTGAGGTCTGTGCAGGAAGGGGGCACCTTGACCAAGGTCGGGTACCACAGAGCGACACGGTCAGATTCGTCAGCCCTTACCATCGCACAGCAGAAACGGATCTCATAACAGAACAGCCTGGAGAAGGAGAGTTGTCATTCTTTTCACACCGAGGTATACACTCGGAGGTAAATGTGCTTTAGAAGAGAGAAGGGCTAACTAAGGTCTGCCATTCATAATCGCCTAATTACCTTTCAAGGCCTCGGGCAGAGAGCTGGCTGTCCCCAGAATGATTGCCTTAGGAAAGAGGGGAAAGCTTCCTCAAAGAAACCTACTGCTTCTCCAGCTCCTACCCAGGAGATGGAAGGCTTCCATCTTCTGGAAAAAAAAATGTTGTAAACTTTTTCACATAAAATATATCAATTAGTGAAGTCTATGACTGTATTAAAGGCTCAAAAACCTTCCCACTCCTCAGGAACCAGGGGAGTAAGGAGTGTGACCCCAGTCGCAGGGATTCGTTTTAAATGATGCCAACAATCGTGTCACTCCTCGACATCCTCCATGGTCTCAAGGAGATACTTATATCAGCTTTGTCACTTTACACCTCAGAAGGGAATTTGTGAGTTCAGCTGTTGGGGAAATGAATGCAAAACCTTCTATTCTAATCAGACTTTAACACAAAATTGCTCAGTTTACCTGAGATACGCTATCGTTCTCATTTAGCCTATCACATCATTCCCCCAGCATTGTCTGGAGATAATTACTGAGGAAGACAAGCTCTTGTCTACCTAAAACACAGCAGCATAAGCTCATTTGCTGCAAATTAAAACAGATGGAAAATTGCTTCTGCTTTTAATATAGTTGCGCAAAAAATTAAATTTTCAAGTATTTTAAAAGTAATTATAGCAAATGCAAGGTTGTGGCTTACAAGCTACCTCCAAAACAAAGTACTTGAAGCATCCCAGTAAAAAATAGGTGAATTTATTCATAAGAAGGAATTGGAAGCTGTAAAAGAAACACCTCTCCACAAAAGACGTTGGGTGACTGTGGACAGCCCCTTAGAAAAAAAAAGAAAAAAGACAAAAACCCCACCCAAACCCAAAGATTTCGTTAGAATAACTCAAAGAAAAGTCATAAATATTGAAACAACAAATAAATAAAGAACTTTTGTTCTATGAACACACGTACACGTCATCACATGGATTTGAATCTAGCCACTAAAACTAAGGAGGGTACTTGCCTACCTAAACTGAGAGTATATGTTCTAATACCATGCCCTGGTGTCTATAGAATCATAGAATGGTTAGAGTTGGAAGGGACCTTAAGGATCATCCAGTTGCACCCCCCTGCCATGGGCAGGGACACCTCCCACTAGACCAGGTTGCTCAAAGCCTCATCCAGCCTTGTCTTGAACCCCTCCAGGGATGGGGCAGCCACAGCTTCTCTGGGCAACCTGGGCCAGGCTCTCACCACCCTCACAGCAAAGAAGTTCTTCCTATGCATAGCTTTTCAGATGAAATATAACATCATCTTCAGAACTACTTCAGAATCAGACTGTAGCTTGGGATCACGCTGACTGGGGGATAGAAATACTTCTCCGTCCACACAAACTTTTTCCTCCTAGGTCTGTTGTGACGTGGTAGATGTATCCGAATTGCAACACAGTCTTAACCACAGAAACTCCAGGTTCTGCTCTGCTGGGCATGTGTTTGCTGGGCTGTCAGCGCTGTGGTCTGCCTGCATATCTTCCAGCACTTGCAGGAACGTAGAGTTTTGAAAGGCCGTGAAAACTGAAGGGACATTGTGTTCATTAAATATATTCAGTTTAAAGCATTTTAGGTATTCACAAGTATTTCCTTATGCCAGAGTTACCACAACTATTCGGGTTGATTTATATTATCCTTCCCTCAAAAAAAAAAAAAAAAAAACAACAAAAAAAATCCACCTCTTCCAGTTCAGGAGAGGCTGGCTAACTGAGGGACAGTACGGCCAACTCTACACTAAGCGTTTTGAGAGGACAAGTACCTGATTTTGCAGTGTTACACTGCTGTTTAGAGGGGCCTGTGGGCCACCATTCCCACTCCGAAGCTCAACTATGGCCAGAACTGGAGAAGGTCTGTGTGGTTTGGTCTGGTTAAGGCTTGGAAGCGTCCAGGGATGGGGTTTCCTCCAACTCTCAAGGGAGCCTGTTCCCAGGCTGCACTATCTTCCTGGTAGACATTTTGTTCCCTACTGCCCAAGCTGAACACACATTTGTCTTCCATTGCTGCCTCTTGCACCTTCTGTTACCACGGAGAAGTTCTGGTGTCATTGTCGCTTCTCATCATGAAGCCACAGGCTGCGGTTCAACTGCTTTTGGCCTCCTCTTCATTAGATTACACAAGCCCAGCTCTTCAGCCTCTCCTCAGTGGTCCCCTGCGCTAGACCCCTGACCATCCTGGTAGCCCTCCACTCTGTCTCTCTCCAGTATCTTGACATCCTTCTTGAAGTGGGAGGCCAAAACTGTGCACAGTTCTACGTGTTCTATTTGACTGCACCCTATGCTATAAAAACATGAGAAAGTGAACTCTCACATAAATAATTTTGAAGATGACTTTAAACTCATAATGTTCCTCTGAAGGTGACTGTAGCTGATGATGATGTTCAGAGTGCTGGCTTCAGCTTGAAGCAGCCAGGAAGAAAGAAAATTCTTCAGGGAGAAGAGAAAGTGAAAGGCAGGAGCAGACTAAGGGAAAAAAGATCACTCCAAGGAGCAATGGAAAGGATGGAAAAGGAGAAAGAGGAAAAACAAGGCTGAAAAAGAAGAGCAAGGAATCAGCACAGAAAATTATGCCCTGTCACTGTTGTGATCCAGGACAAACGTAGACTAATAAGATCTGCTTAGCAAATGGGGATGTGTTGTGTTTGAAACCATTTACGTTAACAAGTTTCATTTTCCAGAATGGGTAAAATCAATGGCAAAAATAATCCTCCAAGTAATTGGCCTCACTCTACATCTCACTGAGTATGTTGCTCAGGGGCTTTACCGTGATAGCCCTAGAAATGAAGTACATCTTTCATTTATTTCGGTCCTTTTGTAACTCCATGGGAGCATTACGTTTCTGTGGCGGGGGTCCAAAATACCCTCCGTCAGGGATTCTGTCTCAGCTGCCTGTGCTGCCCACTGGCACCAGCATATCTCAGCTGGTCTCTGCCTCCCAGCTGACCGAGGAATGACTGAATAAGTAGAACCAAATCTGGGATTTGAATTGGTCCTCCTGGAAATGCTATTTTTTTGAAGTCTTCCACAACAATGAACAAATTGTCCATACAAGGATTTCCTCTAAAAATGACTTCATTGCAGTGAGGGCCGTACACTACCCTGCCCACAGCTCTGCGGAGATCTGACTAACAACAACTTGCTTAAGAGCTGATGCATAAGCAGAACTTCACATTACACACGAAAAACTGTCATATTTTTGGATGCGGCTTCTGGGGGAAAAAAAATATAAATATAACCACGTGACAAAACCAAAGGAGCGAACAGCCCTGACATCACGAGGGCTGGCAGCATCCACAGACAACGTCTATGGAAAGATGAGGGCTAAACTTCTCCTCTCCTGTCAAATCTGTGCACAGGGTGAAAAAGTGTTTTGCCAGGCAGGGTCAGAAAGGGCTTCCATCATGTTCTCGCCTTGCTGCCTTGCAAACTGCCCTGGAGGTTTTGAAGTGCAGGTGGGACTGCATCCCAGAGTTGTTGGAGGCAAAAGAGAACCGAGTCCCGTCAGAAAAAGGCAGCCTTGAAAACAGCTTTCTCTTTTTACAGAAGTCAGAGCATTGTTTGTGACTCTTGCAGCCCGGAATGGCTCTACCACACTCTGCAGTTCCAGCGGGATGTTGTGTTGTGCTGGACCTGCCGTGTTGCTATGTGCTCCTGCTGACAGCTGCTGTGTTTCACCCCAAATTAGTGCCTGCCTTTCGCTCCGGAGTGAAGTAATACCTCCGCGCAGGGCCAGCTTCCAGTTCGCTATGGAAATGCCCCCAAAACAAGTGAAAATACTACCAAAACAGGCGCTTTGTACCCGTTTCCTGATCAGTCACACAATACTTCCTCTTTCTATACGGAGTTCCCCACGCACTCCCACATCAGTTCCCTTTTTCTTTCTTTTTTTTTTCTATTTTTTTTTCCCTTTCCTAGCAGTCTAAACATTTCATGTTGTGAAAAGAATTCAGCATCTCAGCAGTTCCCCATTTCTTGTAAGCCGGCCACGCAGAAGTGTCAGGATGCTGAGCCACACTCGTGACTGAGGGCAGGCAGCCTGGAAGCCTGGTTTTCTTCCCGCAGAGCCAATTCCAAGTAAAATGGGATCTGGAAATCTATTTATAGATCTTCTGGGTGATGAAAGAGAACTTTTTACCAGCCGACAGCTGTAAGATATTGATCAAATAGTTTTTAATCAGTTTAGCATTCTTAAATTGCTTTAAGAGCATTTGAATTGCCATTTTGGTCCAACCAAAAGTTCCACTTGGCCCAGCACCACATCTCCAGTAAGGGCCAGTGTTAGGCACCATTCAGAGGTGTTTCTCTACCTGTGACCTCTGCAGTCATTAAACATCAGATGGTGACCTAAAAATGGTCTTTTTTTTTACCTAAGTAATCACTCAAGCAAAGGAAACACAGAAATAAAAGTAATAATATCCTCTAAACATTCTTTAAAAAGGCAAGGGAGTGAACACTCAAAGCTGAGCTCTGTTATGGTTGATGGTGAATTAAAACCTTATAGCTGTATCATACAAGGTGGTCCATAGATAGTTTTCCAAAAAATCTAAGCAATCCCTGAATTAACAGGATTTGAGACACACTATTAAAAGGGAAGGCACGAAATACTCAGAAACTCTCAGAGAAGTTTATTTCTTTTCCTGGCAGCCACAAATAGGCATATACAACAAAGTGGGACCTGATGTCTCAGGCTCGTAGTATTCTCCAATATTTAAAAACACCACATCTGAGAATAAAAATGTATATATAAAGGAAAAAAAACACTCATTATATTACTGAATTAATGTTGGTTCTCACAGTTTCTAACATCATAACAGCCTTCCCCCCCAAGAACAAATCACATTTTCCTATTAAGCTGTCTCTTAAGAAATGTGTTCGCTAGTTCATTAGTCATTACTGTACATATAAGTAAGTTCCACTGAGCATAAACGCATGAATAGAAGTCCTTTTATATTATTCTGTGACTCAGCTCAGAGAGCCAAAGTGACTTGGAAGTTTACTAGTTGTGGTTCCAGCACCTAAAGACAAATAGACTTGAAATAAGCAGGGTGAATGCTCCGGGGCTTGAGTGATTCCAGATCTTTCTTCAGTGTCACCTGAGTCTAGATGAAAGGGTTGGATGTTCTGTGTATGCTGTTCAAATTGGAAAAGTTTAGAAAGCTGGAATAAATATATATTAAATGAAACACATGATCACAGCAATAAATATATATGTATACATAATAGTAAAGAGGAGAAAAGCATGGTCTGCAAAAAATGCTTCAGAGGGCTATCTCTAGACAAAGCTGAGCATACTTTACTACCACGTGCTATCCATTTTGAATCAGATATATTGAAATAAAAAAGGATTATGCAGGTACAGAGAGTTACTACTACATTGAATTTGGCATTCACAGCTCACCATGTATTTTATACTTTGATATCTCAAATGCTGGCACAAACAAGTTTTCTTCCTTCCTGAGAAATTCCCTTCCTTTCTCTGCTCCTTCTGCCTGCCTATATGTCATTTCTGTACAAAACTGTGGAATGGGTCAAAACTTGAGCAGTATCTGCAGACCTCATGGAAACTGGGAGAAGACAGCATTTGGTTTTGATTCAGAGTCCAACAGCTGTGATTTCAACCACTATTTTGAGTCAGTCAATTGTTGCTTGATAAATGCTTATAAATACTTAAAGGGAGGGTGTCAAGAGGATGGGGCCAGTCATTTTTTCAGTGGTGCCCAGTGACAGGACAAGAGGAAATGGGCACAAAATTGAACATAAGAAGTTCTGCCTAAACATGAGGAGGAACTTCTTTCCTTTGAGGGTGGCAGAGCCCTGGAAGAGGCTGCCCAGGGGGTGGTGGAGTCTCCTTCTCTGGAGACATTCCAAACCTTACCTGGACTTGTTCCTGTGCAACCTGCTCTGGGCGACCCTGCTCTGGGAGGGGGTTGGACTAGATGATCTCCAGAGGTCTCTTACAACCCCATATCTTTCTGTGATTCTGTTGTCATGTGGGTGGTGGGCTCTATGTCAAAGGAGCTGAGCATGGGATTGAAAGTCACAAGCCCTACAAAACGCTGCTTCTATTTCAGGCTCGTCATATGACAATGACCCAAGTCATCCCACTTCCCCATCTCTTCATTCTTTAAAATGTCACCCTTAACTTTTGCCCACGTGAGGGCTTAAAGGTCTCTGGATAAACACATGCAAAAGTGAAAATCGTCGCTTAGTGAAAGCCATGAATAACAGGAGTAGCAACACAATTCCCTGTAACGGCAGAGAAGTCCTCAGGGCTCTGCTTTGCAAGTGACTAAAGCTGCCGGTGGCCTTTCTGTATTTAAACTCTATATTCACCCTCAGTGGTTCCTTTTTCTGCACAAGGGCTACAACACCGAAGGCCAAAAGTCTTGCTTTCAACCCTCTGGCTCACTGGACCGTACTTTGCTTAACCTCTCTGCGCTTCAGTTTCTTCACCTGGAAGTTCTAAAGAACTCCACTGTCAACAAAATGCGAACTGCTTAGTAATATTTCCTATATTGCAGCAGGCTGAGACGTGTTTGCAACATGCCAGAGTTCCAGGAGTTAATTTTTCTATTGCCCTATTAAAAATACATGGAGAAGGCTGATTTTTTTTTCACCTTTTTTTTTCTTCATTTTTTTTTTTTTCTTTTTCACCTGAAGGGAATATTCTGCAGCACTATTCAACCTGTCTTGTACGAAAGATCAGTGCACGTTATTCAGCCCGGAGAGGTGTTGGGTTCATCTCGCGGCAGGTACAGAGATCAGTGTCACGCTGAGAATGATGTACCTGTCACGCTGCCTTTGCCAGCAATCCAATAGCCTGGACCTGCTCTTCCTCATTCCCCTCTGCAAATATTTTCGGGGAAAAATAACAAAAAGCAGGGTGTTATAAGGTTCTGAGGGGAAGCGGTACAGAAGTAGCAGCAACTACTTGGAGCTTGGTACACTTCCAAATCTGTCTCCTTATTTTACGAGGTTAAAATGACAATGCAGCCAATCTGTGTGCTGTCACACAGCTCCAACGGGGTAGGTTTAGATTGAACATTAGGAAGGAATTTTTCACAGAAAGAGTGGTTGGGCATTGGAATAGGCTGCCCAGGGAGGTGGTTGAGTCACCATCCCTGGATGTGTTTAAGGGACGTTTAGATGCGGTACTGAGGGATATGGTGTAGGGGAGGACTTTGTAGGGTAGGGTAGATGGTTGGACTCGATGATCCCAAGGGTCTCTTCCAACCTGAATGATTCTATGATTCTATGAAACCTGCAAGGGCTGGAGAGAAACCTGATGAAATTCAACAAGGGCAAGTGTAGGGTGCTGCACCTGGGGAGGAGTAACACCCTGCACCAGGACATGTTGGGAGCTGACCTGCTGGAGAGCACCTCTGAGGAAAAAGACCTGGGAGTCCGGGTGGACAACAGGATGACCATGAACCAGCAATGTGCCCTTATGGCCAATAAGGCCAGTGGTCTCCGGGGGTGCAATAAAAAGAGCATGGCCAGCAGGTGGAAGGAGGTCATCCTGCCCCTCTGCTCTGCCCTGGTGAGGCCACATCTAGAGTCCTGTGTCCAGTCCTGGGCTCCCCGGTTAAAGAAGGACAGGGAACTGCTGGAGAGGGGACAGCAAATGGTTATGAAGACAGATAATGAGGGAACCAGAACATCTCTCTGGTGAGGAAAGGCTGAGGGACTTGGGTCTTTTTAGTCTGGAGAAGAGAAGATTGAGGCGGGATCTGATCACCACCTTTAAATACTTAAAGGGTGGGTGTCAGGAGGATGGGGCCAGTCTTTTTGCAGTGGTGCCCAGTGACAGAACAAGAGGTAACGGGCACAATCTTGAACATAAGAAGTTCCATCCAAACATGAGGAGGAACTTCTTCCCTGTGAGGGTGGCAGAGCCCTGGAAGAGGCTGCCCAGAGAGATGGTGGAGTCTCCTTCTCTGGAGACATTCAAACCTTGCCTGGACATGTTCCTGTGCAACCTGCTCTGGGTGACCCTGCTTTGGCAGGGGGTTGGACTAGATGATCTCCAGAGGTGCCTTCCAACTCCTGTGATTGATTCTGTGATTCTGTGTGTAAGATCAGTGGTATTGCGCCCACTGTTTGCCTTGTACATTGACTTAGACATCCTCCTCCAGCTTCAGTCATGCCAGCTGAAGAGGCAGTGCCCAGATGCTCATCACCTGGGTGACTCACGGCAGTTAGTGGGAGCTCACCCATGGAGATCTTCCAGCTGATCCAAGGGTCGATGACACCCACCGTGTGGGTGCTGGTGAGCAGCTGCAGATGCTCTGGGGCAAGGAAGCCCTTGCTGAAGGCTGGAAAGGTCATGTACTCACAGCCTGTGGTCTGTTGCATGATCATGCATGGGTGGGTGTCTGTGCTTGTCAAAAACCTCCTGATGCTTATCCTTGAATTGGATGAAAAGTTATAGATAGTCAAGCTTGAGTCAAGAGGAAGAGACAAGAAACCTCAGAGGCAAAATTGCTGGGCCTGATACATGCATCAGTAAATGTGTTATGCAGAGAGCCTGGGTAGATCTTCCAGCAGCTCCTTCTGGTCCTGAAGTCCAGTAAACCCATGGCCAAAACATTTGAGCTCGGCTGCCTGAAGTTCAGCTCCTCTTTGAGGAATCACGTAACATACCTACAAAAAAAAAAAAAAAAAAAAAAAAAAAAAAAAAAAAAGAAAAAAGTAAAGGCAGCTTCTATCAAAGTAAACGAAACCTGTATCAAAAGTTGCCATTTCACTTTAGGGCTTAAGGTGTTAAAAAAAAAATAAAAATAGACTAATTGGAATGCTACAAAGAAATTCCCAGTGCAGTGAAGGACTGAACTGGTTTGAAAATAGCATCTGGAAGGGAAAAAAAGAAATTAATGCTGCAGATGTTTGTGGCTTTTCCTTTCTGCGCCTGCCTGTGAAACAGCTGTGGGATTTTTTTTTTTTTTTGTCTTAGAGTAATATTCTTTGTGGGGACCGTATGCTGTGGGAAAAGCACTTTCCTGGCATTTTCGACAGGTTGGACGGTGGCTGGTGACTCTACCCAGTTGCCAGGTCAATGGGGATACAGTTACACTTCCTTCCCTTCCCCACAAATCTGGATCCAGGTCCTTTTTTTGAATCGCAAGAAAATCTTTTAGGTGTCAGTGTTTCCAAGACCCACATTTTTCACTGCCATTTGAAGTTCCTGCTGGGAAATGAACCAGGGCCGTAGTAATATCAGAGAGGTAGGATTCCACCAAGGCACAGTAGATGCCTGCAGTGCCTGCTCTGGCTCTTGCCATCCTAAGTTGTCTGTTTACAACGCACGGAATTACACAAATGAGGTTGGCAGATATGGAATATGTATTGCTGTACAGTAATCTTGATCTAGCTATTAGAATGGGAGAAAGTTAACTTTGCATTTAATTTTTGGTCCTGCCACAGACTTCCCTCGGATGAGACACATTGTCTACCCTGTGGTTTCATTCCCGCTTTTATAAAACAGAACTAATACTTCCACATCTCTCGGGGATGATACTGGGCACAGCGTGAGGCAAGATAACATCAAGTAATTTCAAGACAGCTGGTATGTCTTGTCTATCCAGCCCAATCCAGAACCACGCAGGGCAACTAGCTGGAAGCCAAGATGTAGAATTCATCCTTGAGGAGCACTATGGAACATTATACCAATGTTACAAGTCTTCTTCCAGCTAGACTGGACTGAGCCAGGTCAGGAATCTCTGCCTATCGTGTATGGTATTTTAACTTTCCCTAAGATTTTATCTTTTTATATATAAATATATATCCATCGGAAAAAAAAAAAAAAGACCAGCTCTCTCAGGGTATGTGGACAATATGATCCTCTAAAGTAATTCCACATCTTCTACATGCGAAGTTTCAAAACTAAGAAAAAAAACATCACCTGTAATAAAAAAAAAAAAAAGCCTCTACCTATCTGTGGGTTTCAGGCTTAAATTCCTTCAACTAAACATTAGACAGTGCCTGATTCCGGCCACGGATTCACTGAGTTGCTTCCAGGGTGCTTATTTGGCTCTTCTGACCAAGAGCCAAATGACTTTGGTGACCATACACCTAACACAAATGCCAAAACTTAAGAAGAGTCAAGATATTATGAGTGAATATATAAATATTTTTACTCTGTTTTGGACCAGATACCTAGGGTAAAATTAACACCTCTTCCCTCACCCTCTGGCTTAGACTAATTAGTGTACCCTCAGAAATCCTCTAATAACCCCACTGAAAGCAATGGACCCAGATAACTGTGGCAACTAGGTCCTAAAATTGGAGATCACTGGATAGGAAACCCCTATAGAGAAAGCTCTGTGCATGTTGTGCATCCTTCTGCCCAAGAAGCCTCTTCCATGTTCCGAAAGGAAATTTCCTATAAATAACAAGGAATATTAAAGCAGGCGACATAATGGCAAGAGACGTGGTGGCATCACCAAGAGGAGAAGCATTAGGACCCGAGAGTGTGAGCCTCCCTTCAGCAGGCCTCTGGTTTTGTACCCAACTCTTCTCCAAGAATCCAAGTTGCTGTTTCGAGTTAGCAGCCAGCTGAACCTCTCTCTAGCAAAAATGCCTCTCTTTGACTAATTTGCTCGCTATTTACAGTATTTGGTGCCTTAACTCCAAGGTTGCCGGAGGGCTTGAAGGCTTAAAGAGATCTTTCTTTTAAGATAGTGAATTACAACAGTGATGATGGGGGTTTTGTATGCACATAAAAGGCACTGAGACATCATGGTAACAAACACCTCGTGGAATACTAGATGAAGAGATAAGGGAGAGAAGGATGACCTGATAGCTAGGTTAGATCAGCTATCACTTGAGGGGCTGGAGCAGGTCCAGAGAAGGGCAAAGGAAGCTGGTGAGGGGTCTGGAGCACAAGTCTTGTGAGGAGCAGCTGAGGGAGCTGGGGGTGTTCAGCCTGGAGAAAAGGAGGCTGAGGGGAGACCTTCTCGCTCTCTCCAACTCCCTGAAAGGAGGGTGTAGCCAGAGGGGGCCGGTCTCTTCTCCCAAGGAACAGGTGATGGGACAAGAGCAAATGGCCTCAAGTTGTGGCAGGGAGCTTCAGACTGGATATTAGGAAAAATTTTTGGACTGAAAGGGTTATTGCACATTGGAATGGGCTGCCCAGGGCAGTGGTTGAGGCACCATCCCTGAAGGTATTTAAAAGACGGGTTGAGATGGAGCTTAGTGACATGGTTTAGTGATGGTTTTTTATCAGTGTTGGGTTGATGGTTGGACTTTATGATCTGAAATGTCTCTTCCAACCTAGACAATTCTGATTCTATGATTCTATGAATTCTATTTGTATTTTAGCACATCTGTTCAAGCGAGGGGTACGAGGAAAGTTGTTCACGTTGTATCCTTGATAGAAAATGCCTAAATCCATCTCTGCTATCATCCTTCCAAAGGTAAAGCTTTGGAAGGAAAATCTGAGTGCCGGAATCAGCAGACAGTGCCTGCTCACACTGTTCCCTCCAGAGGACCTACCAGCTCCTCACATCAGGCCTCATGGCCGAAGGAGAGCAGCAGACCGAATTCACAGCATCACTAAGAACCAACATTTTTTTCTCCTGAGCCTTTTTTTTTATCACCTTCCCCTCTAACACTTTTACCTCCTTCAGCATACCAACATCACAGAATCACAGAATCTTCTTCTAGGTTGGAAGGGACCTTAAAGATCATCATTCAGTTCCGAGAAGACCAAACCCAGAATTTTAAGTTCACAGAATTTTAAGTCACGGAATTTAAAGTCCATAACAACAGTAATGAATTCAGCCTGGTTTTATGAGGACTCTAAGCTAGAGAGGCTACACAACGTCGCAAGGACTTATACTAATGGGGTGGGGTGGGGTGGGGTGGGGGGGCACACTCTTGGGGGAAGGCACACAAATGTGCTGCTTCTGCAGACACCCCTCTCTGACCGCTACGGCCTGAAATACTGGCAGCATCTGCTCACAAAGTGACGACGGCTCCGTCAGACCCCAAATCAGCCTGCTGGAATTAAAATGGAAGCGAGGGGCACGGTTTTATCAGCTGTTGTAACGCGAGGTCAGCGCGTCTAAAGGATGCTGTAATTTTCCACTGCTTTCTACAAGGACGGGAATTACTTTTGTTTTCTGCTCGGTGCAGCCCTGCATCACTCTGTGATCCCGCCAGCCTAATCCCTCGCCGCTAAAGCCTCTTATTGATAACGCAGTAAACCTGCTCCCTAAGCACGGGGAAAGGGAAATCAAAGATGTTCCAAGTTTGTCTTTGGCAAAAATATGACACTGAAATCAATTAGACGTTTCCAGATCAATAAGGGCTTCAGTCAATAAACCTCCTGGCAGAGCCACGTCTAGCAGACCTGTTGACAGCATTAGAAAGCCCCTGATTTAAAATCTCTGCTGGGGTTGTTATTAAAGCTGTTACTCAGTTCCTTATCTATTTATTGCTACTTGCAGACATCATCTGTGGGGGCAGCCAGAAGGTCTCCACTCAAAGTTTTGGCTGTTGCACATGAAACTTAATTACAAGGTCAGAGACAAGAACTTGTTTGTTGGGGATTTACAGGAGGAAAATAAAAGCTTTTGAGATTTTGCTTCAGAAGCCAGACGCTGTTAGGAGTGCCACCGCCTTTCGCGTTTGGGGGCTATGTCATTCCTGCAGGCCAAGGCTTGAACTCCATCTTTGTTTTAATTAACCCAAAGCCAAATACTGCTGAAAACATTTGCAGGATTTGTGGAAGTTTCCTTCCAGAGTCAGCCAAGTAATTCTAGGAACGGTTCAACCTGCGGCATCCTAAGGTCTTGATTCAGCAAGATCCAGCAAGCAGGAATTCATTCATTCAGCATTGAGTTCGTTGCCAAACTGAAGTTCAGGAGTTATCGGACAATCTAATTCCTGAAGGATAGAGGCACTGAATTATGCAAATCTTCCTCCGTGGCGGACAACGAGGACCAGGACAGAATCAGAGGAAGAGAACTCACAAATTCCAGGTACCACGTGGGCTGCTGAAGCCTCTGACCTTCCTGAAGGGCAAGAGGGAAAAGTTTCTCAGTGCCTCGTAAATACCTTCAAGCAGGACTAACATCTACCCATCCACCGCAGACGAAGAAACCCTCCATACGGCAAGAGTTCTCTAGGGAGACAAATTTCCACGGTCCAGCTACTGCTGAGGGTGCTTTGAACTGCATTGGCCAACGCAGGCCCACACTAGTGATGTGCTTATGTCCGTTCTTTAAGATGAATTGAATCCCATCCCTTCCAGCTTTATGTTGGGCATGTCCCAGTCTCAGCGTCAGCAGGACCCTAGAATGCAGTTATTTGGCGAAGTCAAATGCTCTGCATCTGGTTACAAATCAAATCTGCTCTCTTTCTTTTTGCCAGTGAGCAGCAGTTCAAAGAATCACAGAATGATATGGGGTTGGAAGGGACCTCTGCAGATCATCTAGTCCAACCTCTCTGCCAGGGCAAGTCCTCCTAGAACAGGTTGCACAGAAAACTTGTCCAGGTGGGTTTTGAACGTCTCCAGAGAAGGAGACTCCACCATCTCATCACCCAGGTGATGAGCATCTGGGCACTGCCTCTTCAGCTGGCATGACTGAAGCTGGAGGCAGATGTCCAAGTCAATGTACAAGGCAAACAGTGGGCGTAATACCACTGATCTTACACACAGAATCACAGAATCAATCACAGGAGTTGGAAGGCACCTCTGGAGATCATCTAGTCCAACCCCCTGCCAAAGCAGGGTCACCCAGAGCAGGTTGCACAGGAACGTGTCCAGGCAAGGTTTGAATGTCTCCAGAGAAGGAGACTCCACCATCTCTCTGGGCAGCCTCTTCCAGGGCTCTGCCACCCTCACAGGAAAGAAGTTCCTCCTCATGTTTGGATGGAACTTCTTATGTTCCAATTTGTGCCCGTTACCTCTTGTCCTGTCCCTGGGCACCACTGCAAAAAGACTGGCCCCATCCTCCTGACACCCACCCTTTAAGTATTTAAAGGTGTTGATCAGATCCCCCCTCAGCCTTCTGTTCTCCAGACTAAAAAGACCCAAGTCCCTCAGCCTTTCCTCACCAGAGAGATGTTCTGGTCCCCTCATCATCTGTCTTCATAACCATTTGCTGTACCCTCTCCAGCAGTTCCCTGTCCTTCTTGAACTGGGGAGCCCAGAACTGGACACAGGACTCTAGATGTGGCCTCACCAGGGCAGAGCAGAGGGGCAGGGTGACCTCCCTCCACCTGCTGGTCACACTAGTCCTCTTTCATGAGCTGGTTAAACTCTGTGACTAAAAATCCAGTATCATGCTGCCTGGTCTCATGCAATTTAAAGCTATCAGATGGAAGGTATGGGCCTAAGGTCCATGTAGGTCAGTCTGGGTTACCAGCACCAGCAAACAGTGTACCCCGAAGGGAGTGGGCAAGACCAGGCACATATTGGGTTCTTTGCCCCCAAAACAGCCCTGGCTTCCAGGATTTTGTGATCCAGGACCATTCCAGGTCAGACACACCACCTTTGCCACCAAATCTTTTTTTTTTTTTTTTTTTTTCTTTTTCCTATGGATTTTCCCACCCATTCTTGAACCCACCCCCACTTTTGGTGCCCTTGCCCTCCCTTTCCTTTGCATTTTCAGCGTCCGCCTTCGCCTTTATTTTTTATTCATTTTGCTTTGGAAAAACGGTTCATTGGGAAGTTCAGGAAAAATTGCCAAAATTTTAGCCTGAGGGGCAAATAATAACATGAGCGTTAAAGTCATCACTGTAATTTTTTTATTCTTCTCCTGCGTGTCCTTTTTAGCTGTTCACTCCTGACCCACTGAGCGCGCAAATTCTTGATGCCAACCCTTGCCATTTATTGACGTTTTCGCAACGTCTGGTGCTTTTTCTGGAAGATTCAGCTTTCGAAGAAGGGGGATTTTGGGGGGGTACCTTTTCCTTGCCGGCGTTCCCTCGCCCCCTTTCTAACTCCGAAGGTGTTCGCTGCGGGCGTTGCAGAGAAAAAAGTTTGAGAAAGGCAAATTTAGGGCATTTTCAAGGCTTTTTAAAGCCAAACCCCGCTCTTCCCCAAACGACTTTTAAAACGCGGCGTGAGGAATAAATAATAAAAATCTGTCCCTTGGGAGGAATTCCTCCCTTCCACATTAAAAAAAAAAAACAAACTCCG
>QJSC01019151.1:511059-548943 GCA_003697955.1 Calidris pygmaea
CCACCACCACCACCCTCCTCTTGGCTCCCAAAATGACCGTGAAAGCCGCCGAGGCATCGTCTGGTCCTACTTTGACTTACTCGAAGATGAGGGGGATGGTGGCCATCCTCATCGGTGAGGGGGGGGGGGCTTCTTCCTTGAGGATTTTGGGGGGCGGCAGTAGGCTGTGATTTTTTTAATTTATTTTATTTTATTTTTTGTGGCCGGATGGCTGAACGATTTTAATTTTTCCTTGTCGTTTTCCTCCCTAGCTTTCATGAAGCAGAGAAGAATGGGACTGAACGACTTCATTCAGAAGATAGCCACCAACTCCTACGCCTGCAAGCAGTGAGTATCGGAAATTTTGGAAATTTTGGCCGGATTTCAGTTCAGAAATATGACTACCTATTGCGAGATCTAGTTTAAAAAAAAAAATAAATAAAAATAATAATGTCTGTTTACGGTAATGCCTCTGGCATGACTGTTACGGAAGAGTTAATTGATCTCTTTGAGGGTATTACTCACTTGGCAACAATCCTAGTGAGCCGGGTTTGGGAAAAATAAGTCGGATGGGATTTCTAGCGACCCGTCCCCGTTTAGAACTGTACTTACAGTATAGATACATTTCTTTGCATGACGGGAGTTTACTTTCCCTAGATAGATAACTTTTACTCTCTTTAGTTGAACAGATTGTTTCAGTCGCCTTCTCTAATAAGCCCGAACCAAAACTCATCTTCCGCGGTCCGTGCGTGCCCTCTGGTGGGAAGACCTGCCTGATGCTTCTGGGGACTCTTTCTAATCGTGCACTCTCTTATCCCTGCAGCCCAGAAGTTCAGTCTATCTTGAAAATCTCCCAGCCCCAAGAGCCTGAACTTATGAATGCTAATCCTTCTCCTCCGGTAAGTAGCTTTTACTCAGTGAAGCGTTTTTAGAACATCGAATCGGTAGTATTAGTAGTGCAGCAAAATTAGCATCATGAGTGTTACTTTAGTTCAGCTCATGGCACTCTGATGTAACTGGGAAAAAGAGTAATTGAGTAAAGGACTGAAACTTTTTTTTTCTTTTCCCAATATAGAGAATAAATAAAAAAAAAAAGCTTTATTAGCCATTACTTCATTATGAAATGTGGCTAAGACCTCAGCAATAACTTCTAAGTAAGATGTGGCTGTTATACTCTTTTTAGTACCTAATAGTTTAAGATACCTAGTAGATGTCAAAATTAAATTTTTAGCGGTAAGAAGAGTGCTAATCTTAATTTCCAAGGTCACTTTATTTATATTTTTAAAAAGACATTGTCGAGATTCTCCCTACCAAACTGTTTTAATAAGGGTGGTTTCTGTCTGTTTGTTTTTCTAGCCCAGTCCTTCCCAGCAGATCAATCTTGGTCCATCATCCAACCCACATGCCAAACCATCAGACTTTCATTTCTTAAAAGTGATTGGAAAAGGCAGCTTTGGGAAGGTAAGCTTCACTCTTTTTTTTTTTTGTGGTAACTTATTTACTCTTCATCTCTTGTGTGGGATGCCCGAGGGTCGGGTTTGTACTGGCTTTGGTAAATGATGGCCATTTAAACAAGACCCAAGCGTGTCCCGCTTCCCAGTGCCTGGCTCCCTCCGCAGCTGCGAGGAGAGGGAGCAGGGCGCTGCATCTGAAAGAGTCAGAAAAGAGCCAGGGATTGAGGTGCACTGGTGCTGGGAGGAAGAATATATACGTGGCTTTTGGAAGGGAAAGAAACTAGATGTAAAAATTTGGGGCTGGATTAATCTGGTAATAGCGTTAGGCATTTCCAGCAAAGGGCTTGCACGTTGACCCAGAGGGATGTCGCAGTGCTCAGCGGTTTAAACAGAAAGGCTTGTTTCCCCGCTGTGTTTCCAAGTCGTTCTGTATTTCAGTAGTGCTCAGTTGTGGGATTTTATCCTCTTTCAGGTTCTCCTCGCACGGCATAAGGCAGAAGAGCAGTTCTATGCTGTTAAAGTCCTGCAGAAGAAAGCAATCCTGAAGAAGAAAGAGGTGAGTTGCATCTTCCTGATACCATTGCCATGTCTGTCACATGTATTTTTACTGCTATTACTAAGCAAGTGTACTAAACATCGATGATTCCTTATGTTTTCAGGAGAAGCACATCATGTCAGAGCGCAATGTCCTGCTGAAAAATGTGAAACACCCCTTCCTGGTCGGGCTTCACTTCTCCTTCCAAACTGCAGACAAATTGTATTTTGTCCTAGACTACATCAATGGTGGAGAGGTAAGAAAATGAAATAGTATTTCCTATCATGTGTACGGTGGTGGAGTAGACTTTTTCACCCTTCCTTTTAAATGAAAAAGAATTGCAAGGGGAAAAGTCATGGGGGAAAGGTTAGGAGATTGAATGTTTCCAGCCTGCCAAGTTTTGAACTACCAAAGGATCGTTGGGCCATTTCCTGCTATTGTTCTCCCTGGCTATATATGTTGAGTCTAATTAAGTGCATTGTTAACAGGCTTTGGCGCCGTTTACACCACTTTGTTCTCTCTCTGTCTCCTGTAGTTGTTCTACCATCTCCAGAGGGAGCGTTGCTTCCTGGAGCCGAGAGCCCGGTTCTACGCTGCTGAAATCGCCAGTGCCCTGGGCTACCTGCACTCCCTCAACATTGTGTATCGGTAAGAAGCTGCCTTCAGTTTGTTGGACTGCAAAAACCCACGTGCTTTGTTGAATAAGCATTGAAAAGTTGGACCTCCATGCGAGCTCTGAATCGCTTTTAGTATTTTTTCGTGACTTGGTGAAGTTCTGTAAACAACTGCACCTAAAATATCTTCATAGAATCGTAGAATGGGTTGGGTTGGAAGGGACCTACAAGATCATCCAGTTGGACCCCCCTGCCCTGGGCAGGGACACCTCCCACCAGACCAGGTTGCTCCAAGCCCCATCCAGCCTGGCCTTGAACCCCTCCAGGGATGGGGCAGCCACAGCTTCTCTGGGCAACCTCTTCCAGGGTCTCACCACCCTCACAGCAAAGATTTTTTCCTAGTATCTAGTCTAAATTTCCCCTTTTTCAGTTTAAAACCTTTACCCCTCGTCCTATCCCTCCACTCCCTGATAAAAGAGTCCCTCCCTGTAGCTCCTCTAACGAACGCTTGTCTTTGATCTCTTCCTACAGCGACTTGAAGCCGGAGAATATCCTGCTCGATTCCCAGGGGCACATTGTCTTGACCGACTTTGGACTCTGCAAAGAAAACATTGAGCACAACGGCACGACCTCCACCTTCTGCGGGACACCAGAGGTACGGCCGCTCGCAGAGTGTCCCCGTCACGGAAAACTGACGTCTCCCATGTTTATTTGTGGGTGGTTAGACAAGCAGGGGGTGTTACGGGTCTTGTAATATGCCAGTGAGGACATGTAGGACATGTTGAGCCAGAGGGAACAGCTCTTGAGCTGTCTCCCTGTTTCATAAAGAGCTTGCAGCTTTCCGGTAGCTTAGGTATTGCTGGGATTCATTAAGCTGCTTTCATTCAAGAACGGGGAGGTTCTCCTAATTATAAAGACCCTAACGTGGCTCTCTTCCTTCTCTTACACAGTATCTTGCTCCTGAAGTTCTTCATAAGCAGCCCTATGACCGGACTGTGGACTGGTGGTGCCTTGGAGCAGTCCTGTATGAGATGCTTTATGGCCTGGTAAGGGACAGATCCTTCACGACGGATCAGACTGGACTTGCTGGTCCTTTCCCCAGAAGAAACCCCGTGTCCGCTCCTCAGCCTCGTTAACCCGGGTCTCTCCTTTGCCCTTCCCACAGCCGCCCTTCTACAGCAGGAACACGGCGGAAATGTACGACAACATCTTGAACAAACCTCTGCAGCTGAAGCCAAATATCACCAACTCAGCTAGACATCTCCTGGAAGGCCTCCTGCAGAAGGACAGGACAAAGAGGCTTGGTGCCAAGGAGGACTTTGTAAGTGCAAACCACCCCATGCCCGTAGACAGCACAGAGGGAGGGGGATGGCCAGGCCGTACTGGTCATACATTAGCTTGGCTCTGAATTAATCTATTTTTCTCTCTGTAACAGATGGAGATTAAGAATCACATCTTCTTCTCCCCAATTAACTGGGATGATCTCATTAATAAGAAGATTACACCTCCTTTTAACCCAAATGTGGTACGTATCATTTCTAATTATAGAATGCATGAAGTGTTTCCTCCCCACCCCTCCTTGGCTTTGTGGGGTGCCCAGGAGCTGGGGGACGCTATACTTGGGGAACAGAGCTTTTCCTTCCCCTAGGGCTGTCCGTCTGAGGTTGAAAATAAGAGGTAGCCGTCTTTCTGCTGATAGACAATCTAAATTTAGCCGGGGTTTTTTGGCCTCTCACATGCTTGGTTTGCGTGGCTATTCTAAAATAATCCCCAGCATCCCCGTTTTACCGAAGGAAGGGGAAGGTGAGGTGTAGAAAGCAAGTAGCTTCCCAAGGGCAGAGTTTACCTTTGGCTTGTCAGATACTAGCACCTCAAGGGAGGGATGTGGTTGTGGAGGCGGTTCTCTTTCGCTTTCTGAGCGTTTTAGAAGCTAGATTTAATAACCAGCCCAGGGATCAAAGTCTGGCACGCCTGCGTCTGGCTCGTGCTGCAGGAGCTTAGGTGGACGGTAGCGTATTAAATCAAATCATCTTGTTTTTAGTGAGACGATACGCAGCAACATCCAAAAAAAAAAAAAAAAGCTAAAATTCAAACTAAAACCAGCAAAGGCTGTTAAAACGATAAACCCGAGGTGAT
This sequence comes from Calidris pygmaea, assembly GCA_003697955.1. Taxonomy (NCBI): domain Eukaryota; kingdom Metazoa; phylum Chordata; class Aves; order Charadriiformes; family Scolopacidae; genus Calidris; species Calidris pygmaea. The sequence goes on from QJSC01019151.1 coordinate 515,778, forward strand.
AACGCTGTGAGTCTTCCCCCGCACGAGGGTGCTTGTCCCCATTTTCAGTTGGAACCGCGCGCTCGCGAAAGAAATTCGGGTCTAAATGTCGCCTCTTTTTCCCTCTTCTGCCCTTTCCGCAGAGCGGCCCCAGTGACCTGCGGCACTTTGATCCCGAGTTTACAGATGAGCCTGTCCCCAACTCCATCGGCCAGTCCCCAGACAGCATCCTCATCACCGCCAGCGTCAAAGAAGCCGCTGAGGCTTTTTTGGGCTTCTCCTATGCCCCACCCGTGGACTCTTTCCTGTGAACGTTTGTCCGTCTATCTTCTTTTTTTTTTTTTTTTTTTTAAAATAATAATAACTATTATTTTTATTTTCGTTGGGCCTCCTGGTGGAACTACCAGTTGACCAGTCACCTTGAAAAGAGAATTTTGCACATTTCCACCGTGGCAGCTTTGCAGCCTTAATTTCAACTACACTGTTTGCTGGAAGCTTTTTGTTTTTTTTGTTTTTTTCCTTCCTGTTTTTGAAGAGCACATCACTCTCTAAAATGAGCTTTACCAAAAAAAAAAAAAAAAGGCTTTTCGTTTCCATTCGTTCTTCCCCCCCCCCAAAGTGGTGCTGTCTCCTTGGGAAAGAAAAACAAGAGCGACTGCTGCCATGGGCTGCTCCGGTGGATCGTAGGAGTAAGAACAAGCCGTTTGGGAAATCGTGCTCCTTGAAAAGCCTTGCCTGAAGATCTAGAGGAACGTGATGAGGATTTTCTGAAATGTGCCTTTTTTTTTCTTTTTTTTTTTTTTTTTATTTTCTGACGAGATCTGGTGAGCTCCAAAGCTTTCCCTGTTGCAGAGTGTGTTTCTCAGTTCATTTTCGTGGGTTTACTATGTGAACAAATGGTCTGCGTGTGGTCTGCGTACTACAGATGGACTTAGTTTAAAAGCATCAGTGTGACACTTGCAGGATACCACAATGTGGGGCATTGTTTGTTTCTTCCATATTTGGAAGATAAATTAAGTGTAATTTTGAAATTTCTTTTGTAAATCTATACAGTCAACTGAAATTATTGAAATGGGCTCGCAATTACTTGTGTATCCAAATGCTTGAAGAAAGCATTGCTGCTATGAAAAAAAAAAAAAAAAAAAAAAAGATTTCTATTTTTAGAAAGGGTTTTTATGGACCAAAATGCCCCAGCTGCAGTCGGTAAAAGCTGTTGGTTTCGTTTGTTTTTTCTTTATTTTTTTTTTCTTTTTTAGTTTAAAAGATGTCATCTGTAAAATGGGCATTATTTATGGGCTTGGGGTTTGGGGGTTTTTCATTCCTGATTGTATGTATTGTAAAAAAGATCTGTACATTCAGTTGTAACTCTAGATGTATATTTAAACTTACAGACTTACTTGTAATGTATACCATCATTGTAATGTAATATAATTAACATGGTTATATGTATCATATTTTTTTTGTGACCAAACCCATTGGTTTGCAGTAAAATCCTGAAAAATACTTCCATAAACTCTGTCACGTTTTTTCTTTTCAAAACACAGGTTTTTCTAAAAAAGAACGGATCTGAGCTGCCGATCAGCCAAGAAACCTGTGTGAATTTGTCGTGGGTGTGCGTTCGTTATTCCATCAAACTGCACCCACACGAGTTTTATCACGGAGACGCTTGAGCAAAATACTTGGGTTTTCCAGCTGGGGGGGGTTGGGGTGGGCGCCTAACGATGTGGGTGCTCTTAGGTGGTATGAATGTTCCTCAAAACGAGTTTTCTTCTCGCAAAGTGAAGGTACCGCTCCCTGGTGTGGACGAAGCATAACTGCACTTGAGGAATTAAGTCCTCGGGTGGGTTGTATGACGAAAGGTTTGGCTTGTTTTAGCCCTGGGCTGGAGATGTGCTAAAAGCAGGTTGGTGTGAAGCTGATGGGAACTCCCTCCCTGGGTGCGTCCATCAGCAGAGGTGGAACACCGCTGCTGTGATGTGGGGCAGTGTCATGCACCCCCATCTTACCCCGTGTGCCAAAATCCGTATTGGGGAGGTGGGTATCACTGACTGATGGGGTAAAACTGACTATTCACCTCAAGCCGAGCTGTTAAGTGCAGGTTTTTATCCCTGAGGATTACCGGGTGGCCTGCGAGTGGGACTTTTCAACCAAAAGTTAAGATAACCTCTTGCTTCCGGGGTGGTCCCATTCCATTTATTCTCCGTGGTGATGGATGGCTTCCTTCCAGGAGGGACTGGGTGCCTGCACCTTATTTACAGCTCCCAGTAGCCACTGGTTGCTGCAGCTGGTGGTCGCAGCAACTCAGAGAATCCAAGTGGGCACTTGCTGAGACAAACCTGGCCAGAGTCAACTGTTGCTGGGGCCACTGCCATAACAGCAGCACAAGCCAAGCTCTCACAGGGGTGATGTTTCTGTTCGTTACGATTCCCGAGATAAAAGCATGCAGTAACTTTCCATCTTTCATTATCCGTTGATTGTAGGAGCAAAAAAAAAAAAACAAACCACAAAACAACCAAACCCAAAACTTTATGTCTTCAGCTGTAAGCTGTGTCTGGGAGACCACACTCGGAGCTGAAAATGCTAATTTATAGCAGCCAAGAAACCTCTCTCCTTTCAGATCATGTTTGTATGAGAAGGAGATGCAGCGTGCCCCCCCCCTTGAACTCCAGCGATCCCAAATTCAGGCATTCAGTAAGTCTTTGAAGAGCGCACTGACAAAGTCTCCCAGCGCTAGAACGTGCCTGAAACATCTTGTCTTGAGGGCTCCTAGGCTAGAGATGTTAAAACATATATAGTGCTAATTTGCTCCTATAGGAAAATACAAGGGTGCTCCCTGAGTGATGAAGTTCTGCAACGGGCTTTATCTTTGCCTCACATTTCCCAGGCGTTAACAAGGTGCTACCTGCAGATACTGGAGGAGAGAACCACAGCCCTCGGGTAACAACATATTCAATAGTATCCATCAGTTTAGAGGTTCTTTGTCAGGGAGTGGAGTGATAGGATGAGGGGTAATGGTTTTGAACTGAAAGAAGGGACGTTTAGATTAGGTATTAGGAAGAAATTCTTTGCTGTGAGGGTGGTGAGACACTGGAAGAGGTTGCCCAGAGAAGCTGTGGCTGCCCCATCCCTGGAGGGGTTCAAGGCCAGGCTGGATGGGGCTTGGAGCAACCTGGTCTGGTGGGAGGTGTCCCTGCCCATGGCAGGGGGGTTGGAACTGGATGATCTTTAAGGTATCTTCCAACCCAAACCATTCTGTGATTCTTTTCACAAAAAAAAAAAAAAACCCACTGGAGTGGTTAATAATGAAGAAATATGGAACTTCAGCAACTCAGAGGTGTACCTCGGGTGCCTTTCATCTCTGCCAAGATATTGGGTATTAATTAATTAATAGGTTACTTTCAAAACACACTGTCTGATTGTAATTTTAACTGTTCTACCATGCATAGGCTCATTATGTGGCTGCTGCTTTGTGCAAGAGTCTGCAATTGCGAGCAATTAATATGCAACACACGCTGCCTCACTATTTTAATGTAGAAAAGGTGAAAAAAATGTCCATGTTTTTAGTCTCCCTGAACTGGAGATTAAATTGAAGGTGTCCCTGCCCATGGCAGGGGGGTTGGAACTTGATGATCTTAAAGGTCCCTTCCAAACGGAACCATTCTATGATTCCATGATTTGATGTGTTAAGAGTCATGCCTGAAGGGAGGGAGTCTATGGCAGTCAGCTGTTTTTTGGGTTGGTTTGTTTGTCGTTTTGTTTGTTTTACAGAATCCCTTGCCTGTAAGGCCTATACTCCCTTTAGAGAAAAGCCTCTGGACTGAGAAGCAGAGGGCTAGGACTCCCGAAATCCCAGCGGACAGAGGTGTTATGTGTTATTTTGACCAAGAGCTGAGCCTGCAGTTCAGTTTTGCCTATTTGTAAAACGGGAGTAATCACCCAAATTTTCTGCTGGTGGCAGTGTTGTAACTGCTTTACTCAGTTTGTAGCAGCTTTGCTTAGCAGAACGGTCAACCCAGTGAACCTAAAGACCTTCCTTATAACTGCATTTTGCATCGCGAACGTGCCTGGGCTCTCATGGGTGGAGTGTACTGGTGGTACAGACATAAACATCCAAATACGTAAATTGAGGCATTTTGCGTGGTTTAGTCTCCGTTACTTATCTCTCTGCACCATAAGCCGCGTACCGTTTCGTGAGCCTCCCGAAGATAAGTGAAGCTTCTTGGTGTGACAGTATTTTTCTTGCGTTCCCCCCGTACTTAACCGGCCGTTACTTCTGGAGGAGGACAGTCTGGATCTTAAGCAAGTCAAGGAGATGCCTGCTTCTCCCCAAAAAGGTTTTAAAAAAAGTAGCCTGTGCCCATCTTCTGCGCGCTTCTCATCAAAAGCCTGCAGAAATTAATGAAGAAACCCAAGACTTTTGTACGGCCTTGCAGCTCCCGTCAAAAATTTCTACAAATAGCTGAAAAAAAAATAAAATAAATGAGGGGGAACTGCTCAGAAAGGAGCTTTGGGGGGTGGGTGGTCCTAATTGGGCATCTTACCTGGGGTACCTAAAGGTAGGCAAGATGAATACTGGCCCTTCTTCTTTACTCCTTCTAAGGAGTGAAATGAAATATTCCATGACATTACTGTCCCATTTAACTGCAGTACCAGCTCTAGAGAGGTTTCTGTGGTACCACGTGGCCACGGTTACCCCAGAAGAGCAAGCGGGATGGTTTCGGACGCTCCTCACATCTACAGTTTCTGCTGTCAAGGCCAACACGTAAAGATCGGGATAAAATTTTCCATGCTGGCTGGAGCTGCCCGTGGAAAGTTACCACAAACATGCTTCCCAAACTGCTTTCCAAAAAACGAGGGTTTAAAAAAACAAGGAAAAAAGGTTTGCTATCTGAAAAAGACAACTTTAAACAGCTAATACAGATATGTACTGCGTTTAGGTTTTGAATCGGAGACAATTTGGCCAGCAGATTGCTTTAGTGTCAGGCAGGGCTCTAAATGAAAGTCCTCTTCTTTGAGAGAGTGAAATTCAGTAGTTTGTGGCTTTCCTGTGCAGTATGTAATCACTGCAGGTCTCTGTTTGGTCACCTGCAGTCGTGTGAAGTGAGTTTTCCACCTTTGGATGTTCTCAAGCCCCGGAGAGAGCAGGGGGCTGTTGTTTACTCAGGAGTTTCCTCCTGCCCCATCTGTTGGAGTGAAAGAAAAGAGGAAAAAAACTCCAAAAAGTGGAAACCTCGAGCCTGAGGAGCCTCGACAGTGAGGTTCCTCCTGCTGCACTGCAAAAAAGGCCTTTGCCCTGATGTCCAAGGGCTGGAGAAAGGGGTCAACGTCCCCGCACGGTCGGTCTCTGCTCTTTGTACGTGGTACCACTGACCCAGAGCCGTGGTGGAAGCACAGTCCTGTGTGAGAGCCCACCTGGACCCGGGCTGGAACCACCCTGAGCTGTTTCCCCAGCAGTGGCCCGTATCTGACTGTGGAGCATCTCCAAAGGTCAGTCTGGACCAAGGGTGACACCCTGTGGTCACCTCCCCACAGTGCTCAGCTTCTGCCTGGGAGAGGAAGGCATTGGAGTGGCCATAAAAACTGCGGAATACAAGGGTGTTGGAGCTGGTGCATCTGGAAAATGATGTCCTTCCTTCCTTCCACACCTGGGATAGCGATTGGTTTAAGTAAAGGAACAGGAACGATCTCATAGCTGCTCCAGTTCCTCTTCCACACAGACGTCACCTCCCGATGGTAGAGGTTTGGTTTTTTCTTTCCTGACGCTCCTTTCCTTAATCAGCCCAGACAAACCAACCCTTCTCTCAGGTGCAGTCTCCTCTGTAACTCTGTCCCTCTCTGGACCCACCCGCCTTTGAGATGCACTCAGCTAACACAAGAGTGTCCTCCACATTGGTTTTTTTGGTGCACAGATGGTCGAGTGCCACAAAAAACCAATGTTTACTTGCTGCCTCCTTCCTCGTCCTCCAGCAGGTCGGGATAAGCAGCACCAGATGAGCAGCAACAGGCAAGAACAACATCACACCATGGCCATGGGCTCCTTCGATAGTTCCTTATTTGGGAAAATTGAGCTGTTAAGGAAAAGGCCCCCAACTTTGGCCTGTTTATTCCGTAAGGATCTGCTCGCTGAATCACCATGCAGGAGAACGTGAAGAACCCAATACACTGTGAATGGTCTCTCACACGTTGATGAAGAGATGTCCTGCAGTTCAGGCCATCTCCTATGAATGTGATATATGCAGCACACAAATAAGTGGTTTATAGGATAAGGCCTAAGCCTTCTTAGACTTCATCCTTCTTTCTCGGTACTCGTAAACATCCTTCCTTCTGCATTTCGGAGCCTACACTTACCAGTGTTTTCTGGTGGTTTGATACTGAGATTTTCTGTACTGGTACAGAAAATAGCCGCATCTTTACTTTTGTAAAGATGTAATCATTATAGTATATCAGAGAATGGAGCAGAGATCTAACACAGAGTCCTGTAGGGCTTCAAAAACATATTGTAAGTCACTTAGTTACCATTTTTGCTTTTCCCAGGGAAACAAACTCATCAGTTCAGGTAAATGCACACACACACTACTCTGCAGATATAGCTATGCGGCTGATGTCTCCCCAGGTACACAGTATAGCCATACAGAGAAGGTTCTGCTGAGAACCGTGCTGTATCAATTCAGTTATATGTCCTAAAAATAGCCTCTGTATGGATTTGAAGAGAAATAATATACGCCATACAACTGCAGGGAATGGCTGCCTGCGCTGGGGTATGGGGAAATAAGAAATAGAGATGATATGTGGGTATGCAGCTTCTCAGAAGGGACAAAATAACCCATTTGCTTCTTTTAAGTGATGACCACGCAACAAGCCATGGCACATGCTGTATTGACTAATGGTAGAGAGCCTCAGACGGGACTTATGTTTCCAGATTTGGGGTCTTCTGAAGTTTCTCTGCACTTCAAGATTACTCAGCTTCAGGATTGGGATAACACACATAGCCCCTGCTAGACACCATCCTTAAAATCAAGAAATAGAAGCTGGTCATGTAAATACGAGCAATTCCAGCCATCAGGTTGGTTAGAAGTTATAATTTACTGGTGCCTTTTGAATTATGAATTTGCAGAGTTGGACTAAACCTTGAAAGAACCACTTCTGCTTCATAAGACATTATCCAAGTACTCTTTTATTCAAGCCTGAATATGAAATATTACTTCAGTAAACAGTCTATGGCTAAGTTAATTAAATCATATCACTTTATAAATATAGGTCAGGCTTGAGCCAGCCACATATTCCCCTTTTACAGCGACTTTACAGTTTGCAGAGAGAAACAGGTACCCGGGGAGAGCAATTGATGTCACTTGTCTTAAACAGAGACATTGGGTCCTCTGGAGAGGGATGGTTTCTTTCCATTGCCTAAAAAGGGAGTTTTCACAGATTCACCCTTTCTCCCCGCAAGTGATCATTCAACATGTGCATATTTTGCTCAACGTAGACGTGTGTTTAGCAGATCACATAACAGGCACATGGGATTGACATCAAAAGGATGTAGAACTAACTGGAAATCATGCAGCTCACTGGGGAGTTGAAGTATTTTACCTTTTGCAGATGCTGATAAGCCCTGCAAGCAATTAAAAGCATTTAGCAAAGAAAAACTGTATTTGTTTAAAACATCACTGCAAGCCAGTAGAAGGCTTATCAGATGTGATGATTAACATACTTCCAAAGCATGGATTTATACATTATGGTTTACACACGCCTAGTCATATTCTGCTCCTTATTTTGTGGTCACTTAAAAGAAATATTTCAGCAACAGAACCAGGAGAGAAGAAGAACGAGCAGCCTGAAGAATGAAAAGTGCTGGAGAACAAGAAATATGAAAGGCAAGAAAAAAAAAAAAAAAAAAAAGGGATTTTGTTTTATTATTTCCAAAGCACCTATCACTTTGGCTATCTGCCCTGAAATATGCATGATATATTAACAATTATGAACATGACATTGCATCTCTTGGCACGTTGCCACCACGCACAATATTGTGACAGGTAGTGGCAGGGAGCTGGAAATAGATAAGGTACTGGGACGCTCCATTAGAAAATCATTTGCCGAAGAGCAGGTCTTGTGTGAAACGGTGCCAAAACCTACAGAGGGTTATACTAAATCACGTAAACCTGTAAACCATTTTTTTCGTACAGCATGAGAGCATCGTGAGTGGAGCCGTTCAGCCAGCATGAATCAGCCCAAGCATTTGGTGAGGGCCCGTTACCATCTGGGTCAAAAATAATTCACCAGCTGTTCATGCTAAAATACCGGGGTTAGTCACATCTTCTTCACATGTTAGTCTTCACATGGAGGCTCTGAGAGAAGCAGTGTCATTTTCCAGATAAGCATAAAAGCAGCCCAGATAATCTTCTCTTAAGCAGGTTCATGCGCCTGGCTTTTTCTTCTTCCCATTACGTAGTCCCGTCTCCATTCAGTCTGGAAATCCAGGAATGCTCAGCTTTAAGTGCATGAATCCAGTTCCTGCCTTTTAGCTTGATAAATTTGATAAATATCATTTGCTAAAATTATTTTGGAAAGATGACTGATTGCAAAGTAAGAAAAAACAGAGTGACCTTGATTCTCACCTCTCTTTCTGCCCGCCTGGTGCTGGCACAGCGAGGTTGAATCTACCGAAATTAGTCTGAGCGTCTGCTGTGCAATTAAAAAAAAACAACTGCACAACTGTTTTAAAATTACAAGCAGGTTTTTATAGCGAGAATAATTTTTGATAATACAGCCTTGTCTTTTTTCTGCTGGGGACAGTTTTATATCACAGTTCTAATTGAGACAAATCCCAAATATCTACAAAGCGTGAGCAATTGCAAAGAGGTTATTTGCCTCCGTCCTCTGGCATTTTATGGGTGCACATGAACCAAGCAGTGGATATTTTTCCCAGGTGTAGCCAAGTATATGGCCCCTATTCAGTGCTTCCATTTCAGCTGTGTTCTTCTGGCTGTTGCAGCAAACACACCTTTATGTCATCACGTCACCCTGTAAGGCATCTTCGAGTAAAAAAATAAAAACGCTGCGCTGGTCCCAGAATTACCTTTCTGAAGAGACCATTTAGAACCAGAGATCAATACCCTTCCCCGGATGAGGATTCAAGAACTCAATTTTCAGCGCTCCTGTACTCCTGGCACGGTGCTCGTCGCTGATGGATGACACTTAAGGTTTACCGTATTAGTCACACAGGCACACGCAGTACCAAAGCCATTACAGGCGGAGAGAAAATAAATACACATTGCATATAGTTTAAAATCCAGCAGCTATCTGGATGTAACCAGATATTAAAACCAGGATCTGTTATACCTCTGTATTTATCCATCCCGGAGCAGCAAATTGTAATAGCAATTTGGTTTTGCAAAGAGGGAGACTGAGAACCCATCACCCCAGTTGCCCGTCACCCTCTCGATTTGACTTTGTGCCCCTTTGTCACATCCCTGTCTCTGTGTCCCTGTCATGTTCAGACAAGGGTATTTTCCCTGTCACCAGGCAACCTCACGTCTTCTCTTTTCCCACCACAGATCATAGAATCATAGAATCATTGAGGTTGGAAGAGACCCTTGGGATCATCGAGCCCAACCATCTACCCTACTCTACAAAGTCCTCCCCTACACCATATCCCTCAGTACCGCATCTAAACGTCCCTTAAACACATCCAGGGATGGTGACTCAACCACCTCCCTGGGCAGCCTATTCCAATGCCCGACCACGCTTTCTGTGAAAAATTCCTTCCTAATGTTCAGTCTAAGAACTAGATGATGCCTTAGTTTCCTGCACAAGGCACTGAAGCGCATCCTCGACAGCTTTCTTTCCGAGTCTTTTTGATCCAGGTTCTGCCCTCATCGTGGCATAGCAAATCCCAAACAGTCTGAGGCATTTCTTTTAAGAATTGTAGACAATATCTCTAACAGCATGCTATCAGATCTAAAAAGTAGGGCTTCACACATCTCTATGGTCACATCAGCTTTTCCTCCATCAATCGTCCACTTTTTATTGAAAGGAAAGCTTTTATCCTACCCAAGATTCTGAATTCATAGACTCACAAGATGCGGAATTGTTAGGTTCCACATTAGTCCTGGAGGCTCTAAATCCAAACAGGAGTTTATTCCTATTTGAAAGACTGCAAACTTTGTCTCAGTCCCTTTTAGACAAGCTGGTTTTCCAAGAGGGTAAAATTTAAAATATTTAAAAAAAAATAATGGGGAAACACCTGCTATTATTTATATCAACATAAACTACAGTAAGGCCAAAGAGCTGTATGGGTTTTCATAGTTAAAACTGAAATAAAAACTTGTGCATTGTGGTTATTACTACTAAATAGGCAACTCCTGCTAGAGAACTGAATAGCCTGGCAGTAATCTGTTCCCACGATGCTATCCGGTTTCCTTTTTAGCTCTAAGCACAATGCTTTCCATTACCCTTCCTAAATTTAGACTGCCTGTCTTTACAGGTTTAGTTTCTCCTCTTACGTCCACCATAAATCGGGGAGCCTTTTGCAACCACCCTCAATAAGGTGATGGACTAATGCTAAATTACTCGCTGGCTGAGGACGAAAATACACTGATTACACCATCAGGATATAAAAAGGATGTTAAGAAGCTTGTGAGTTCAAATGTGGTATGTCCAGGAAGCTTAGTTCTCTATAAATGTGCCCTTTTTTTTTTTTTTTTTTTTTTTTTTTTAATTATTATTGAAACCCACACTCTGAAAACCCACAGCTGGAAAAGCTCTATTACTAAAATGAAGAGTCACTTCAGAAGCTGATTGCATCAAACGCAAAACCTGCTCCCCTTCCCTCCTTTGAATGTAGCATTGGCTCCACAATATATTCCAGAGTTAGGATTATAGGTCTTTTCATGCTACAAACTCTTCATCAGAAAAGCATTTTAATGCCATTTGTTTTAAATATGCTGCACCGATTTCCCCCAAATAAGCTGATTAATGACATCTCCCTAATGGTTTGAATGACAGGTTAATTTATGCTTTGAATACATAAAAAGACGATTTTTAGGCACACGCACCCAAACGCTGATAGAGGGTGCACCTTGAAATTTGCAGAGGGACACTCTGATACTTTCTCACTCTGCATATACTTCTTCTGTCTTCAGCCTTTTCACCTCAACAGCACCAAGAGCACAAGAGGACAGGATGTCTACCCTCCAGGTAAGTGATACAAGAAGCTCTTCCCATTGGGATTAATCCAAAAGCGCACGGCAAAAGTACCAGTTTGCCACACTTACCCATTTGGAGGAGGCATGGGATTGCATCTCAGGAGTAAAAAAAATCCCATTTCTTAAACTGTAGCTCGAATTTGCCCTTGGGAGGATGCACACCCTGCAACAAGGGGGTGCCTGAGTGAAGGCACAGGCGTCCTTCGACTAGATTTAAGGTCCCTGTAGGCTGCTCTCCCGAAGGAGCTGATGTGAACATCACCAGCCCTATGTGGGGAGCTGCTAGCAAGGAACTCGACTGGTCAAATATATCTTGTGCTTCTTAGCTAGGTGTGACAATCTGCACTCAGTTCTTCTGCAGGGACATCGTCAGCTTGATCGATGCTGATCCTAGTTAACTCTGGCAGCAACAGCAGGCAAGACGTGGCGGCCGGGCCTTCAGGGGACATGTGGTGCTCTCTTCAGCAGTGAGAAACGTTCTTCACTACTGCTTGTTTTCGAGTCCACCAGATTAACTTTCGACCAAGCGCGTTTCCCTGTCCTGTCATCACACCTTCTGGTGGCAATGATTTCCCACCTTTCCTGATACGCAAGGTCGTATGCCACAGGTCACATCTTGCCTCTCAGTCCTCGCCGTGGGAGGACAGCGGTGGGGCTTGGCTATGGCCACGGACTATCTCCTCTCCCAGGTCTTTCTTCTATCTCTCTCCTCCTTGATGACTCAGAATTACAGTATTAAGAGGGCGGCGAATGATCAATCCCTGCTCGCTCTCTCCATACCACTTGTGATTTATAAGACAGTCAGCTAGAGGAGAGCAAAAGCAATTACCCAGGGGGTGATCATCCACAATTTAGTGAAAGGCCAATTTTATTCCATCACAGAGTCTTACTTAGGATTTTTTTTTTTTTCTGAACCTGAACAAGAAAGGACAAAAGTGAAGTCGGCAAGGACCGAGAGGAGAACTGGAGGAGCATCATGCTCTTTCTAACCTACCCAGACCTCGTTGCAGTGATAACGCTGCTGAGAGGTTGTAGCTGCCATGGATTAGAGGCAACTGATGCTCATCAAGTGCCATGAGGAATAAAATTGTTCACATATACAGTGAATTTGCTGTTCCTTCTGAAAACGTGGTACATAGCAGAGCACAGGGAAGAGTCTGCATCTGTTCCTGCTCCAACCATCCCAAACATGAGCGGCCCAGCCAAGCAGGTGGGGGGGTTCTGCTCTCTCTGATAACTCTAAACCACTACTTGCTGCCAGAAACATCTGCAAGGTTTGCAGCCACCTTCTCTAGCTCCCTTCCACACTCCCCTCACAGCCGGGTGTTGCAAGGAGTGACATTAGTTGCATTTGGCCAATGCTCAGATTGCCCAGAGACAATATAGCCAACACGTTTGGTGTCTTATCATGAATCTCCCACTGCCTGACGCCTCCTGCTCTCTCACAGGCAGAGGTGAACTGCTCCATAGCTTATGGGGACCATGGTGGCCCTGAGTTTCATGCAGGTGGATGACCCTTTGCCTCCTGACCTCCTCTGGTGGAGCACCACTAATGTGATGCCCACAGAGGGGATGAGGTTAGAAAGGTGAGTAGACCCAAAAGCAGGCTGAAGAACAAGGAGGTAACTGGGGTTAGGGCTTTGCAAAGTGTTGGGGGTAGAACATGGAGAAGGAAAATATCTGCAAAGGAGCATATGGACTCATTAAATGGTTTACAGAAGCTCACGGAGCAGCACAGTGTTTGGCAGCTGCATTTGCCATTGATATCAGGTGATTCATGAGACAAATGCACGACTTTCTGGGAAGAGACAATTTTTATTTCCCGTTGCCTGGCCCTTGACCCTGTCCATCAGTAGAGGTGAAGTTCCCAGTGGTGTGCTTGGGGCTGTGCATCACGGCTCCGGGCTATTGTGTCCCCTTATCTCCTGGAGCAGCAGGATGTGTGATGGCCCTGATTCCCTCTGGAAAAGCATGCTGAGGCCTGCAATTACATTATTCATGGAAAAATACAACCTTCCAGCGACTGAACCGATACACATGGCCTGTGGCTCTGTTACACGAACCTGCTCCTCTTATAGGATGAGGTGTCCAGGCGAGACCATGTTAAGACCTTGGGATAACAGGTTAAGTATGGTTTCAACCTGACAATGCTGCAGCCACACAGAGAGCGATAACCCCATGGCAGGGGGGTTGGGACTGGATGATCTTTAAGGTCCCTTCCAACCCAAACCGTTCTATGATTCTATATGGCAACAGATTTGATATTAGCCAGCTGCAAGACCACTTGCAGTCAAGGTGAGACAACCACTTGCCGAGCACAGCCTCGAAGCCCCACGGAAGAGGCTGGGTAACTGGGAGCACAGCACTGCAACAAAAGCAGTGCCTGACTGATTGCACCCCTAACGAGTTAAGTTGTTGCTGCCATCACAGACTAGAACCCCACTCGGATGCAGTGAGAAGGCAGTAGAAGTGCCACAGGCAGGGACATGTCCAGAGGAGGTCACAAAGATGCTCAGAGGGCTGGAGAACCTCTCCTATTGAGACAGGCTGAGAGAGTTGGGGTTGTTCAGCCTGGAGAAGAGAAGGCTCCGGGGAGACCTTAGAGCCCCTTCCATTCCCTAAAAGGGCTACAGGAGAGATGGGGAGGGACTCTGGATCAGGGAGGGGAGCCACAGGATGAGGGGTAACAGTTTAAAACTGAAAGAGGGGAGATTTAGATCAGATATTAGGAAGAAATTCTTTCCTGTGAGGGTGGTGAGACCCTGGAAGAGGTTGCCCAGAGAAGCTGTGGCTGCCCCATCCCTGGAGGGGTTCAAGGCCAGGCTGGATGGGGCTTGGAGCAACCTGGTCTGGTGGGAGGTGTCCCTGCCCATGGCAGGGGGGTGAAACCGGATGATCCTTAAGGTCCCTTCCAACTCTAATCATTCTGTGATCCCCTCAGATCCTCATTTACTGAGCTAGCCGCAGGAAAGAAGGAGCACAGAATCTAATTCCAAATCCTTATTTTAATTTGCTCTCTTATTAGTGAATATTACACTAGTTAATTATGGCCTAACCACTCCAAAATAACTCTTCAATGCACTTATTTTGGTATGATATAACTTTTCTAAGCTACCCTTTATGGTGTGCACACTCTAGTACAGAATTAAAGTGATTTTGTTTTCAGAAAAACGCTCAGCTCGCAAAGCAGAAATCCGTGTGAGATGTTTCTCCGAAGTAGTTTGATGCAAACAGTTATTCCAGAATGATTAGCTGGCCAAGTTAATCCCATAGTTAAGTCCCAAGCGAACTTCTTGAACTGGAATTATCCTCCTCTTTTCTGTAGTGGCCTTTGTAAAAATGTCGTTCTGGTGACCTCTAGTGGAATAAAAAATAGACATCTTTTATTCTTTTAAGATAGCTCCGAAAAAAAACCCGTTAAAAGCAGTGGATTTTTGTCCCCAAAAAACTGTATTAATCTGAACCCCATAAAACAGGAGCATATTTTGCTTGTCTGTGCTCAAGAAACACAAATCAGCAACATGAAAACTGCTTCTCCGAGGATTTATTCCCATGGATTTATGTTATGGTGTAGATTATAATGTCATTATTAACATAAAGGAGGTACATGACATCAGTGTAGCATACTTAACCGTGGAGTCCGAGTGATGGGGAAGAGCCTGTAATGGCCACATCTCTTCTGGATCCCACCACGGGTCTGCTGTTGTTCATCCCTGTCACCAAAGGGTGGAGAACTTGGGAGCAGTTGGTGTCCCTAAGGGACACCCTCAATGGGGTGAGCAGCACTAGGTATTCAAAAAGTTGCCTACTGCTTTGTGATAGGCACCTTGTTTTGGGGCGCTTGTCATCTTACTAAACTTCAACAGCTTTGGTTGAAATTAAGGGAAAATAATATAAAAGAAGAGCAGTCCTGAGGTGGACGTCAAAAGCTGCTGCAAGTGGCCAAGCTGTAGCTGGTCACAGGCAGGGCTCCTGAAGACTAAATACGTACCAACCTTGGTTAATATGCTTAACTGAAGAATTGGGCTTTTTTCCTTCCACTCATAAGTGTATGAGGCAATCTCAGTAGTTCCCCGTGGCTATAAAAAATGCTATTTGGCTCTAACTGTACAACCGCTCCTTTGAAAACCTCGCTCCAGCCAGGTGTGATTTTCTTCCATTTTAACAGCCATTTGCAAATAATTATTTAAGCAGAGCTCCCACCGTAATTATTTTCCAAGCGTTTAAGCAACAAGGCATTCTGCAAATGAGGAGGCCCGCTGCATTTAAGATCTGCAGCAGAACTCGGTGCAAACAGGGATCTTCCCACAAACATTTCTAGGAGAAAAACCTGCTTTTTCCAGTGCTCAAAAATATATTTACTTTCAAAAACATTACTGTGGTAATTACTCTCCTATTATGTATACGTATAAATATAAATTATTTATATATTATAATATATATTTATTTATATATATATGTAAAATATATATATGTATGTAATACATATAAAAGGGGTTTTTTTGCTTTGTTTGTTTGGTTTTTTTATCAGAGTTAGGTTGATGGTTGGACTAGACGGCCTTAAAGATCCCTTCCAACCTAGACAATTCTATGATTCTGTGATTCTATGAAGCTATATTTCAGTATCATCCAGCATTTTATAGGGAAGCTGTTAACTGGGTCTCCATGACGGATTATCTCCATTTCCAAGGCTGCAACAAACCAAACTGAATCCAACTTCCGACTGGCACCGTAGGTTACAAGGGAAAGCAGAGACGGCCGTGGTTTTGCAGTCTGGGCTCTGATAGAACCCAGACCTCCAAGTGATTGGTCACTACGTATTATCTGCTCTGTGTACTGAGCAAGGCGAGGGTGTGCGAAAGAAATTGCACGCAATAAAGATATTAAACAACATATTGTGCATATGCACAAAAGCGCTGAGTTACAGAGGCACGAATACCCTCTGTTTCTGGCACTTCCAATTTCCTTCTGTAATAGTGTTTGTGGGCGCCCTCGTGCATGAAATAAACCCACGGGGTACTCAAACGTCAGATTCATGGAGACAAACCTGCCTTACCAGCAGGGGACTGGGCTGAACACATTGCAGCCGTGTCCCCCAGCCCTCACTGCTCTGACTGCCACCAGCACGGGTGTCACTTGGCAGGGAGGATTTGAGGTGAATGAGGTGGTTCCAGGCCCCCCCTTCTCACTGGAAAATTGAAAACAGGGCTGACAGAGGAGCGTGGCAAAGGTGCTGCACATCTGAGCACTGTTCCCCGGGGTGCGTGCCCACCACTGCCCCATCCATGTCCGTGGTGCAAGGGCTGCACTGTTCCAACTGTCATAATCCTAAAGGATTACATCTCTTCTACCCATAAAATTGCTTCTCCTCCTTAATTTTCATGTCATGTACGGTCAAGCTGAAGGAGAAATGTTAAACACCTCATATGCCTTTCGGAACATCAAAATCAAATGACTGGCTTAGAAAACATGGCTTTTAAAAATAAAAAAAATGTTGAGTTATTTACGTTCATATTCTCATTCTTGAGTTACTATGAATGAAGCTCAACCAACTCAGGCTTTCAAGTTTTTACAACTGAGAGGGTGGGTTGTGTAGATGTGATAGTCATAAGAGTCCAGGAATTAGGGGCTTTAACATGTTGCTTCTCATTTCGGTGGCACGTGTCCAAGAGTTAGAGATGTGGCACAAGTGTATTTGTTTTTAGAATTTGCAAGGGAGCCAAACCCACAAAGATAAATATGGATATGTATGTCTAAATATGTTGTCAGCCTCAAAAAAAAACCCCACTAAACCACAGGGAGAGCTTTTTAAGTGTCAGATGTCTTGCAGCGAACTGGGACTTTCTTCAGAAGGGAACAGAAGGTCTGAGTTTCCCTCCTCGCTGCCATAGCTGTTCTGCCCCCTTGGGTGGGCTGAGGGAGAGGAGAAGACATGGTCAGAGAACTAGGAGTGAGAAAACATGAGTGTATTCAGTGTTTATGAATACTTCAAGGGTGGGTGTCAGGAGGATGGGGCCAGTCTTTTTTCAGTGGTGCCCAGGGATGGGACAAGAGGGAACAGGCACAAACTTGAACATAGGAAATTCCATCTAAACATGAGGAGGAACTTCTTCCCTTTCAGGGTGGCTGAGCCCTGGAAGAGGCTGCCCAAAGAGGTGGTGGAGTGTCTGTCTCTAGAGACATTCCAAACCCACCTGGACACGTTCCTGTGCAACCTGCTCTGGATGACCTTGCTCTAGCAGTGGGTTGGACTGGGTGATCTCCAGAGGTCCCTTCCAACCCCATAGCATTCTGTGATTCTGTGATTCTGCGATTCTGTGATTCTGTATGTGGTGTGGGTGTGTGAAGGCATGCCCATTGAGTAGAACTGAAATTTCAGACATGTCCAACAGGAGAGGGCAGACATCCACTGCAAAAAGTCAAGGTGCAGTTCAGGAGAGTCACCGACAGGGAAGAAGAGACATTTGTTCGGGCAGCAGAGTGTGTATGGGTCACCACCTAGGAAAGATTAATATTTGGAGAAGGTGGAGCATGAGGGAAACGTTGGAGGTTCCCTGTTTAGGGGGAGGAAAGTTGAAGGCAGTGCCAAAACTCCTCACCAGCTTCCCCAAAAGTCAACGAAATTGGTGTGATCTTGCTTTGATGTGAGTGGAGAAGGAAAACAGGTCATTCACTTTCCCAGAGAAGCCAGGAAGAGACTAGCAAGTTCCTTTACTCTCATAAAAGTAGCTGAAAATATGCGGCTGCCCTAGTGCTGCTCTGGAGTTTCTGTTTACTTTTTGTGGTATGAAAATGTAATGGTTTTAAATTGAAAGAGGGTAGACTTAGATGAGATCTCAGGAAGAAATTCTTTGCTGTGAGGGTGGTGAGACATTGGAAGTGGTTGCCCAGAGAAGCTGTGGCTGCCCCATCCCTGGAGGGGTTCCAGGCCAGGCTGGATGGGGCTTGGAGCAACCTGGTCTGGTGGGAGGTGTCCCTGTCCAGGGCAGGGGGTTGGAACTGGACGATCTTTAAGGTCCCTTCCAACCCAAACCATTCCATGATTCTATGATTCTATGACCCCGTTCACTGTGAACCCCATCTGAGACAACCCTTTCTTGGGGACATTCCTGCTCAGAGGCAGCACAGTGTCTCCTTGGGGCACTGTGCATCTCCCAGCACACGCTGTACCACTGACAGCCCCTTGGCCTTTGCCAATGCCTGTTTCATCAGCGTGAATGAAAACAACCAATGCTGCAGCAATTAGTCAGAAGCAGAGAGGTTTAAGCCAAACTGAGCAGCACGGAGCCCGAATCTCAATGAGAAAGGAGGGAGGGAGGGAAAAGGGTGTCTGCTGAATGGAGTTGCTCATAGGCTGGCAGTCCCCAAAGCCATCAAGAAGCCAAACGAGTGCAGTAGGACTTTTGTAATCCTCAGAGAGGTCCAAGTCCTGAGGCTAGTGTCTCTCGTTTCACAGAGGTATCTCAGCCAAGCAGCCGCTCTGGGATGGCAGGGATCTTGGTGACGGGTGGCAGCTGCCTCCTGGCAAGGCTGTGTCCTCCTGTGCCAGCAGCGGGGAGGGAGGAGGCAGAAGGCATCAGTCCCCAGGCTCGGGGAAGTCCTTCCTAAAAGCCACTCTGGTAATCTACACAGCAAGTTACAGGAGAGGGTTTGCTTCTACCCTGGAGATCACTAAATGGGCTTTGCCAGAGGTGATATGTACCTTGGGCTTTTAAAAAAGCAAATAAAACTGCAAACGACTGAAGAGCAAACACCAGCTCCTGAACTGCCACAGGCTGCAGCCAGAGCCAAGTGCTTTTGGAGGGTGTGTGGCAGGGACCCACTCGGAGGCCGTGGTCCCACCAAGGGTCTTCTCCCTGGGAAGGTCCCCCGGGTCCCACAGGCACACGCAGTTGATCTATGCTGGATAACAAACCAGCCACTACCCACACAGGCACAATCTGTCTTTCGAGCTAAGTCAGTCAGTGCCACCGGCCCAGTGCCAACTGGCCCACCAGTGGGGTGGGCCAAATGGCCTTTGCTCCCTCCTCATAGTGACCAGGGGAATATCTCCTTTTCTTTTCTTTTCTTTTCTTTTCTTTTCTTTTCTTTTCTTTTCTTTTCTTTTCTTTTCTTTTCTTTTCTTTTCTTTTCTTTTCTTTTCTTTTCTTTTCTTTTCTTTTCTTTTCTTTCTTTTCTTTTCTTTTCTTTTCCCTTTCCTTTCCTTTCCTTTCCTTTCCTTTCCTTTCCTTTCCTTTCCTTTCCTTTCCTTTCCTTTCCTTTCCTTTCCTTTCCTTTCCTTTCCTTTCCTTTCCTTTCCTTTCCTTTCCTTTCCTTTCCTTTCCTTTCCTTTCCTTTTTTCTTTCCTTTCCTTTCCTTTCCTTTCTTTTTTTCTTTCCTTTTTTCTTTCCTTTCCTTTCTTTTTTTCTTTCCTTTCCTTTCCTTTCCTTTCCTTTCCTTTCCTTTCCTTTCCTTTCCTTTCCTTTCCTTTCCTTTCCTTGCCACTTTGAGCACTCTGCTTGAGACTGTAAAAGGGACTGAATTTCCCCTGGACACCTCCAAACATGTACTGTCCATTGAAGAACCATCTTTGCTACCTGTTATTCAATCCAGATGAGAGGTGCTCTGGGGAACTGATGACTGACCCAGGGAGTCCTGGTGGATAATAGGATGACCATGAGCTGACAATGTGCCCTTGTGGCCAAGAAGGCCAATGGCATCCTGGGGTGTATCAGGAAGAGTGTGACCAGCAGGCGGAGGGAGGTCACCCTGTCCCTCTGCTCTGCCCTGGTGAGACCCCATCTGGAGCACTGTGTCCACTTATGGGCTCCCCAGTTCAAGAAGGACAGGCAACTGCTGGAGACAGTACAGCAAAGGGCCACAAAGATGACTAGGGGCCTGGAGCATCTCCCTTATGAGGAGAGGCTGAGGGACTTGGGTCTTTCTAGTCTGGAGAAGAGAAGGCTGAGGGGAGACCTGATCAATGCTTATAAATACTTAAAGGGTGAGTGTCAAGAGGATGGGGCCAGTCTTTTTTCAGTGGTGCCCAGGGACAGGAGAAGAGGAAAGGGGCACAAACTTGAATATAAGAAGTTTCACCTAAACATGAGGAGGAACTTCTTTCCTGTGAGGGTGGCAGAGCCCTGGAAGAGGCTGCCCAGAGAGGTGGTGGAGTCTCCATCTCTGGAGACATTCAAAACCCACCTGGACATGTTCCTGTGCAACCTGCTCTGAGTGGACCTGCTTTGGCAGGGGGGTTGGACTGGATGATCTCCGGAGGTCCCTTCCAACCCCGTGTTATTCTGTGACTCTGTGACTTCCAGCTTTCATCCCATCGCAGGACTGTACGCTGCTTATTTATTCACCTCCACTGGATGAACACAAAATGATCCGTGCACTGGAGGCTGGTTTTGTTTCCTCCTTGCCTGCAACGATCTGAAAATGTTGATGGGCTTTGGAAAGCTTACCCAGACATTTGGTATTAATGAATGCATGTAAAACTGCTTTCCGGCTGCCAACTGTGGTCAAAAACCCAGCAAGAAATCGAAGCACAACATTAATGACATTTAGTTGTTTATTTTTGCAACAACAAGATTTTCAGGAGAAAACAAAACACTTTCTCAGTGGAAATAATTAAAACCATGAAAATGACTGCATTTCCTGTGTGACTGACATATTCCATGTGGGAGAAAATGTTTCCCAGCAACAACAAAAAAATACATTTAAGCAGCTCACATTTTTCTTAACAATGTACATCCCTTTCCTTGATTGGAACAGGCAAAAGGAATTTCAGCTTACACTTTTTTAACAATTCATCACACGAGGAAAGAGCAAAACCCCCTTTTTCCACTGAGCAGTGATCTAAAGGGCTTCCATTTTTGGCACCTTGTTTGGAAATTCCTAAAAATCGCCTGATTTCGGGCAACGGGTGACATTACTCACTGGCTGCTCCAGCCCTTGCCGTGGGACTGTGCACCAGCAGGTGCCACACCACGGAGGTGACAGTGCACTTATGGCGGAAGAAAAGTGAGAAATCAGGGCCGTGATCTCACTTCCCACCCCCCCAACCATCTTTCTAAGATGCTTCCTCCAAGTTCAGGCTTGAGTTCAGCCCCCGCCAGTGAATTACCTGGTTGAAATTACTCCAGACATGCACAGCACTGTCCTGGATACTAATAAAGATGTTTTAAATGTAGCTCTGATTCACCTCTTACTGGTTCATACTGTTTTTCCCCCCACTGATTCCAGAAAGCTATATCAAAACCATGTAAGAAAGAAACTAAACCCATAAAAAATTCAGTTTGATTACAAAAACTGGTTTGCCATTTCCCACAAGACAATGAATTGGATAAAATTAAAGGAATTTTAACAAAATCCACAATCCCTGGAGGGGTTCAAGACCCAGCTGGATGGGTCTTTGAACAACCTGGTCTGGTGGGAGGTGTCCCTGCCCAGGGCAGGGGGTTGGAACTGGATGATCTTTAAGGTCCCTTCCAACTCTAACCATTCTATGATTCTATAAAACTTTCTAGCTTTCATTTATCACTGATTTTACTTCACATGGACAACTTTTCTTTCAAATGTATGGGGCTGCTGTTTCTACAGTTTGTTTAAAAAAAGACATGTGTGAAATATCTGAAGCAAACAGGGAAGAACAGTATGTGATGGCAAACCACACACATGTTATTCAATAACTCTTCCAAGTGTCCCTTCAGGTTGCCCAGAAGCGAGAAAATATTTCCTTTTATTTGATGGAAAGGCTAGATGGCCATGAAAGTAAAAATCTGAAGTAAAATTCAGTTTTTATTGCATTTTCTGAGATTGATTCTTTTTGTATTGTACTTTCCAACCTTCCATTCTTAACTTCAGTTTGATTTTCAAAACACAGCTCTTAAAAGTTGCTGACTCTGGCCACAATGTGTTTTTTTAAAGAGTACTTTTAAAGAAGACTCTAACAGAAAAGCTGCAGGAATAAACAGCTGTGCAGTTGACTCAGTAGGTGTTTTTCAGGCCCGAGAGGGAGTTGTGAAGTGCAATGAGCTCTGGACTATATCTATTTTTTGTTCTATCAAAAGAGGTCAAGAACTTTTCTAAAAGACTTCTTTGAAGCCAGGTGAAAATGCATTGGTATAAATTAGTGCCTCTCAAAGAGTAAGAACAAAACACAAAGAGAATGACTTAGTAAGAAACCACAGAGCTCAGAATGAAGAAGCTGAAGTTCTCATTTCTGTCATGTACCTGCTACATGAGATCAGGCTATATTATTTTTTTGCTTAGTATTATCCATTTATCGATGTATTTAGAGTTTACTCATTTGCAAAATGACACAAATGGCATAAATACCGCCTTGATGGAATTTATCTTACATTTATAAAAAGCATCTTTGCAAAGCTGACTCCTAAGTTGCAATTCATTTGCTGCACAAAGGTAATACCAATTACCTTCTCTATATTCACAGTTCCTCGAGGATGTAAAGCTTCACTTTCTTGAGACAGCCTGCTCCGTCTCTTTCATCGAGTTTGCCTTGCTCTGCCACTGGAATTTTGGCACATTTTCCCCCTCGTGTGTGGGTGTCAGTCCGTCAACGCTAATGGGAAAAGCTACTTGTGCTGTTTTAGATTAGTACTTTTTTTCTGGAATAAACGGTATATTTTTCTCCGGGTTTTCACTCTGTTTCTTTCTATTCTCTCCATGTCTTTTTCCTCGTCTCATCCTCCCAGCCTCCCTCACATTGTCCTGTGCTGGATATCTCATGGATCTCTTCTGCGAACGGTGAACTATTAGTTCTGAGGGCAAAGCTCAGCAGCCAGAGATGCAGACAACAAAAATCCAGCTGGTATGTCAAGAAAATCCTTCCATAGTTTTGTTGAAAAGCTTTATTTCCATGTTTCAGAAGAAATTAATTGGGAGAGTTCCACTATCATCTTTCTGAGTCACAAAATCTACAGGGAAATAAGATGACCTTTTTTACTTCAACTCTGATAAACGTGGCCTAAGAAAAGTGATTCAGAAAGCTCTTCAGCTCCTGATTCATTCCTGTTGGCTTAATGCCAGCTTCCCTGTCTCTCCACGGTCCCAAATTTGAGTTATGAGATCGCTGGAAACACAGACAAATACAAATCACGACCAGAGAATTCAGCAGAAATGCCCACCCCGGCCTCACAGATTTTTCCCGGCAGATTATTCAGCAATTTAATGTGAATATCTTATCTTATCTCCTTTTTCCAGCCTAATCAGGCATCTAATTATAAACAGTTTGGTCGGTTTTCAAAGCAAAGGATTGGAAAAAAAAAAAATAAAATATCAGAGATGATGATTCCCTGCCAACTGCACTTGGACAAAGCTGGCCGGGGAATCTCATGACGGTGTTACAGTCATCCCCCTGGCTCCTCTCCTGACCCTCTCCTGCTTTTCTTGGCTTTTTTATCTTTTCCATTATTTCTCCCGGGGCGTGTGACCCTCAGACGGCAGAGATGTGGAGCTGGGGCTCATCCTCTTCAGAGAGTTGAAAAGCAGCGAAGCACATGCCCTTTTCCCCCTCCTTATCCCGTTCCTGCCTGTTGTACTGGAGTTTTGCTTCCTCTCCTGTTTATTTCTGCCAGGAAACAGAGACGGGGCTCTGAGACCAGGACCCCGTGGCCACCAGCAAGGTCTTCACAGTCGCTGCGTTTCACCAGATCCCTTTGCGACCGCCTCGGCTGCAGAGCCAGCGCCGGCTGTTTGCTTTCCCTCCCTCTGTTTGCTTTTATTGGCTGGAACCGGTCTTTTTTTTGAGCTCCTTCCTTTTCTGGGATGCCACTTAATGCCACCAATAACATCCGTGCCTCAGCTTTTCACCCACAAGAGATTCTCGCACCTGCTGGGATGTGGTTTTTCACTATCATCTGGAAGCCAGTGACATCGGAAAATATCTCTGGTACCAGTGCCGTGCCGAGCAGCACATCTCAAGATTTCACATTTTTACTTACGGGGAAGTTTGTCCCCAAGACCTTGTGTAAAGAAATATTTATCACCCTGACAGAGAGTTTTTTGTCATGGGGTGTAATTCAGAAACATAGAATCATGGAATGGTTTGGGTTGGAAGGGACCTTAAAGATCATCCAGTCCAACCCCCTGCCCTGGGCAGGGACACCTCCCACCAGACCAGGTTGCTCCAAGCCCCATCCAGCCTGGCCTTGAACCCCTCCAGGGATGGGGCAGCCACAGCTTCTCTGGGCAACCTCTTCCAGTGTCTCACCACCCTCACAGCAAAGAACTTCTTCCTAACATCTCATCAAAATTTCCCCTCTTTCAGTTTTTAGGGAGAAGGTTGAAGCCCAGGAAGCTCCCTGGTACCTCTGCAGACCCACAGCTCAGCATGGCAAGGATGTAGTGCACTTTGGGTAGCCCAAACGTGCCCAGAATAACAATGTCTTCCTTTATTTTTTGCCTGGCTATTATGGTTTGTGCTGTGTACTGGCTGCTTTACCATCTGTGAAAGCCAGGTACCTCCTGAGGTCACCACGGGGGACTAAGTTACGCCATTGCTGTGTTGCAGCTGGCATAGACACCACGAAATAAAGGCAGAACTAGGAAGGAAAAATTGGTTGTTTGGCCTTTATTTTCAGGAGAAGATTGCCCAGTTGGATTTCCGACTAAACAAGTAGGTAAACACTTTAAAATAAGTCTAAGGCTCTGGCTTCTGAAGGGAATGTAGGTAGCACTGAACTCCAGGTTTAAACACTGTTAAAAGAAATCCCACTGTTTGTCTAAGTTACCTTTTTTCTTTTTTTTTTCTATGAAAAAAAAGAATTGCATTCACTTAGCATTCATCACTTGATTTGGGAACTCGATGAAAAGCAGCCTTATCTTTTCATTACTGACTCCTGGGGATAGTGTGCTTCGTGTTCAGGGGGAGGTGCAGTTCCTGACAAGCCTTTACGTCCTCCCAAAGCATATAGGTGCCAGCAGCTACACAAAATCAGTATATTTAGTTGAAAGACTACGTTTAGAGGGAAGGTTTTGAACGGCAAAGGCTGCAATTGCATTACACCTCTCACTTCTGCCAAAATTAGTAATATCCTATAGCTGATGGGGCCAGTCTTTTTTCGGTGGTGCCCAGTGACAGGACAAGAGGTAATGGGCACAAACTTGAACATAAGAAGTTCCATCTAAACATGAGGAGGAACTTCTTTCCTGTGACGGTGGCAGAGCCCTGGAAGAGGTTGCCCAGGGAGATGGTGGAGTCTCCTTCTCTGGAGACATTCAAACCCACCTGTACACGTTCTCCAGATGTCCCTTCCAACTTCCTATCATTTTGTGATTCTGTGATGAGTCCGATTCAGTTGGAAGCTGAAGAAGGACACTCTACAAGTGCTACAGGAGTGGAGGTGCCTGCCCAGGTTGTCTTCATAGAGATTTGCAGAAACAGTTTTGGGTGGAACTGGGATAAATCGGGGAAAAAGGCTGTGAAAGTTCTTCACAAATGCAAGAAGTAGTGGATCCTTCCTGCTGGAAGGTACTTTTAAGATCATAGAGTCCAACCATCAACCTAAATCTGATAAAAAAACATCACTAAACCATGTCACTAAGCACTATGTCAACCCATCTTTTAAATACCTCCAGGGATGGTGCCTCAACCACTTCCCTGGGCAGCCCATTCCAATCCTCAATAACACCTTAGTGAAGAAATTTTTCCTAATCTCCAATCTGAACCTTCTCTGGTGCAACTTGAGGCCATTTCCTCTTGTCCCATCGCCTGTTCCTTGGGAGAAGAGACCAACCCCCCCTGGCTACACCCTCCTTTCAGGGAGTTGGAGAGAGCGAGAAGGTCTCCCCTCAGCCTCCTTTTCTCCAGGCTGAACACCCCCAGCTCCCTCAGCCTCTCCTCACAAGACTTATTCTCCAATTCTTGCATACCTGATTACCTGAGATTTTTCTGTGTAACCTTCTGTAATACCATATGCACAAACTTAAAAATTGAGAATATCTGAATAACCCTGGTGCAAAGAGAGCATGAAATGGGGGAAGGCCATCATCTGTCCAGGCTGTCCAGGATACCTCACTTTCCCCTGGGCATTCCCCCTTTAAAACATCTCCTCTTTCTCCCAGACCTCGCCGAGAGCCCAGAGAACCTCTCATCAATTCTCTGGCCTGACAGGTGGACATTTTACAGGGAAAATATGTTACCCCTGAGAGCAGGGCAAGGCTGACTCATTTATGGCCTCAAGTTACGCCAGGAGAGGTTCAGGCTGGATATTAGGAAAAATTTTTTCACCGAAAGGGTTATCAGNATTGGAATGGGCTGCCCAGGGAGGTGGTTGAGGCACCATCCCTGGAGGTGTTCAAAAGACGGGTTGATGTAGTGCTGGGAGGTATGGTTTAGTGATGGTGATACTCCTTGCTTGTTGTGCGGGTGTCTATTTTTGTCAGTTAGGTTGACAGTTGGACAAGATGATCTTTAAGGTCCCTTCCAACCTAGAAGATTCTGTGTATTCTGTGTGATTTAACTCCCCACGAAAGGTACTGCCAACACCAATCTCCCCGCTGGAACTGGTGCCCCCCTTGGCATCCCTGGCGTTCCATCTTATGAAGCTGACAGGGACACAGCTGTCCGTTTGGGGCAGTGACAGTGCCTTTTGTCAAATTTTCCTGTTAAGCAAACACCAATCAAGGGTGTATCATGCCTGCTCTACTCAAGGAAAAACTGTTTAGGAATCCTCCTTCCTGGAAATACTGTGAAAGCTACCAACTTTTCACCTCTGCCTCCCTTCTCACGCTATTCGGAGGCGTTAGTGTATTAAAAAAAACAAAAAAACAAAAAAACAAAAACAAACAACCAAGTAATGAAAGAGACAAAGAGCACAAACAAGAAGCCTGCAGCACTGCCAAATTATACAACAGCCATTCCCACCGGGGACAGCTTGGACAGCTTGCCACACTGAGGCCATTGTGTTTGCTGAGAGCACCCGGAGGATCCTGCACCAGGACCAGGACCAGGACCAGGATAGGGCAGGTAGCCCCTGTAGGTAGCCCCGATGTGGTCCAGCCTCTGACCATCGCTTCCACCGAAGCTCTTAGGGGTGGAATGACTCCCAGCAGCTCCCAAAATCAAGCCTTTGACTCAGTGTATCTGCAACAGTCTCAATTTTCCCACGAATAATTGTCACGGCAGAGAGGGGGTGGCTTCCCTTTCATTGGCTTGTAAATCAGCACCTGCGTCTATGCCATGAAAAATCCTGGCTCCTACTGTTCCAAAGGGCTGCCATGGCTTTTTTTTTATTTATTTATTTTTATTTATTTTCCTTCTCTGCTGTTTCTCCCCACGACTTGCTCACAATTTACGAGCGGCGCTGGGCGCCCTCACTTCAGCTGACACAACCATAACGCGCCAGACCCTCCCCTTCCCTGCCCTTTCTCCCTTAATAAAAAAAAAAAAAAAACAACACCAAGGAGAAGAGAGGGGGCCCGGGGGAAAGAGGGAGACCCTTTAAGCTAAGGGGGAAGGAATGTGCGTGGAGCTGCGCCTGGACGTCTGGTGTCTCCCAACTATTTGTTAAAAGGCAAGGGCAATACTTCCGACAGACGGCCCTCCCCTCGCCTGCAATAGGCTCCCCAGAATAGCAACCGCCTGTGTCGCTGCAAAGGGCAAAGCCTTCTGAAATAGCAGCAGCAAAGTTGTTCACGAACCACTTTTTTTTTTGTGGTTTGCCTTCGGTCTCGGCAACTTGTTGCCATGAGGGAAACAACCCGGGCTTCCCACGCCGGCCGGGGAAGGACGGCTGCCCTCTGAAAGAACCTCCTTGCCCTTTCTCCAACACCCCCCCAACCCCCCCCCCCCCCAAAAGAGAAAAGGTGCAAAGAAGGTGGCGATGGTACCTGGGCAGAGCACGGAGGACCTGGGCCAACCCAGCCAGGCGATGAGAGCAGGGGAGGATGAGGAGAGCAGCCGCCGACACCTCCGCCAGCTCCCGGCTGCAGCAGGTAAAGAGCGGTGGGAAAGGGAATTCCAGGAGCGGAATTTCCAGCTGTTTGGCCAGCAGCTGCCGGAGGAACCTTCTCTCCGGGGGCTGGGGAGGGGGAGAGAAAACAGCCCCCTGCAAAGGCAAGGGGCTCTCGGGGCGCTCTGCCTCCCCTTCCCAAAAGGACGAGAAGGGGGGGAAACCGTGGGAGAGCAAGGGGAACGTGGGCGTGAATTTCGGATGGAGGTTTACAGGAGATTTTTTTTTTTTCCCCCCGAAAGGCCTCGGTGTCCTGCTGCGGGTGCGGGTGCTGCCTGCCGTGCCCTGCAGTTCCCCTTCCCTTTACGAAGGAGATCGGTCACCTGGAAAATCGGAGAAGCCGCTGCCGTCTAGGATAACGGCGGTGCTCCCGCCCTTGCGTGCCGGGGAGCCACCCAGCCCCTTGTCACGGAAAAATTCAGGGAGTTTTTCAAAGCAATTCAGCCAGCCCTGCACCTGCTCCAGCAGGGGGAAAGTACGAGGTGGGGGTGGACGGGGACTCCCCCCTGTCTTTTCTTCCCTAGCACTTCACGAGGAAACAGGGTTTCTGTGCTGACACCCTGAAAAACCAACCGTGTAGTTTCTTCTGCAAAGATATTTGAGGGCCGCAGCTTGAGTTTCACAGCTCCTCGGCTTCGCTCTCCCACCCAGCCAGTTTTTCTGAGTTGCAGCGTGGTTTTGCATCTTGAGCCTCTTTCACTGATCAAGGCGGGAATGACCCAGCCTGGTGACATTTCTCACCCACAAGGCAGCTTTTACCCCAGCAGGAAAGCGCTACTATAAGCCAGAAATGATTACGTACCGAGCGGGTTTTGTTCACTTAAAAATGAATGGGCTGACTAACCCGTGAATGTTCAGGTACCTCAGGCACAAATGCTTTGTTGGAGTGTAGCAGTGATCAGTCCAGCAGCATCCAGATGCCTGAAAGAGGAGGAATCATAGAATGGTTTGGGTTGGAAGGGACCTTAAAGATCATTGAGTTCCAACCCTCTGCCCTGGGCAGGGACACCTCCCACCAGACCAGGTTGCTCCAAGCCCCATCCAGCCTGGCCTTGAACCCCTCCAGGGATGGGGCAGCCACAGCTTCTCTGGGCAACCTCTTCCAGTGTCTCACCACCCTCACAGCAAAGAATTTCTTCCTAATATCTAATCTAAATCTCCCCTCTTCCAATTTAAAACCATTACCCCTTGTCCTGTCACTCCACTCTCTGACAAGGAGCCCCTCCCCAGCTCTCCTGTAGGCTCCCCTCAGATATTTGGTAGGCTGCTATAAGCTCTCCCCGGAGCCTTCTCTTCTCCAGGAAGCCAAGGTTAATCAAGAACAGAAAGGCAGTTGGTGTGCAGACACATTTAAGGTTACCTTAAGGGTACGGGGGGAGCAATGCAGATGGTTGTAGGATGGCGTTATCAACGGGAAGCCCAGCAGTTACAAAAACCAGACACAGCAAAGTTACTGCAGCACAAGGGCTACGGTTAGAAGGGTACGGGCAAATTACACACTTGGCCCTACCCTCAGAAATTAAAGCAGTGACTTGAGGAATTTATAATTACCTAGCTGGGAATGAAAAGAACTTGTCGATTCTCACTGGAACACAAGAAAGCAACACCCAAACCTCATTCGATGTAACGAAGGGCCAGGCTGCCTGTTGACGTAATGAAAATACACGGCAGAGCACTAAGAGAGATGGAGAGGTGGCCGGTGTGGGTCGGCCCAGGATCCGTTCTGTTCCCTGTCTTTCCATCAGTGCCAGCGGGCTTTTGTTCATGCAACTGGAATATTACTCACACCATACACTCATCGGGCTTACGCCGTGCAAAGTACATAATGCTTCCCACTGTGGCAGGGATTTAGATCTGTGAAAACGTGTGATACATTAGCTTCCTTCTGCCTTCTTTTTTAGTTCAATTTATAAAACATTTGGTTTTGGTTTTGCCTTTGGGCACCTCCTTGGGTGGGAGGAGGCACCTTCGTCAAATGGTCATGACCCCGCATGGCCCTGACACTATTTTTGGGTAAATTTAATATTTTCCAAGATTTTCCAGCTCTGCTTGCAACATAACTTTGTCCCAAAGCCACCATTTGTTTCATCCCATAGGGTCTTGTTGGGTAACTGTTTTAGATCCCATGCCAGACTTCTAGATGGACAGTTAAATCAGATGTATCCTTGCCAACAGGAGAAATGCACATCTTGAGTAGCTACTGGATGTAAAGAAGCCTCAGGCATTAGAACAGATCAACAGGGTAACATATATCTCTTTACACCAGACAACTGGATGAGACAGAGGAGAGGACTGTGACAGCGCAGCAAAGATCATGATGGCATAAAAATGGGATAATCACCTTTTACGAGAAGCACAATCATGACTTAATTAAGCAGAATTTCCCAACACATGCCATTAAATATTTATCCTACAAAACCATGTGATGCACACGCTATACACTTTAGCAAAATGCTCCTATAAAGACAATTTGAGGAATTTTAAACACTATTTCCTCGTAAAGGCAAACTTTTTCTTTGTCAGCCAGCACTCAGATGGAGAAGGAATATGTTGTTGAAGAAAGCTCAGAATTTTCAGACACAGATGCTGCAGTTTTAAGATTTATCATGGGTAAAAATAGATGCATTTTTCCATTGAAAAAGTGGGATTCAACGCCGTGGATTCATTCCTATGCAATGCACTCAACTCATCGTGTTTATTAACTAAGGGTTGGCAGAGCTTGACTTCACCTTCCAAATGTCTAAATAGATCAAAGCATCGCCGAGGATTTAAAGAACATCTATTTGACCTTCCAGTAAAATACTCTCCTTCCCTCCCAAATTGAGACATTTCTCACCTCAGATTAAATCAAAGGCAACAGAAGAAAGCACCAGGTTGGAAGAGACTCTCGAGTCCCCTCCTATCAAAATAGATGTAGAGATGTCACATAAAGAAGTGATTTCCCCCCATCCCGCTAGTTTTCTGCAGGCACACTGCGTGTTCTCTTGGGAAAAATGGAAAGAAAAACTACATCCTAAAAATCTCAGTGTCTGGACTAACGTGGAGGGCGGTGATGCCAAAGGTGAGCTGGAAAGGACTCCCAGGCACCTTTCCCAGAGCTCTGCTGCACATGGAACTGGGGAAGAGCGGTGTTTCCCAGCTTGGACTGCTTGCAGATCTTCCCTGGCACAGATCGTTTATCCCTAATGCCAATAAAACACATGCACAGAGCAAATGTTTTGCCTTTGGAAGGGCTGTATTTTTCCCAAATGTGTGCTTGAAAAATAAGTTAAAGGGGCACACCCTTACTCCTTGGCCCCATCCAGCCTCAGCAGCAGCACACTGTGCTATACTACAACTGCGCTCGGTCTCCTTTTCAGGAACCAGGCATAAACAGTTCCAGCGAATGTTCTTAAATATAAGTTTGTTTGCCAAGTGGTGCTGCTTTTGACCTGAGTAACAGTTGTGAGAAACCATTTTGTTTACACGAGGAAACCAGAGGATAGATTTTCCAATCACTTGTCACATACCAGCCACACGCTCCTTAGCCATGGTCTTTGTTGCAGGCAGAAGGAGAAATTTCTCTGGAAGCCATCATTAAAATATTCTATTCCCCTGGGCTGCACACTGCCATGTATTTTGCAGGCAACTCATAAAAATAAGAGGAATATACATTTTAAGAAGCTTCTTTAAAAAAAAAAAAAAAAAGGAATGCCTAAGAACTGCCAGCAACATCATTAAAAGTGACACTTAAAAGGATTGTGAGTACAACTACTGCTTTATCTGGAAATGTTAAAGCGAAACATATGCTGAAGTCGGAGAGAATTTTGTCTGGAGGAAGAACATGAAGGAAAACCGAGCAGAGATTTTGGGGTTTAACTCAGTGGGCAGCTCTGAGCAGGCAAATCTTAGGTACGCCAGTTACAACAAAACCTCATGGTGACATAAGGATGTTTCTCAGCAGAATAAGGCCCGTGAGAGACAGGAGACACCAAGCTGACTGCTGAGCTTGCTGCTGCTAATGCAGAAAGATGGTGTGTCTCCCACTGCATCACACCAGAACCTGCTTTTCGTTCGGGCTCTGCTTTAGCTACAGCCCCCCGCTATTTCCATACGCCTGTGGGTGTGTGTCATGTATGCACAAGGATACCAGCTGGCCCAGTGAAAACAAACCAGAGAAGCATGAAGACATTGGTCAAGCTGACAGTCACACGTTCAAGGAATTAAAAACTCTGCAGGACACAGACCTCAAAGTCCCCACAGGAGACACTGCCCACGCTGCTGGGCTTCTGCTGGAGAGCTTTAAACTCAGTTGCGGTCCCTCTGTTGCTTAACATTTTTTTCTCGATTGCCTGGAAGAAGATAATAACAGATTGTTTGTGGGTGATAAAGGTGAGGGGTGATTAGTAAATGGTGTGTGTCACTGGCTGGATGCAATTCGGCTGGCCTGGCCTGCTGACTGCAAGTGAAAGTGCTGCCTGGGGTTCCTCTCTGCTGACTTTAGACATCTGCATCTGAGCAAGCCACACGGGTTCCCTTCATAGGCAGTGGAGAGAAATAGGCATCTGACCTACTTCAGACATCCAGAAGTGCCTATTTTTCACAAGTGGTCACGGAATAAAACTAGAGATGCTGTAGATCTCTCACAGTTAGGTGAGTTGAAGGCATCCTATGGGCTTTAATCCAGGCAAAGGTAAAATGAGTTGCATTCCTAGGTAGGATGCAAGAAGGCAGGTCACATTTCAAGGAAAGGCAGTGCCTTGGAGAGAACCCAGTCAAAAAAGAAATTGGTTGTACCGGAGGGTAACCAGCAGGAGGTGAGCTCCTGTGACAATCCTTAGACAAGCAGAGGGAGAAATGTCCATCAGGAGCAGGACAATTATGTCAAGTTTCTACCTGGCATCTTGCAACCACTGCAGGAGCACTAGGTCCTGCTCACAGTTTATTGAAGAAGTTGATAATCTGGATACAGTTCAGAGAACGGGGCTTTGAATACTTAAGGGACTGGTAAACTTGTAAAGCCTCATGAGCTAAATAGCTTAACCAGGA
>QJSC01019151.1:549043-572735 GCA_003697955.1 Calidris pygmaea
TTAAAGCAGAATCTTAGGTTATATCTACATGGCTAAATGATGTAAAATACAAAGATGTCCAAGAAATCTCAAATATCAGCACTGACCAGTAATTTGGGCAGAGCACTGTGCTCAAATTAGCAGTGTAGCTTCTGATACCCAAGGTCATTCATTGAGCATAACACTGTGTTGTTACCAGTCCTGATTTCCAACCAAGTTTCCTTGGAAGGGTATATTTTCCACATCTAGTAATGTATAGCAAGCAGTCAAGTCAAAAGTATAAAGAGGAGGGACAAATTAGGTTTTTGTAATGATGAAATGAATGTTGCATGTATGCGTTGGAGGATGGAGCACAAAGCAGTTTAACTGGAATCTTCCACTGAAGTGCTGTTCAGTGGGTGAAAGAAATACAGCAGGACTTGGCCTCATCCATGCACTAACTTCTGTTCAAAATAAGCACAGGGATCTTGGAGACTGCAGACATAAAGGAAGAAAAAGCTTTAGACATAATAGAGACACGGACAACAACAATATAAAAAAAAAAAAAAAGAAAAAGATTGCTCCATCACTGGAGCATTTTGCAAATTTGTTTCTGACATTTTCTTCAAGCTGTCCCACCACAATAAATCCACCATCCATCCCTACCTTCTGAAAGACTTCTCAAAATACTCCCATTCCCCCCATGTCCTCATGGCCCATCGTAACAAAACCATGTTTTTTTCACCCACCTTTTGTCTGTCTTTGGTTTTCCAGCCACCCAGGCCCAGAGGCTGAGTGGGTTGGTGCCTGTTGTGTGGGCTTAATAGCTGGGGGCTGCTTGACTTCTGCTTAGCTCAAAGGGAACCAACCCTCAGCCAGATAGGATTGATAATATGTGATACTTATCTTAACAGACTTAATGGGCTTACACAACTCCCCTGACCCTGGAGGAACAGCTCATGAGCAACCTGGTCTAGTGGGAGGTGTCCCTGCCCATGGCAGGGGGCTGGAATCAGATAATCATAGAACTGTCTGAGTTGGAAGGGATCTTTAAGATCCCTTAATAAGGGATCTTTAAGAGTCCAACCATCAACCTAACTCTGATAAAAAAACATCACTAAACCATGTCCCTCAGCACTGTGTCAACCCATCTTTTAAATACCTCCAGGGATGGTGCCTCAACCACTGCCCTGGGCAGCTCATTCCAATACTTAATAACCCTTTCCATGTAAAAATTTTTCCTAATATCCAATCTGAACCTCCCCTGGTGCAACTTGAGGCCATTTCCTCTTGTCCCATCACCTGTTCCTTGGAAGAAGAGACCGACCCCCAGTTCTCTACACCCTCCTTTCAGGGAGCTGCAGAGAGTTGTAGATAGCGATAAGGTCTCCCCTCGGCCTCCTCTCAGGAGTTCGATGGTCTTTAAGGTCCCTTCCAACCTGAACCATTCTATGAGTCTATGTATTTTATATATATATCTCTCTCTATGTATGTGAATATATATATTCTGCTATCCTACAAGATAACCAACCTTCCATGGAGTGGCTGGAGGGCATGATGGTGGGCTCATGCCAGGAATTGTTGGGAGAGCCCAAGGTGGCACAGGACACAACCACGCCAGGGTCCATGCCAGCAATGGAGTCAGATACGGGGCCACGTGCCAGGGTCCGGGCCTGTGCTCCGGCACTGTTTATTTTAGTAGTGCAGGAGTCCTGCTAGGGCTGCCCTCCTCCTCTCTTTTCACAATTTGCTTTAGAAATGTAATATCCTCTGTCAAATGGGACTGATCCTCGCCAACGTGCTCAAATGTTACTGGCACGGAACTCCAGGCAGTCAGCGTGATCAAAGAGCCTTAATGCCTTAGAAAAATAAGCTAAAAATAAACAAAGTCTATGTATCATTTTCAATTAGACCATATACCACTTTCCAGCCAAGCTGGAAAGTGCTTGTTCCAGGAGAATTAAATGAAATATGGACTCTGTTATGCCGCAAAAGCTACCTCTCCTCAGACACGTCCTATCTCTCCAACTAACCGGAAAATCAGAAGTCAATTTACTCTTTTCCTAGTTGTGTCGCAGCCAACATCATGATGAGAGAAAAATCACACTGGGAGAAAGAACAAGACCAACAATAACAAACTGGTATATTCCTCAAGGTTTAGGGTGCAAAAGGCTTCACAGTTAGTAGAATACAATCAGCTAAATCCATCTTGTAACAATAAACAATGAATCACAGATGTATAAGATGAATTTGTTTTAGGGTGGATGTTCAAAGGCATATAATTTGGTTTATGTTTTCACCATCTGTTTTTTATTCCTGACATTGTGGCTGTCATAAACTATGCAAAATATTTGATCCTGATGTTCCAAAGAATCTGAGATGAGTGATGAGCAAAACCCAAAAAGTTCATGAATTTGTACCTCAAAGACTGGTTTCTCTAGTATACCTCAGCTCTCTGGATCAGCCTGGAGCTCAGTGGGTAAGTTTTTATTTGGCAAAATAAAACCACTGGCACCAGCAGCCTTCATGGCATCCTCAGGTGAAGCGAAGGAATTACTGAGCGGTAATTCCTTCGCTTGTTTTCAAGTAAAGGTTGAAGCATTTTGGCTGGGAAATTACTGCTTTTCTTGCCCATGGTACACTGGTTGTGTGGACAAGACTGCCTCAGTTCAATACAGGAAAAACAGTAAAAACATCTCAAGGCAAAAATGGCTTTCTTACCAAAAGGTTCTATTGGCAGTGTTGCCTTTCGCAATGACATTCTGAGGCAGAAGGTTTGACTATTTAGGGACAGATCAAAACCTTACCGACTTCTGATCAGGAAGATAAGGAACCCAAAAGCATTAAAATTAAAGAGGGCTTCATATGAATTAATTTATTGTTTTTTTCATTTCAAAAATAGCCTTCTGTGTCACCACTGCTGCTGGGTTTGTATGCACCTGACTGCTTTGCCGAAAAGTTATAAAAAGATTTTTTTGCACCGGTTTATCAAACAAAGTTATTATTAGTTGTCAGAATGTTGCAGAACCCACACTTTCAAGTTTGTGTGATTTTTTTTCTCTTATTTCAGGCTGTGGAACATTTACTTTTCTATCTTCTGCCATTGCTGCTGTAAGTGGACTTCAGATGGGTTATGAGTTGGGCCTTATCTCTGGAGCTCTTCTTCAGATGAGCAGCGTGTTAGCCCTGTCCTGCAAAGAGCAGGAAATCGTTGTAAGTTCCCTGCTTTTTGGGGCCTTATTTGCATCCCTTACTGGTGGATTCCTGATAGACCGATTTGGAAGGAGACTTGCTATCATAATTGCATCTTCTTTGCTCGTGTTGGGGAGTCTGATTTTACTGCCCTATGAATCGTATGGGATACTTATTGTGGGACGGATTGCCATAGGCATTTCTATATCGTTATCATCAATTGCAACCTGTGTGTATATTGCTGAGATCGCCCCGCAGCACAGAAGAGGTCTCCTCGTATCGTTAAATGAACTCATGATTGTGATAGGCATTCTCTTTGCCTACATTTCAAACTATGCGTTTGCCAGTGTGTCTCATGGTTGGAAGTACATGTTTGGCCTTGTGATTCCGTTAGGTGCTTTGCAGGCTATTGCCATGTATTTCCTTCCTCCAAGCCCTCGGTTTCTCGTCATGAAAAATAACGACGACGCTGCAAGAAAAGTACTGGAGAGGCTACGGGAAACATCAGATGCTACTAAAGAACTTACTGTGATCAAGTCTTCCCTGAAAGATGAACATCAGTATAGTTTCTTGGACCTGTTCCGTTCAAAAAACAACATGAGGGCCCGAATGTTGGTAGGACTCACTCTGGTCTTTTTTGTGCAAACAACCGGGCAACCCAACATTTTATTTTATGCATCGACTGTTTTGAAGTCAGTTGGGTTTCAGAGCAACGAAGCTGCCAGCTTGGCTTCTACTGGAGTGGGAGTGGTTAAAGTGGTCAGCACAGTCCCAGCCACAGTTTTTGTGGATCAAGTTGGAAGCAAAACTTTTCTGTGTATTGGCTCTTCTGTTATGGCAGCATCGTTGGTCACTATGGGCTTAGTGAACCGTAACATACATGTGAACTTCACCAACGTCTGTAGAAGCCAATCTCCAGAGGATTCCTTCCTCCAGAGACCGGGAGATGTCACTGGTGTCACCAATGGGAGTCTCAAGGACCTCTTTGCTAGCATGGCTTCACCAGAAAGATTGTCATTTGACACACAGAGAAGCCCAGGTGTTGCCAGGACAGGAGAACTGAACAGGACTGCCCTGGCAGGAGGCAAAAGCACGACAGGGTCTCACATGGAAAGTGAGGAGGTTCCTGTAGTCCTGAAATGGCTCTCGCTGGGCAGCCTGCTTGTTTATGTCGCTGCATTTTCCATAGGTCTTGGACCAAGTAAGTGTTTCATTTTTTCTAACTCTTTGTAATGATTTATTTACAAATGGGTTAAGTGCCGGGATGACATGCCCGGCTTGGCATCAGGCAGTTGCCAAGTTGGGCAAAGCAGTGTTTTCTGCTAATATGTCCCAGACTGTCCTGGTGGGGCTGGGGTAAGCTTTTTAGGAAGAGATCCTGCCCATTAAGGTCAATGGCCTAATGTCCCCTCAATTCAGCGACATCAACTGCTCCTCTTCAGTGAAGAACCACTGTGAGCTTTGTACAGCAAAATTATGAGGTCCCTTGCTATCTTTCCTTTTCCTAGTCTACTGTGTCCTTATGTTGGAAAGTTTAAGATGGAGGCATTTGCTGCTGCTAACTCATAAACCCAAGATAATGATAAGCTCTAGACCTCTGTATGGTGTGACACCATCCAATCCATGAAATGCCAACATGCCTGAGTTCCCCTGACTATATAATAGTTTTCAGATATAGGAAAGACATTCAAGGTGTCATGGTTCAGGAGCAAAGTGTAGTATCATCACCACTGCCTGTGCAGAATAGTACAAGTGGAAGAGCCCAAAGGCGTATCTCTGCACAACTGAGGTGCTGCCGTAGCAGCCGTCACGCTTGCACGGTTCCCACTCTCTCCAGAGGAGAACGTCTGCCGTTCCCAGAAATATCTCCATTTTGTTTCGTTTTGTTTTAGTAGCGCTTGCACGTTACTGCATTTTGAAGGGACTGATTCTTCCAGCCACGCTCCAAAACCCCTTACGCACGGAGCCCGTTACTCATTAACAGGCTGTATGTGCTCTCTGTGCCCCGGCTCCAACCTGCCCTGCAAACGCTCTGTACTCCCGCTGCACCGCGATGGTGAAGAGCTCGCCGCAAGAATACGACTCCACAATTGCACCAACAACAGCAACTCCCCCCTGCAGCATTTATTTGTTTTAAACATTACTCACGGGGAGAGCGGCGTGAGATAGATAAGCGTTCATTGCCAGGGCAGCGAGCTCGACTGCGTGGTTGAGGCATTATTCCCTCCCTCGCAGACCGTCTCAGGGCCGGATTCTGCTTTCAGTGACATAGGTTCAAAACCAGGGGGTGCAGCCCTGAGGAGAAAACGCTACCTTGAGCTTTTACTTGGGTGTTTCAAACCCACATTTAATGTCCCTCAAGGCAGGGCCACGTGTCCGGGCTTGGCCGCCTGCTGAAAGTTGCTTTCCTGTTGATCTGGCTGGAAATGGGTTCCTGGTTCCATTTGAGTTGGCCTGATGTGAGGCTGGCCAAAAACAACGTCTACTTCCTTGAGGGCTACAGAAACTGAGGTGTGTTTGCCAGGCTAATCTGGGAACTCTCTGAGGCCCGTGCTTGTTTTCTGACCTCTTTCTTCACTAAGAGCACGAATGTTCTCAAACAGCAAGTGGGAAAGAACAGGCACCGTCTCAGCCCCAGCAGGTTGAAATGTATGATAAGGGCACGGGGAGGCAACTTAAACTCTCAGATGCGTTTGTGTAGCAAATGAAGGCCAGGTCCAGGAGATACAGGTACTTCAAAATGAAGATAAGTACCTTCAAGACAATTCTGTGCCTTTAAAAATATAATGTTCAGTTAAAATTGACAATGTATAGAAAATGATAGGGTCAGAGAATGAAGAGATTGTTGGAATCTGCAAAGCATCTATTGTGGTTAATAGTCTGGGTTGGGACGCGAGGTTGTGATTTGTTTCATATGCAGCCTTCAACATCTGCTGCTTGGAGTCCAAATCCTTCACTGCATTTTAAAGGCAAACTTTCGTATCCTCAGTGTACCATTTTTAAAGAAAAAACCCTGAGCCCTTCTGCTTATATAAAGTAAACAGTTTTAACATGTTTACGTTATCTATCTCAAAATCTGGTCTGTGATCTGGACCAGGCTGTCAGCCGTTGCCTGCTCTGAAGCAGGAGGGAAGCATCAGAGCTGCCCTTGGTGGATGCTGTGGCCTGGGGGTACCTGGGCACCTGGGGACAGAAGCACCATAACCTCCATACCACTATAATTTCAATGCAAAAATTAAAAAATTGGTGTCTGCCCGTCCTGCTGGCCAAGGGGAAGGCAGTGCTGGTGATGTGTCTGTTTGTAACCTGCAGACCAAATCAGCCTCTTTTGGACAAAAAGCAGAGAGGGTTTTGCTCTTTCCCCTCCACCTCATAAGGTTATTTCTGAAACAAAATCACCCACTTTATTTTGAGTCCGTGACGTGTTACGTTCTGCGGCGATAAAGGAGGGTCTACGAGGCACTGTTAGAAAAAGGGCACACTCTGCACAGCACAGATCATAGAATCATAGAATGGTTTGGGTTGGAAGGGACCTTAAAGATGATCCAGTTCCAACCCCCTGCCCTGGGCAGGGACACCTCCCACCAGACCAGGTTGCTCCAAGCCCCATCCAGCCTGGCCTTGAACCCCTCCAGGGATGGGGCAGCCACAGCTTCTCTGGGAAACCTGCTCCAGTGTCTCACCACCCTCACAGGAGGGAATTTCTTTCTAGTATGTTATCTCAACCTTTCCTCTTTCAATTTAAAACCGTTGTCCCTCGTCCTATGGCTCCACTCCTTGATGAAGAGTCCCTCCCCATCTTTCCTGGTACTTGAAGGCTACTATGAGGTCTCCCCGGAGCCTTCTCTTCTCCAGGCTGAAAAACCCTAACTCTTTCAGCCTGTCTTCATCACGCAATCTGAGCCCAATTGTCTTTTTTTAATTACTTTGTCCTTTTTTTTTTCCCCTTTCTTTTTTGGGATTTTGGTCAAAAAGCTAGTTACAGTCCAGATTTGGCAGACATTTTTAAATGTCGTATTTTTCCATGAGTTATCTTTTGTCTCCAAATTAGATGAAGTAGATGGATTTTTTTAATGAACTAAACATATGCTCAATATATTTATCGCCATTTATCAAAGCACCCAGGCAGCACAGTGATGAGCACTCAAAAATAGACAGCGAGAGATAAAAGCCATTTTTGCATTATAAAAGAATCCCCAGACTAGCAAGCATCTGCTTAGTCACTTTTTTTGATTCTGGGGTGCTCTGTATTTATATCATCAACCCTTAGGCAAGATAAAAGGAGTATTTCTGCTGCTCTGTTTCGGATTAATTACGTTTGATGAACTGCCATTCGACTGCTTGTTCACACTCAATTTCATGCCATTACAAGGACCGTTTGTAGGTGCAACAAATCAGTGTTGCACTGAACCACACATGCCGTCCCCCCAGGGGTGTTTGTGGAGGCGTTTGGAGGCGGTTATGAGCTAAAGGGACTTACTTGATGCCCATCTTTGTCTTGAGTTACCTTTGTCTGAGTATCGGAAAGGCCAAGGGAAAACATGGCTGCAGAGCCCAAGAGAAACCTCTCTCTGGCTGTCACGCAAAGGGTGAAGATCCGAGAGGGGATCTTCATTGTTTTCAGCACATGTTTGCAAGAAGCACTCAAATTTGATGTATGTGGAGGGGGCACAGGAGAAATCTGAAATGCTGCTATGCCTTGCACAGGGAGTAGTGAGTGCAGGTGAATGAGTGCAGTGGGGAGGTAGGTCACCAACTCGTCACCCAAGGTAAAAGCTCACTGTGACCCTGGAAATTAATTTAACACAAAGGACACGCAGAGAAATTCTAGTCAGGGCCACAACCACGCATGACCATTTGCTAAATGACACAGAGTTAACTGAAATAGTTGCAGAGCATTTCATTTGCCAGATGCTCTGTTCAAATCACTTGAGGGGCAAAAAAGAGCGGTCCTTTCTGACAAAGAGGTGTCACCTCCTTCACCCATCACTGCTGGGTTGTACAACATGTTGAGATGCAGGAATCAGGAAACCCAAACTCTTGGAGTATCAGATTTATTTTCCAAAATGTGGGACTCTTGGGGTTGGATGGAGCATATGCTCCTGGTTAACAATTGTAGGGCACCTTTAGCCTTTCAGAAACAGAGTGGGTGCCCAGAGCCCAGCTTTCCTCATGGACCCGATAAACAAAATTCAGATTGAGGTGTCAGATGGCACCTGTTACCAAATATCTGCTTCTCTGCCGTGATCATCTTCTTTCATCATCTTCTTCTGCACCATTTAGGACCAAAGACTAAACAGGGACAACTTCCCTCCATATTTTTCTATATATCCCTGAGTGAGGAGATGAAAGAGAGACGGTAGCAGCACATGCATTAATACAGGGATGAAGTGTGGTCTGGAGGCAATTCCCTTTATCAAACAAAAATCAGAGGGACTGCAACAAGCCCTCGGCTGAGAAGCAAAGTAGTGCAAACTCAGTCTGGACCCAACAGTGCATCTGTTTTCCCAGCCTGAATTTGTTCTAGCAAACAAAAAGCACGTGAGCAAAAGAGGACTTGGGCAGTACCTCTTTACTCATCTTGTGGGAATGAAGTTCAAGGGGATCCATGCACATCACA
Organism: Calidris pygmaea; assembly: GCA_003697955.1. Classification (NCBI taxonomy): domain Eukaryota; kingdom Metazoa; phylum Chordata; class Aves; order Charadriiformes; family Scolopacidae; genus Calidris; species Calidris pygmaea. Next base: position 557,814 of record QJSC01019151.1, read on the forward strand.
GGGATTTTTTGCTGTGGAGTGGGGAATGCTTTTATTGAGAGGGGGATGTTGAATGCGTGCATTTGGATTGCACGCATGGCATTGGTGCCTTGCACAAAAGAGCTCTTCCTCCTCTCTCGGTCCCTTTAAGCACATTTCTGTAGAACTGCAAAGGCGTTTAGGCAGTTGGCCAATGAACTTCGGGATAATCTGCTGGTGCAAATCACATCAGCTCTGCTGACGTCATGGAAGTTCATGCTGAGAGTGTGGATGCAAATCAACAAAACGTTTAGATGCACAAAATGTGAAGGTATTTATGTGTCTGCCAACCTGGGACTGAAGATGTTCTATTACTTCACGTCCTAGAGCAGCCGCCAGCTTTCTGAGGCTCTCCAAAGCCAAGGGCCAAACTCTCAGAGCCCTTCTCTTGGAGGCCTTCACCAGCTCCACTTACAAGGGACTTCTCAGAGCTGCAGGGATGCCCTGGACCCAAGCACTCAGAGCCTGCTTGGTGCACACAGAGCTGTGGCCACAACCCACCCGAGGCAGATCAATGTCTGCAGCTGGAGAAATGTCTTCTGGGTTTCAGGGCTTGGCACAAAAAAATACCACATATACCCATTGACGTAGATATAAAATCTAAAAAGAAAAAATTTAACATATTTGTGGTCAACAATAAGTGCCTAACAGGGTCTTAGAGGAGAGATTTAGACATTTTCTGCAAACCCTGCTTTTCCACATAGCTGTTACAGTTCCATCGAAGCACAGCTCCTGTGAGTGGGTGCTGTTAGGGCTGGCAGTATTTTGGTACTGATTAAAACCTGTGAAATAGAGGAATTAAATACCCATGGGAAGCCTTCTCAGACTGGGATATTATGCCCTCTGTTGCCATCTGCTAACCTCAGCCATTAGGTCAACATTACTGACTGGAAAACTGGCAGTTGGACTAGGTGATGGTTGTAGGTTCCTTCCAACTGTCCTCTCCTCTCCTCTCCTCTCCTCTCCTCTCCTCTCCTCTCCTCTCTCCCATCCCATTCCATTCCTGTGTAAAAACCCACTTGAATTGTTGAAGTCATTTAAATGCAGTTTTAAACCCATGTTGTGGGCGGTGGAGGAGATGGAAGAAGGATGAGGCAAGAAGGATGAAGGAGGATGGAAGAAAGCTCAAGGGTTCACAAGAAAAGTGAAATCCATGGAGTTGAGGAAGGAAATAAATCTGTCTTTCAATCCATCACTGTCTTTCTTCTGTGATCTTATGTGATCTGTGGCAGTCTTTCTTCATGTATTTTGTTGTATTGAGCAAGCCAAAATGCAAAATTGGAACATTCCCCTAAAGCCCAGAGAATTACACTGGAGATAAAGTTAGTCCCCTTGATTTTGACAACACTGAACAGCCCAGGGACTCCATCACAGAGGTTGCGTCTCTTGCCACCCTTATGTTCCAGATTACAGGGTACTGATCTTTCTCTTCCCCCAAAATTCTCTTGGACTTAACCCTGGCCATCAAATGCTCTACTAGAAACTGGAAAATCTTGTGGGAAAAGAGAACTGCCAGCGTGGAAATTCTGACCCTCCACGGATTTAGCTGTTTGTTCCCATGTTTTGAAATATTGTAAGCTGTATGGCCTTGCACTTGCTTGGAAAATGCTGGTAAAAGATAGGGGGTGTCTAGAATTCACATCAATATATTTGACATTAGAGCGATATTCCAGGCTTTTACAAAACATGTGGTTTGCAGTGTTTTATTTTTGAGCTTCTACATTTTGCAGAGCAGCTGTGGCCTGGCCTTAAATTTCACAGAAATGAGCAGCATCAATGTTAGGCTGTTCTGTGGTTTACTCAGGAAAAGGAGAAAGTGGTGGGGATTAAATCAAGTGATCAAAGATAAGCGAGTGCTTAAATGCTTTGTTGGATCTGAACCAGGATAATAAACCTTGGAAATGTGCATGTTTCACTGAGGATCCGTACAAAAAGTCTTCTTTTAGTTAATTAAAAAATTATCTTGGATTCTTTATTTTATGATAAGATTCCTAGCACTGTTCATTTGTACTGAATCATCTTTTAATACACGCATCCTTGTGGTTTGAATATGACACTCCTAGTATTTACCCGGTTCATTATTCTTGTGATATTCAAATAGTGCCTCGTGTGGCCTTTATTTCACACTGTGTCTGTCCTACCAAGCTGCAGCAGAAAGACAAGGGACGCCGAAATGAAAAATAAAGCAAGGATTGTGAATCACCAGCTTTTCCCTATTTCCTTGCCCCAGACAAGGTTTATCTGAAGCCCCCTGTTAACCCATCAGCTAACCCAGGAATCGCTTTGCCTTTGCACCGGCGGATCGGTAGTAGTGAAATGCCAGCAAATTTAAGATATCTTTGGACTGTTGGGTCCTGAGTTACAGGATTTCAAATTGCAGGATGTGTTCTCTAAAATAGCAGCCAAATAGGTTAATCGTATTTAACTTGATAGAAACTACAATCCTGAGAGGCTTTTTTAGGTGTGAAAAAGGTCTTAGTAAGGAATAAAAATGCTTTCACGGTAATGAGACATGGCAATGTCAGTGGGAGCTCCTTAATTATTTTAGTACTCCCATTTTTCAAAGAGCAGAATAGCCTTGTTAAACCCTGAGACTGAACTTAAACTATATACTGAGGTGACACCTGAAATCTGGGACATCCTTTTCACTGACATCTGTGTTCCTTGTACATCACTTTACTTTTAAGTGTGTGAATGAGGGAAAGTCTGGCCAGATCGGGCCAAGGGCTTTCCTTTCTGAAAGACAGAGCCCTCAGTTCTGTGAAAAGAAGGAGTGAGGACACGATGCCCCAGCCAATATTGCTGTGTCTCTGCAATGACAGTGGCTCAATCTGCTGCTGCTGAGTACAAAATTGGGCCCTCCAAGAAAGGTAGGGGCCTACCTGTGTTTTGGTGTTCTATGCTCCACTTCAACAGTGATTTGAATCAGTATTCTGATCTTGGTCCTCTGGATTATATATTATATTTTATATATAATATATTACATATACTTTATGTTAATAAACCTATTAACACAAAAGCACTGCTTAAGAGGCATGCCTCCTGTGCATAAAATGAGGTGTAGTTTTAAAGTTCGACTCAGCTTAGTTTGTAGCCACCGGCCAAAATGAAGAATTTCACCTCCAGACCCAAAAAAACCCCAAAGAATGAACATTGCTGTGATTCTAACTAATAATTGGGCCTAACAATCTTCTTTTGTTCCCCAGGGATGTTATCTTCTGTAAAGTGGTACACAGTTAAGTGGGTCCAGCATAACATCTTGTACAAGCTTCCATGATAATCAAGGCTGCCTATCATTATCCAAATTTGCCCTTCTTACTTTGTAGATCAAGTGTTGCCTTTAAGCATTCAGTAAATAATAGTGGCCTTTGATAATCATTATCAAAGGCAATGAAAGTTTTTACATTCACTTCCTTGACCACGTTCTGGGAGAGAAGATCATTGTGACACTGAAATGTGTGAAAAAGTTTATAGGGCGTATGTCAAGCTTCATAAAATCCGGTTTCCTTTGGGAGAGAGGGCTGGGAGGAATTTTCCAGGGGCAAGCTGATCTTGGGCCAGCTTTGTGCAAAAACTAGAACTGTCAGTTCTAGTTTGACTGGGAGTCAGTAGGACTCCCAGTGTAAAGACAGTGTTTTCATAGAATCATAGCATGGTTTGGGTTGGAAGAGACCTTAAAGACCATCCAGTTCCAACCCCCTGCCCTGGGCAGGGACACCTCCCACCAGACCAGGTTGCTCCAAGCCCCATCCAGCCTGGCCTTGAACCCCTCCAGGGATGGGGCAGCCACAGCTTCTCTGGGCAACCTCTTCCAGTGTCTCACCACCCTCACAGCAAAGAATTTCTTCCTCAGATCTCATCTAAATCTCTCCTCTTCAGTTTAAAACTATTACCCTTCATCCTATGGCTCCCCTCCCTGATCAAGAGTCACTCCCCATCTCTCCTGTATGCCCCCTTTAGGCACTGGAAGTTAGTTCTACTTAATTCATAAAGATCATCTCATATTATAAAATATGAGAAAATAATTATGCCAGAAAGGTAAAAATGTGCAATCACGCAATTTACTGGCATTGAGGAAGGTGGAGACTGGGTGCCAAATTGCAGAGACGATGGCCTGATGGTAAGTCAGTGCAGGCATGAAGTCAGGAGACTCTTTCTCCCCGTGGTATCTGAATTTTTGAGTAATTTTGAGCTCTGGGAGGAAAGCCAGGGAAAGGGGATCCACCTTCCGTTGCCTTTGAAAATCAACCCTAAGTCATAAAACTGTTACGAACGAAGGAGAACTAATAGACACCTTGTGGTGGGTGGCCCCAGAGCCTCCCTCCTTGCTGCCTCCCTCCAGCAAAGCACGAGCAGCAGTGGCCAGCGAGGCACTTAAAAAAAAAAAAAAGGATCGTTGCAAGCCTCTCACCGAATAAGTCACTGTTGTAAAAGGTTGCTTATCCTCTCCACTGGGAGTTTTCTAAAGTACACACACAAATCTCTGTTTTGCAACAGCAAAGGCTTAAATTGCCCCCAACTGCTGTTACCCAACAGCTCTTTTCTGTTGTGCACCCTCTTAAGGACCAACACTGGCCGTTGGATACTGGAAAAACAGGTTCATTTACCGCACCCAGCTGGGTAATTTCTCCTCTCCATACTTTTTAGAAGTGAAATATGTGATAATCTGAACTAATTCATGCACAACTTCCTCGTGAATTAGAGCCTCTGGCTTCTGCAGTCATTCCTCTGCAAATGCCTCAGAGGATTATCCTGGATTCAATATTCTGAACAAATAAACACCTACAAACAGGAATACACATTTCAGGTTTTAATTAAAAGGCTCTTTTTTTTTTGGATGACAGTATGTGATTTATTATAATAAGCACGTTCAGCCTTGAAGGCTTGTTTTCATTTTTTCTTTTTCTCTCTCTTTTTTTCTTTCTGCTTGCCCTGCAAGTTGTTCTGTCTTGATGCGACAGTGTAAGTGTCTATATAACAAAGGATGAGAGGGAGAGAGCAGTGGCTGTGAAATCCAGTTGCAAACAAAATTGTCATCTCATACGTCAGTTCAAATCAACTTCTATTAAGGGACCTGAAAAGAGGTACAGACTATTACATACCTGCCTGCAGTAAAGGTATGATCATAGAATCATAGAATTGTTTAGGTTGGAAGGGACCTTTAAGATCATTGAGTCCAACCACCAACCTAACTCTGATAAAAAAAAGAACATCACAAAACCATGTCACTAAGCACTATGTAAACCCTTCTTTTAAACACCTCCAGGGATGGTGCCTCAACCCCTTCCCTGGGCAGCCCCTTTCAAGGCTCAATAACCCTTTCCGTGTAAAAATTTTCCTAATACCCAATCTGAACCTCCCCTCGTGCAACTTGAGGACATTTCCTCTTGTCCCATCGCCTGTGACTTGGGAGAAGAGACTGACCCCTGCCCCTCTAGACCCTCCTTTCAGGGAGTTGTAGAGAGCGATATATCAGTATCAAATACTTCACTAGGGTGACGCATCCTACTGATATGTTTGCTGCTGAGTACTGTTATTGGGCAAGATGGGCCATAAATCACATTAACTAAGACAATTCTAATATTCCGAGATCCTTATGCATCTGTCACTTCTTGCTCAGTAATCCTTCAGACAGGAATCACTATCTGTATGAAAGTTCTTCTTGTTTGTGACTCTTCTTTCAAGCTGAAAATGGAGGGTAATTGAAGATCACTGAAAACAGATTTAAGAATATATTGAACAGCTTGCATGCAACAGGAGAACTCATACCAGGCATCGCTTTTTTTTCAAGTTCATGATGATGAAAATTCCAATAGTAAAAAAAAAAAAAGAAAAAAAAAAGTGTTAAAATACAGGCTCACAGTGGTGAGTTCAGGGGAGGAAGGATGGCTGGGGAATATCAGAGGTGAAGTCCCAGAAAACAGGGGAAGGAGGTAATGGTTTCACAGACTGGTTTCACAGTCTCTTCCCCCCAAAACCTTCCTGCTGCTCTATCATAAACTGGAGGAGGCACCAGTGAAGGTTCCTTAAAAAAGCACACAGAATCATAGAATGGTTCGGCTTGGAAGGGACCTTAAAGATCACGGAGTTCCAACCCCCCTGCCCTGGAGCGCGAGTGTTCAGCCTGCCTAGTGATGTGATAGTGATGCAAATACCACAAACACCAGACAACAATTTTTTTGTACTCTGATACAGCCTCAGAGAAAAGAAGGATTAAATCCCACTTGCCCTAACATACGTTACTTCAAGGACTCAGCCTAAAGGATTAACCATTAGAAAGAGAAACGTAGTGAACCCTGAATGTGTTTAAGAGTTGTTTAGACGTGGTGTTGGGGGATATGGTGTAGGGGAGAACTCTGTAGAGTAGGGTTGATGGTTGGACGCGGTGATCCCAAGGGTCTTTTCCAACCTGAATGATTCTATGATTCCATGATTTGCCACACCACGTTAGCTCCTTTTGGATTATCAGTGGTTTCCAGGTGTCTTGCAACCAGTAGTCATGTAGCTTTTGGTGTGTGCACATGGGATTTTGACCTGCCCCTTGGCAGGCGGGCACCCTGCTGGCAGTTTACACCCTCTCTGCAGCAATACAGCCCCTCATTCGCTCCACAGCTGCCAGATACTAATTTTGAGCAGCCAATTCACTCTCATATTATGGGGCAGAGCCAGAGAGACAAATGGCCCTCATTAAGCTGCGTCATTGATTTTTAACGTCGGTCACGATTGTCTGCTTTGGCCTCTTGCACAAAACCCTGGGGCAGAGTTTCAAACCACTTCTCTTGCGTCAGATCTTTTTTACCTGCTTTGGAAAAGGACAAACTCCCTCTCAGACTCTCTTCGTTCCAGTCTGAGCATCCCTGGCTTTTGCCAGCCCCACAAATCCCCTTCACCGGAGCTGCTGTAAAAGCCTGTGCAGGGACAGTGGTGGTGTGTTACAGAAACAGGTCCCACCGCCCCCAAATCACAGCTCTGCCCCAAATCCTGTCTGTCCTCATGGGTACCCACCTCCTCACCATGCACACCCTGAAGCCTTCTGCCCTCCCCTGCAACGTGCCCTTTGAAACCAAGGCAAACCAGCCCTGAAGCTGGCCTTTTGTGAGTAGCAGTTGGCCATCTGGCTATTTGTGTCAATGCCCAGCAGAGCCAGAAACCAGGTAAATGAAAAACCTGCGGGGTTTCATAAGCCTGGGAGAAATTCTGGTCTTGGCAAAGCCAGTCACTGGCCACGTTCTTTGACGTCCTTCCTCTCATGGCAGCTTCACAGTGGCTTTCTTGCATCCTTCCCCAACGCTGATCATTGGTGACACGCTCTTCGATGCCTGCATTACCTTCCTTATCTTCCCTTGGACCTTGTGTCACTAAGAACCCAGTCCTCCCTTTCAAAGTCTTACATACTTCTGCCTGCTTCCCTCCTAAGCTGTAAATCCACTTAACCTCTTTCCAGAGTTTATACCTCAGAAACTTGAATTCCTTCAAGTATTGCAACGGCGGCTTTCTATATCTCACCATAAAGAACTTGATCTCCCACAAAACAGGTATAGGAAAGGAAAAAAATGCTAAGCAGCAAGTGAATACCAAGGGAATCTAATATTTCATTAATGAGAGCTGCTGAGCAGCTTCCAATTTGCTTCTGCCTCCTGGCAGGAATAAGGTCAAAAAAAGGACATTTTTCATTCCTGTACCGCGCTCGAATGTTGAGTGCCCTGAAGCTCACAGTATTTCTCAGATGTTCTCAGATGTTTCTGCATCTCTGATGTAAGTCTGATAATTTTTTAAAGTATTTCTTTTATTTACTGCGTAACTGTAAAGTAAGGAGGTAAGGAAGAACTCACGCCAGGGTTTGAGACATCTCTTTGCTTATGGCCCAAATATAAAGCTCATCAGGATGGCCACATTGACTCAAACAAAAAGGCCACTCAGTCAAAGAAAAAAGTTTCAGATTAGATATCAGGAAGAAATTTTTTACTATGAGGGTGGTGAGACACTGGAAGAGGTTGCCCAGGGAAGTTGTGGCTGCCCCATCCCTGGAGGGGTTCAAGGCCAGGCTGGATGGGGCTTGGAGCAACCTGGTCTGGTGGGAGGTGTCCCTGCCCAGGGCAGGGGGTTGGAACTGGATGATCTTTGAGGTCCCTTCCAACCCAAACCATGCTATGATTCTATGATTCTATCAACCCCATTACCCCAACAGTAGCCTGTAGCAGATGCTGAGGGAAAATTGGGCCCTTGGCCTAATCCCTTACCCACATCTGACCTGGAGAGCACCAGCTCTTTTCCCATCCATTCCAAAACCCCAGCCCAAGGTGGCCGGGTGGTGGGAGGTGTCCCTGCCTAGGGCAGGGGGGTTGGAACTCGATAATCCTTAAGGTTCCTTCCCACCTGAACCATGGTTCAAGTATTTTGGTTTCTTAACAGGAAAACAATATGTTTCACACCTCCAGACAGATTGTGGTTAGCCTGAAAGGACCAGTCTGTCCTTGGAAAAATACATGGCATCAGAGCTGTCACAGTGCCAGGCGTTTCAACTGTGGCACGGGCCATCCCTTGATGCCCATAAGGCTGCTGAAGCTCCTCCAGCTCAGGGCTGGATCCTCCTCTCAGCAACCACTGCAGGTTTGCTTGACCGCAAGAGGATTCTTGAAGAAGCAAACACAGACCCAAGTACCCACAGAAAAAGTTTACCCCTGAGGGTTGGTTTGTGCCCAGCAGAAAGCGGGCTTGAATTCTTTCAAACTGTATTTTAATCCTGCCTAACGTGATTATGAATATCTCCTTTGCCTGTCGTGGTGTATAATCACTTTTCCAGCCAAGCTCGGCACACGCTGCTGAGAAGGGCTCCTTTGCATCTCTCTTCCTTGCTGCTTTGCATTTTGGCCACCACCCCCCGTCGTGACAGGTTGTCTTGGCTGTGACTAACGATGTGTACGTCAACAGCCCTGGTGCCAAAGCGGGGCAAAACACAGTCACGAGATGCCCACGCATTGCCTGGTTTCTCTCGGGCGCAGGGGCATCTGCCCTGAGAGGGAAAAACACCTACTGGAGAAGCCACTTCTCTTCTTCTTGGCTCCCCACCTGGTGTCTAGAAACCCCCCAGAACGTGCCCAGGGCGTTTCTTTAGGGCAGCATTTGTCTTGCCAGCGGGGAGTGTGTGGAATTTGGCTGTGATCGGAGCCAAACAAAACCATAAAGCCTCTCTCCAGCTGCTGCTGGACGCCGTGGCCGTGGTAGGGCCATGGTATGGCCGGGTGCCACCTGACTGTGTGTAACTGCATTACGTCCTTATGCAGAGCAGTCTTGAGTCGCTGGAATAAAAACACCCCTCTGGCAAGTCTTTCCCACTGTGGGAGTGAAGCTCTTTACATTTTTCCTTTTAAAAAAAAGAAAAAAAAAAAAACAAACAAACAAGAAAAAACCCCCAAACAAAACAGGGCCAGCTCCAGAGAACATTATTGAATTCAAATCTGTGGTGCAAAGAAACTTCAGAGTTTGCTCGAATCTGCTCTATTGACCCAAGTCTTGGTTGTTGGGGGTTTTTTTCCCCTTTTCAATTGGTCCTTTCCAGTCTCCTTCCACAGCACTTTTTTTTCTTTTCTACCTTTACCAGCACTGTCCCACAGAGACCCTACAAGCATCCAAAGGGACATTGCAGGGTGACACACGCTCGCACGTACCGGAGCCTATTTTTAAGGAGTAACTTTAAGGCCACCCAGTGCAACCATCCATCATTTTGCAGAAGCACCATCACAGAGGAAGAATTTATAGTGGCCAAGTCCAAAGGGCTGCAGACACAGCTCATCCACGTGTATCTCTCTGCTCTTGTGCTGGTGGTCTGATAACCCACAACCTCTCCATGCAGCCACCTCTCGCTAACGCATCTTGCTTATGAACAAAAGGAGGGTGGAGGGTTTTTTTTGGTTTGTTTTTTGGTTTTATAGTCACCAGGAATGATGCAGGAATGTGGTGTCTTTTGGGTTTTTTTCCTCTTGCTATCAAGGTGGCTACCTTGACGCAGCTCTTCATGTCCGAATTTGTTTTTGTGGGCCAGCAACACCACCCTGGTGCTGTGTGAGGTGAGGGAGACAAAAAATCAGGCCCTGCCTCTTCTTTTATGCCTCAGGAATCTCATTAGTATGGAGCTGGAACTGCAAACCCACCGCGGTGTGGCAGGTTGATTTATCAGGTGGCATAAGCACAGAGTGCGGCTCCAAGGCTGGAAGATTACTTTGGTCTGCTGCCCCACTTCCATTAGCCTTACGTCACTTTGAGAGTTATTTAGAGTTGTCTCCTACACAGCTGTGGAGTCAGAGCTCTTTTCCCCGAGGCCATCCACGTCTCCCTGGCTCCCTGCGCAGGGATGATGCCCCGGAGGGATGCTGTTGGTTCCGCACGCTGCTGGCAGAGCATGGGGTGCTCCTCCAGGGCTTAGGCCCACACAAACCTGAAATATCCTGAAAATCACCTCATTCTTTCAGCTGGCCTCACCTGAACTCATGGGCTACCTAACTTTACAGCAAGGAAAGCCATCCTTTCAAACATCTTTTCTTCTTTTTTCTTTTTTTCTTCTATTTCAGTGTCCTGGCTGGTCCTGAGCGAAATTTTCCCTGGTGGGATCAGAGGACGAGCCATGGCTTTGACATCTAGCATGAACTGGGGTATAAATCTCCTCATCTCCTTGACATTTTTGACTGTAACTGGTAAGATTTCTCAGTGTCCTTCCAAGTTGCTACTCTCCTGGTGGGCAAAATGACTTCCCTACACAAACAGCATTGCTAAAATTGCAGCCGTGATGTGCCAGGAGCCCAGCTCAGATCTCTATCTATCTTCACCATTTCACAGAATCACAGAATCACACATTGATACAGGGTTGGAAGGGACCTCTGGAGATCATCTAGTCCAACCCCCTGCCAAAGCAGGGTCACCCAGAGCAGGTTGCACAGGAACTTGTCCAGGAGGGTTTGAATGTCTCCAGAGAAGGAGACTCCACCACCTCTCTGGGCAGCCTCTTCCAGGGCTCTGCTGCCCTCACAGGAAAGAAGCTCCTCCTCATGTTTAGATGGACCTTCTCATGTTCAAGTTTGTGCCCGTTTCCTCTTGTCCTGTCACTGGGCACCCCTGAAAAAAGACTGGCCCCATCCTCCTGACACCCTCCCTTTCAGTATTTATAGGTGTTGATCAGACCCCCCCTCAGCCTTCTCTTCTCCAGACTAAAAAGACCCACCACATCTTCCTAAGTTTGTTCTAGTAATTACATCCTCACGGTGCTGGCTATCAGAGGACCTTGCACATCACCTCCAAATGCTGTGAACCCTAGCTCTTAAAAATACCCTTTCCTTAGTAGCTTGAAAACACATATTTAGGATTTAGTCCCGCACCTTCTGAAGTCAATGGAAGTTCTGCTCTAGATCAGGCTGCAGCTTTTCAGATCAACCATTGTTAAAGGCAATCCCATTGCAATCGTTCCTTTTCATGGGAATGTCCTGACTTACAGGAAATTTCCTTTAGAAAAAGGTGCCTTTGTAAGGTTTAAATGCTTCATGTTTTAATGCAAGAAAGGAGACCACCATATAGTAACTTATAATGTGATGATAAAATAAGGCAAAAGGTTAAGAGCTGATGTTGAAATTCATTGATTGGCCAATATTTTTTTCTAATTTTATTTCACAAGTAGCTCTGCAAATTTTAGTTTGCAGTCTTATTATGAAAAAAAATGCTGTTGAAAATCAAAATATATAAAGAAACAGTGATTCCAGGTTTCCTTTAACTCTGCATTACTCTCCACCAGAGGCAAGCGATCAACCCATAAAAAGTTGAGGTGGTTTTCATCCTGTTCGATGCATTTTGAGACAGATTTGAAAGGAAGCATGATCTGTGGCTAAAATGGCTTTCACATTGCTGTTTTCATTTCTTAAAAAAAAAAAAAGAAAAAAAAGAAAGAGATAGAAAAAATCCCTGAGTACTACCTTGATTAAAACTAGGAAAAATATACCAGGTCGAAGTCATTGTGTCCAGACCAGCAAATAGCCCTTTCCCTGCTCTTTATCACGAGTTCCGTGACTGTTGAACTCAACTTCGTAATTTCATGGCTATAAATCCTTTTTTTCCTGCCCACACTGAGCTTAAAAGAGCTTTTATGAATATAACACTTAAGGCTTGTGGAAAATTGTTGCTTCATAGAGTGGTTTGGGTTGGAAGGGACCTTAAGAATCATCCAGTTCCAACCCCCCTGCCCTGGGCAGGGACACCTCCCACCAGACCAGGTTGCTCCAAGCCCCATCCAGCCTGGCCTTGAACCCCTCCAGGGATGGGGCAGCCACAGCTTCTCTGGGCAGTCCTTGGACCGGACCAGCACTACTCTTAGGGAAATGTCCCCCCAAAACAGATAGTCCAGACCTCAGGTCCTCAGCATCAACTGTTTCACCTGAAGGTCCCCTCCTGTCCTGCAGCACTACTCGTTAATGCACACCTAGCCCTTGTTCCGCTCTCAGTTTCAATGAACGTAAAGCCTCAGTAACTTTATTGGCTTAGCTGGGTCTAATCTGGATTTATGAAAGTGTAACTACAGCAAATCTGCGTTCCTAAGTCTACGGCAGAAAGGCAGAGTTGGAAATTCTCTCTTCACACGAACACACGTGGAGGTCACGGCAGCACCGGCGCTTAAGGTATCTGATGCAGAAGATACCAGCCGGACTAGCAGCTTCAACCCTCACTTTTAGCTCATGACACAACTGATGTGTCCCAACTGTCGTGTCCCAACTGTCCCACCAGTTCTTGTCTGGCCCCATTAGGAGTTTACTTCTGGGTCCCTTTAGGGAGCAGGACCCGTGACTCGCAGTGGAAATGCTGGGAACTGACAGACAGGGTGGATTAGCTGGAGGTAACTACGACTGTGAAAATATGCTTGGGTTTGGTCCATGAAAGAATGTGCAACCAAACTGGGCATGGGTGGAAATTGGAGGCGCTGGTGATCCTTTGCACAAGCCAGTAACGATGGGTAGTCACTGTTTTCATCCAGAGAGCCCACAAACAAAATAAATCAATAGGTTTATGCTAAATGGGTCGGTAGGGGTTCTTCAGTTTTCCTTCATAGAATCATAGAGAGGTTTGGGTGGAAGGGACCTTAAAAATCATCCAGTTCCAACCCCTCTGCCATGAGCAGGGACACCTCCCACCAGACCAGGTTGCTCAAAGCCCCATCCAGCCTGGCCTTGAATAAGGACCGTGAATAAATCCTTTATAAGGGACTATTAGAAAGAGCAAAACCACTCTTCTTTTTCAAATTACAGCCAGACACAAAGAAGTGAGCCAAGAATAACAGCCTCGCTTCTCTCTAACTTCTCCTGTGGATTAGGGGCTGTATCCTATAAAAATAACAGCAACAGAAAAAAAAACATCGTAATGTTTGAAAATTACAAAAAGGCACGTTTTCTTCCTTCGTAGAGCTCATTGGCTTGTCCTGGGTGTGCTTCATCTACACAATAATGAGCCTGGCATCCCTGGCTTTTGTCATTGTGTTTATACCAGAGACGAAAGGATGCTCTTTGGAGCAAATATCCATGGAACTAGCTAAACAGTAAGTACCGCATCCCCCCTCCCCCCCGCCAGAGGGACAAAGGGGTGTGTTAAAAAAAAAAAAAAAAAAAAGGAAACTGTTGGCTTTTTCTGGAAAAAAAAGCAGATTCTCTTGTATATGTTGATCTCAGCGGCCAAGCAAACATTTTGTTGGCGCTGAAGCACTGGCCCATAAGGGATGGGGGCTTCCAGCACCCCTGTGAGGAACCTCTACAGCCAGGCCTGGCTCCCCAGCACTTTTGCTGCCTGGTGTCCCCAGAGAGGAGGGCAACGGCCGTGTGTCTGGCCTTGCGTGCAGAAAAAGGGAAGGAGAGAGGCCTTATCTCAAATGCTTCAAGGCTCCACGTGTGTTTTAATAGCTCTCCTAGAAGGGTTTGGAGGTTTTTTTGTGCATTTACGGAGTCCTGCATGTCTGAAGACTCCATGAGCTCCTACCCAAAAAAAGGTTCTTCCTTTGCGGCCCCACCTCACCCCACAAAAGGGGCCACGAGAAGAGTGTTGGTGACATGAACGCCATGCGCCTGCTCCTTCAACATGACCCATTCTGACTGGTTTTGTGTCTTTTGACTCTACCTCTCTTCCCTCATCCCTCAGAAGTAGAGTGGCCCTTCGAATGGCTTCTTCCACAAAAGTACCACATCAATTTGGGGAACAAAACGGAAGGGTCTGCTGATAGACACGTTGTTTACCTTTAATCTCCCAATGCAGGTGTCATTGACCATTAACTAACCGGCAATTTTTACAATGAATTTGCAACCCCCCCTGTTCTTTTCAGTTGTTTTTGGCCATAAAAAAAAAATAATATATATATATATATATAGAAAAAAACCCTAAGCAGCCCTGGTTTTTAAAATGCAACGCTCTCCTGATGTGTTCAAAGAGCTGCTACATCCTTTTTTAGGACACGTCTCAGAAATCATCAGCACCGTGAATAAAAGGATAAAGAATTTATCCTTTTAAAGAAATAATTTAGTGCACACCACTTTTTCAGGGCATTCGTGTGTGAACATCCTAGTGCCACGGGTCATCCTCCTGTATTTTGGGTTTTTTTAGACCACCAGAGAGTATTTTTTTTTTTTTTCTAAAGGGGACGCTGCAACTCAGCCAGGCTTGAGGGAGTAATTATCCTAGTGCAAAGTCCCGGAGCTAATTGTGCTGCCCCTGGGCTCCCCCTCCCAGTGCTGCACGGAGGGAGGAACTGGGGCTTCTGGTCCGGGCACCCCATCCTCCCTCCTCGGCGGGGAAACGCCGAAATCCGCGGGGAACGGAGCCGGGAGAAGGGGGGAGAAGCCGGAGCAGAGGCGGGGGGGGGGAACCGGAGCCGGGAGGGGGGAATAG
>QJSC01019151.1:578855-593768 GCA_003697955.1 Calidris pygmaea
AAAAAAAAAAAAAAAAAAGAAAAAGGCAAAATGTTCCTCTTTCTACACAGATAAATTTAGCAGACGCATATGCTCCATAAAAGCCCCAGAATCTCACTGGTAGCGCTCAAGTGCTTTGTAATTGGACCCAAATGCAAAAGGCACAAGCACAATCTCAGCCACACATCGGAGCTATAATGGCCCCAGCCTCACTCAGCACTTTAGGGCTACACTCACTTTGTTTCCGGAAAACCCCATTAGAGTTTTGTTTATTGGGACAAAACCTTCTGGATTTTCTTTTTTAAATTGTAACAGTAATACACTGGTGTTCCCTGATGCTGGTTTGTCCATGGCTCGCTCGTTGACTTTTCACAAAAACCCTGGTTAGTGTCAGGAGTGCCGAGGTCCACATTATCATCTAGGCAAAGTGGGAAATTTGCATATAGCAAATAGCCCTTTCCCTGCTCTGTATCACAAGTTCCTTCACTGTTGAACTCAACTTAGTAATTTCATGGCTCTAAGTCCTCACTTTCCTACCTACACTGAGCTTAAAGGGGCTTTTATGAATATAACGCTTAAGGCTTGTGGCAAATTGTTGCTTCTTTCATAGAATCACAGAATGGTTCAGGTTGGAAGGGACCTTAAAGATCATCAAGTTCCAACCCCCTGCCCTGGGCAGGGACACCTCCCACCAGACCAGGTTGCTCCAAGCCCCATCCAGCCTGGTCTTGAACCCCTCCAGGGATGGGGCAGCCACAGCTTCTCTGGGCAACCACTTCCAGTGTCTCACCATCCTCACAGCAAAGAATTTCTTCCTAATTTCTCATCTCAATCTTCCCTCCATCAGCTTAAAACCATTATCCCTTGTCCTAAGGCTCCCCTCCCTGATCAAGAGTCCCTCCCCATCTCTCCTGTAGCCCCTTTAGGGACTGGAAGGAGCTCTAAGGTCTCCCCAGAACCTTCTCGTCTCCAGGCTGAACAACCCCAACCCTCAGTCTATCCTCACAGCAGAGGTGCTCCAGCCCTCTGAGCATCTTCATGGCCTCCTCTGGACCCATTCTAACAGGTCCATATCCTTCCTGTGCTGAGGACTCCAAAGCTCTTTTTGGTTTGTTTTCTTATTTTTTCTGAAGGGTTTGGTTGAACATTTCCCATACTATTCCTTACTTTCCATAATTTCTGCATGAAGTCACGACGGACAGCCCCAACATCTATCCCAACCCCTCAGATTATATACACTATGCAAAGCATTTGCCTCTTCAGGATGTCCTTCCACCTTCTTTTTGCAGCTGTAACAGCTCATGGTTTACTATTTTTAGCACCCGCTAAGACCATACATTACCTGTTGCACACAAGAGTAGTGTGACATTTCTCTGCCGTGAGATAGGGAAAAAAGACATACATACATTTATACATATTTATTGTATCTTTTTAAAAGTAGCATTTGCAGTTACTTTTAAGCATTCACCTCTCCTCTGCTTCAAAAATGTGCACTTATTGAGAGAAACATCTACTGGCTTCCAAGTCCAAGGTTAATACCAAATAATAACACATGCCAGACTCAAGCTTCGTTGCTTGTTGGCAGCTCCCGTCATGAAAATATTATACAGTAAGAAGAGCGTAGAAAAGGTCTGTGTGAATCCCTCAGCAATAGGCTGGATCAGCGTCACCGCCTCGTCTTCGCCAGTTGAAGCAAAACGACGCTTTCCTGAAAAAAAAAAAAACAACCAAAAAACAACAAAGCTCCCGTTGTAACTCCTTTCCTTTCGCATCCAGGAGGCGGACAAAGGCAGTTGGTTTTTCTACAGTAGCTTCTTTAGTTGCTGAGATTTCCTCGTCGTCTATAGGAAACCACTTGCTGTAGACCTTTGCATTTAGAAGTGTCTTCTCTTCGCGTAACAGCAAGAAAAACGCTTGAAATCTGGCATGTCGTTGGGAGAACTGGGAACAAACCAAATTTCATCCTCGGATAAACATACGTAACTACTATAGATTTCAATCTAACCCACGCACGAAGTTTTACACGTACTACAAATAGAAACAGAAGGTATCAGCAAAAGACTAGTCTTACATCGTTTCAAATTAAGTTGCAACTATACAATTTTAACTGTAATAGAAAAAAAAAAAAAAGGGAAAGGAATATAACAGAACAGGTATGAAGAGAAATATTTTCCAAACTTTTATTTGTGCACATTCATCAGGTGAAAAAGATAACTTTTACAGCTTCTTTGGTGCCCAATATTCAGCATACAAAAATGTAAAAGACTATTCACAAATAAAACACAAGCTCAAACTAAAAAAAAAAAAAAACCAAAACAAAACCCAAAATAAAACGTTTTAAAGGTAGTGCACATCGTGACAGCTTTGCTTATGAATACACAGAAATTACTGCAAAAATAAATAGAATGTCTTTTTAAAAGCAGCAATTTCATATCTTGTAAACTTCCGGTTTTTTTACAATACAGCACTGTTAAGAGTAAAATCCCAAAGAACTGGAGTTTATACTGTGGCCACGAGCAAGTAAAACAGTCTGTATTCCTCTGCTATGGTTGGTCCAGTTTTCCTTTTTTTTTTTTTTTTTTTTGCTTTTTTTTAGTCCAATGTGCAGCAGTCTTTAAAGGTGCTCGGTTAGGGATCCTAACCATCAAGTGGTGAATTAGAAAATTTATTTCCTGCTTTCAAACACGAATGGGTAAATCTGCTCCACGGCACTGGCAACAGCCTTTACGTTTGGCCCTGAGACGGATTTTAAAAAAAACAAACAAACAAAAACAGTGGGAAGAGAAAAAAAATCAAATCAGGGAATCAGAAATTAAAACAGCAACAATACCTTTAAAATAACCATAATATTTTTAGCTACCACAACTTTATAGTTTAGACAAAAATATTTTCTCCCCCATTTCTGCCTACTTCAGAAGTTGTTTCTCTGATCAATTTTACTTACAAGAAAAGACCTCTAAGATGTTCTATTCTCAATGACCAGACTACAAATAAATTATCCTGTCATTTAAGTTCCTAACAACTTGGTTGCTCTTCGATTTATTGGCTTAAACAGTCAGCCCAGAGAAGGCACCAGAGGCTGAGTGGCAGGTGTAAAAGGAATACATTTACTTAAGCTAAATCTTCAAGGTATTTGTATTACTCAAAGCCCAGCCACTTTTATCTCCTCTTTTAAAAACCCACCAAGAAAACCTCCTGCTAAATAATGCTGGAATTAAGCCAAGCATGTTTCAAGCAAGATTGCTTTATGTTTGAAAATTACATTCTAGTCTGGATTTTGGTGCTGTACCTGGGGAGAAATAAACCCCAGTTGGGGGCTGACCTACTGGAGAGCAGCTCTGAGGAGAAAGCCCTGGGAGTCCTGGTGGAGAACAGGATGACCACAAGCCAGTGATGTGCCCTTGTGGCCAAGAAGGCCAATGGTATCCTAGGGTGCATCAAGAAGAGTGTGGCCAACGGGTCGAGGGAGCCCATCCCGCCCCTCTGCTCTGCCCTGGTGAGGCCACATCTGGACACCCTTCTGGTGTCCAGTTCTGGGCTCCCCAGTTCAATGGACCTGATGAAATCCATCCATGGGTCCCGAGAGAGCTGGTGGATGAAGTTGCTAAGCCGCTTTCCATCATATTTGAGAAATCGTGGCAGTCTGGCAAAGTTCCCACAGACTGGAAAAAGGGGAACATAACCCCGATATTCAAAAAAGGAAAAAAAGAAGACGCAGGGAACTACAGGCCGGTCACTCTCACCTCTGTGCCTGGCAAGATTATGGAGCAGATCCTCCTGGAATATCCGCTAAGGCACATGGAAAATAAGGAGGTGATTGGAGACAGCCAACATGGCTTCACCAAGGGCAAATCATGCCTGACAAATTTGGTGGCCTTTTATGATAGGAAGGACATGGATCTGTTGGAACGGGTCCGGCGGAGGGCCACAAAGATGATCAGAGGGATGGAGCACCTCCCCTATGAGGACAGGCTGAGAGAGCTGGGGTTGTTCAGCCTGGGGAAGAGAAGGCTGTGGGGAGACCCTATAACGGCCTTTCAATATCTGAAGGGAGCTACAGAAGAGCTGGGGAGGGACTCTTTGTCAGGAAGTGTAGTGACAGGACAAGGGGTCATGGTTTTAAATTGGAAGAGGGGAGATTTAGATTAGATACCAGGAAGAAATTCTTTGCTGTGAGGGTGGTGAGACACTGGAAGAGGTTGCCCAGAGAAGCTGTGGCTGCCCCATCCCTGGAGGGGTTCCAGGCTGGATGGGGCTTGGAGCAACCTGGTCTGGTGGGAGGTGTCCCTGCCCAGGGCAGGGAGGTTGGAACTAGATGACCTCTGAGGTCCCTTCCAACTCAAACCATTCTGTGATTCTATGATTTTAAACTTCAAAAGTTTCTTCCAAGTACAGAGAACCCTTCAAAACGGTTCCCCAAAATCATAAATAACTTATAAATAAGTTATTACTTATTTAATTTTGGCTATATTGTTTTAATTTACACGCTCAGTCAGAGAGAAAATGAAACAGAATAGGATTCTTCCTGTATTTTCAAACTCATTAAGTTGAGTCAAGTGCTCACCTAAAACAAGCCTGGTGAGAGATACCTGCCTTCTGGGCAGATACTGCTCCTTCCTTCAATTTGTCCACTATTAAAGAAATGCAAGTTCTAGAGAAAGCCTTCAGAAAGCAAGAGTGTATGTAGGGAAATAATTCTTGTAAAAAGCATGTTACTCCCTGGAGGGCTGAAGAGATGTAAAAACTGGATCATCATTGCAGGGAGTATAAGAGAAGAAAAAAAAACCCCAAAAGAACACATTAAAAAAAATTCAACAATAACAAGAAGAAACCCCAGAACAACCTCCTCATTGCTTATTTTGGAGGAAGAAAAATTAATACTTCTTCCTCTTGCATATCAGAACTTTTTATTTTCTTTTCTCACTGTAACTCTAAATCTTTTTATACTTGCCTCATTGAAAAAAAAAATGCCAAAGTGATATGAAGTGATGGTTTTTTGGTTCTGTAGCATTTATCATATATTTTCTAAAAAACCTGACTTCTCGTTTCTGGAAGCTTGTGGTGGACACCTCACATGGAAATTTAACAAAGAATGGAATATTAAAATTAGGAAGACTGAGAAAAAAACATGGCATGGCATTTCCAAGACCCAGGACAATCACATCTCTGATTAAACAGGAAAAATCCCTGATGTCTACGATTCAGGTGATGGTTCCCTCTCAGTTGAGCTTTAACAGAAGAGAGCACAAGTCTGAAGAACTGCAAATATTGGTCAGCTTCAGTTGACCAATGACAAAATGCTATGCTATGCTATCCTGTCCCATAAATCTCCAGTTTGGAAACGTTTAATTATGAAATGGATGTTAATGCTACAGGGAGTGTAGTTTACAGCACTATGAAGACCAAAAAAAGGAAGAAAATTCAAATGTTTAAACAAACAATTAATACCCGCATTCCCAAGTCCTATCTCACTTTTGTTTTTATAAAAGCCAGACTATGGACATTCAATCAAAGTAGTTTTTGAGCCTACTAATAGCAACACTTTCTCTACGACTCCTCTAGCACTTTCACTCAAAAGCTAACTTGGTGCTAGCACTGGGAAACAAAATCCCTTCAACATACCTTTTGACTGTTTTGAACATCCTCCTTTCCTAAACCTACTGGCCCTGAAGTTAAATATTCCCAACAAGATAAATATTTATTTTGGACATCAAAATACCTGTAACTGTGATACTGCCTGTGGAAAAAATCTGTAAGGTAGCTCTGAGAGTTTTTATTCTGTAACACACGGCAGGATGAAGTTCTGGTTCATAACTAGAAAACAAAATAAAAGGTAAAAAAAGAGAGATCTACAACTGGAAAAGGAAAGCTTAAGAAATGTACCAAGACTATAATTCTTTAAAATCCTACCGTACCTCGCATGAGGTCTGTTATTCTTCGTAAATTCTGGCAATCTGATCTCAAAGGGCATGTTGCACACTGCTAAAACATTCACAACTTTAAAATCTGTGAAAATTACCTTTTCAAAGGAGAGGAAAAACAGACATTAGAAATTCAGTTTACAGCCAGGCAAACATATGGGTTGCAAAAAAACCCCACAACCTAATTAGAATATTTTGATGAGATTTCAAAACTAAAACCTTGTGATTGATGCATTTCTAATAGGAGTCTAACCGGTACTTTATGAACTCAAATCACTTTATCCTTCTATGGTACAGTAACTGCTGAACTAGATACTTCACAGTTGTATTATGTGGGTATAGTTCAGTTAAAGAATGAGACACAGTAACAGCTCATATTGCTGTACTAAACCCTTTCAAACTGAAAAGAAACTAAATTAAATAGCTTATGGAACATCAAAATAAGCAGAGAAAAAGCTTACATTTCATTGTTACAAGAACTTAGCTCAATTTGAAAACTTCTTTAATGCCTTGTTGCTTTACACCATTTGTGTTAAAGCTAAGAAGAAGAAATGAAGGCAAAAATTGTTTTGTTTCAAATCCCCAGTGGCCAGAGTAGGGCAAGCTGTTTTTCTACCCCATTTACGTTCTGAAACCCAGCTCAAATACCGGCTTTCAGCTATTCTTTACCACAGCCACTTTAGAGGACAATAAAATAGCCAAGAGCCAATTCCTAAACAAATAAATGCACGGCTGAGGAGTCAGTGCCCGCAGTAACACTGAAGGACCTTTTGTTCATTTTCTGAGATTGCCTGAACTTGAAATGAACATTCCTCGGTCAAAACTTTTTAGAAGTATTCTACCAGTAGAAGCAATTTAGCCTTATAAAAGATCAATTATCTGTTTAATCTTCAAAACGTATTCCTTAAAGTGGTCACTTTATAATAAAACAGCGCATCCACCCTGGAAGCACCGTTTACTTCATTGATTTAATGTTCCATTCAAATTTTAAGAGGCTGGGTCTAATGTATGCATTTGTTAACAGTAAAAATGTCTAACTTTTGCTCGGGTCTGATGCAGCACTACCGGGACACCCTGTCACCACTGCCTTTACGTGTGACAATCAAAGGGAGCCTCTCCCTGCCAAAGGATGGCTCCTGTGCCTATATAATTCTCTGTCCATAAACTGGAAATGTGAGTAAACCAGCACAACTGACTACCAGAAGTTTTAGAGTATTAAAACGCGTCATTTTAAGTCATTCACATTGCTGTTTTTCAGCTTTTAATATGAAATAGTGGTGTTTTTGACTGGTAATGTTATCCCAAACCCAGAAAAAAAAAAGAAGAGTTTCGTGTCCTAAGTATTTTCTTTGGCTTATTTCCTGCTGTGCAACCTGACAGCATAGAAGCACTTTTTTCCCTTCATTTAATTAAAGAGGCTTAAACTTGCCCTTAACGAGATGGACATTTATCTGCTATTCCATCAGAAACGAGGGAAAATGGTGTTCAAATGAAAGTCAGGTTTATACTCTTCAGCACTTCTTCCAACTAAATCTTTCCAGATATTGCAAATTCTGCCCGAGAAGCATTTGTGGGTGGTTCATTTATTAAACAAATTTTGTTGCTCATTAGCCAGTGAAGCAGCTCTACTCCAAGCTGCCAAACGAAACCCAAATCCATCAAATAAACCAGTTTGTCTTTAACCAGCATCTGGAAAATGTATGCTGACACAAAAGGGGCATCTGAGTGAAAACATGCTCATGCCTAAATCGCTCCCTCATTTTTGTTTCTTTTCTAAAAAATGGACAACCAGCATTGCTTGAGTCATACAAGTCCTTTTTCATTCGAATTACCTGAAAACCTAGTTTCTGTAGACTACGAGCTAATCGTCTGGCACCAAATTTAGCTTCTTCTTCACTATAAAGGAGAAAGAAAAGAATCTGGCATTAACAGAAATAGAGCGTAGATTTGTGTGCACATACACCACAATAGCTGCTCAGACTGAAAAACAAACTGGTACATCAGGTAACGCATGAACCGCGACCACATGGACAGTCTTCACTTTATCCTGCTGCACATATTACCTTTTAATTACCTAGATATTCAAATGGGGTTCTTTATGCCCTGTCTGAAGAATACCTTGGCACTCAGCTCCAGCTGAAGTGGGAGATGTATTTTGATCATATGTGATACTAAGTACTCTTAAGAGACTAATTTGATCACGAGTTAACATCCTGAACGATCATCTTGCATTTTGAGACAGAGATCATGTACAGAAAGTACAGAAATTTACAGACAGATCATGAGAAACTGAACTCAGCTGTTAAGAGTTTGCTTTTGCTTATTTCCAGTCCCTCAACACTGTATAACTCGATTAAATTCAGGTGGGTTTTTGTGAAACAGTTGGATATCCCTCTGAAAGGTCATATCTTCCCAAGTTTCAAGTTCTGGCTAAAAATATAAAATTCTTAAAGAGTTCTTGAATGAAATCTCTAGGATTTTCTTCACAAAGTAGTCTTCCCTGCTGTTCTCCCAGAAGGGTGAACTGATGTTGCTTAAGGTTTCAACTCAGAATGAAGCAGACACTTCTCATAGAAAATTCCTCAAAAATCCGTAGCCTGGTGAGGATCTACGTGTTATCAAGTCTAGTCAATCAAGTACTGCCTCTTGCCATCATCTTCATTTACAATGGTATATTTTTAAAATACACAAGAATTTACAGCTAGCAAAAGAATCGTCCTGAACTCACCTTGTGGCTCCTGTGCAAATAACTTTTCCTGAGGACCAAATTGTGGCCGTAATCCTAGGTTTCCTAAGCTTCATTAATACTTTCTAAAAAGGAAAACAAGAGAGGAAGAAATGGGAATTAGTGTTAGTTCAATTTCATATATAAAAAAAAAAACCAAACAAAATAAAAAAATCAACTGTTAGAACAAATCAACTGTTACACTAATAATATTTAATTTATTTTTGATAGCCCTGAACTGTTCCTTCATCTCTTTCAGTAATTAAAAAAATCAGGTCCTGAGGGGAGCAAAATAAGCGTGGAGTGTCTTTGTCAGTGATTCAGTGTTCACAAAACAGACTAAATGACAGTATTTTCCTCTGAATAGAAAGCTGAAAGCCACGAGCATTGTGCTAGTTTTTTTTTTCTTATTCCACTGACTCCCACACTGCTGACTCCTTATCAAGATGTATTCTCTTGACAAAACCATCAAATCTTGGGAGGCAAAACAGACCCTGAGGTCTCATCACATACTTTATCCCCAATATTCACCTCACTAATTGCAGTCTTCTGAGACAGTATTTACCCACTCCCCTTACTGCACCTTTAGTGTATGACAGACTAAATGCCTATCAAGACTGAAATATAGAAATAAATCTATGTTTTTCTCTATCCGCCAAACACAGATATCAGACACAAGAATGTTGAGCTTAAGGAATGTTTGTAAAACCAGATAATTGAGGTATGTTGAATCTCTTACCCCGACATCTCGCTTGTATATAACATTTGCTCCCTCTAACGCGATCTTCCTCAAGTTTAAATGACATCTTGTTCTAAAAACACACACTACATTTGTGATTAAAATGTCCAATGCAACATCACTGTCCGCATCCATTGGGGTGATTTACAACTCAGTTTTCCCACCAGCTCACCACGAAGATCACATCCTGAGAAGGGAAAAAAAATGATAAAATTAAACAGACCAGTAGAAAACGGCCTATTAACGCCATTGTGTACATCTGTCCTTTAAATGAGACAAGAAGCAGAAGTGATTACACTCTGAGTCACTTAAGTTAACTGTGTGTGAGGAAGGGGGGGTGTCTGTGTCCTGTACGCTAGAAAATAGGTTGTTTGTTTGAAGCCACTTTGCCAGACTTAACAGAAATAAAGTGTGTATACATACGTACATATATATATATAAAAATATTTAAACTTGTCCGTTACATATGTTACAACTGTTAGGAATTATATCAGGACAAAGTAAAGATGACTGAAACTTGTTCCGTAGCTCCAGTGGATGATCTTTCCTCAGCCCATTTGAGGATGTCATTAGACACCTCAGGAAAATGCACTTCTCTGATTGAAGTTGATAATTCTGAGCTTGTGTTGGAATGGACGAGCCTGCTGAATAACTTTTAACTAACTAAGCCTGTAAAGAGCCCACAACCACAGCTTTCCCATCTGCAGCAACCATTTTTTGCCTATTTCTCCCAGTATAAAAGCATAATGCAAACTGTACTAAATGTCCTGGTGGCAGCAACAGCCTGGGTCGGAAAGGGGAAAAGAGCAAGAACATTGGTATGTAGCGAAAAGGACTTCTATCAAATGCTGTAGTTCATTACGGAATTTTACTTTGTAGAAGAATGTAAAAATCTTAGTTTTACTCCAGGAAAAGTAGCTTAAGTAGAGCATAGCCTAAGAGATAGAGGTAACATTATCTTCATCCATCCATCCATCCATCTACAATTTTAGTAGTATTTCATCCCAAACGAACACAACAGAAAGCAAAGAGCAAAAGCAAAGAAAAAAAGGCAGATATAATGAAATGCTCTATGTGGTCATTGCCATGGAAGAAGCAGGAGACTATGCATCAAGAATAACAATATACATAACGGACTGTAATGCATTTATATCATAGAATGGTTCTGGTTGGAAGGGACCTTAAAGATCACAGAATCATAGAATTGCCTGGGTTGGAAGGGACCTTTCAGATCATCGAGTCCAACCATCAACCCAACACTGACAAAAACTATCACTAACCCATGTCTCTAAGCACTATGTCAACCCGTCTTTTAAATACCTCCAGGGATGGTGCCTAAACCACTGCCCTGGGCAGCCCATTCCAAGGCTTCATAACTCCTTCCGTGTCAAAATTTTTCCTAATATCTAATCTAAACACCCCCTGGTGCAACTTGAGGCTGTTTCCTCTTGTCCCATCACCTGTGACTTGGGAGAAGAGACTGACCCCTCCTGGCTACACCCTCCTTTCAGGAAGTTGGAGAGAGGGAGAAGGTCTCCCCTCAGCCTCCTTTTCTCCAGGCTGAGTCATCCAGTTCCACCCCCTGCCATGGGCAGGGACACCTCCCACCAGACCAGGTTGCTCCAAGCAACTTAATCCCATCTGGTTTCGATGGACTACTACAGATTGGGTTGGCAATTTATGGCACCGGATCCAAAAGATAGCGCAGGTACAGATTTTGACTGGTGGGGCAGGGCCAGCAGAGAGCAGGGGGCTGGAAGCCGTGGCATCTTCAGAGGCACTTGTTTGCCACCCTGGCTCCTGCTGAGCTCTCTTACTGGAACCCAGGAAAAACCACCCTATAAAAAAATAGGATACCTCCAATCCTGTCCCAATTATCAGCAAGTTTCAACTGGCATCCTCAGTCTCTACATTATTAACACCATCACGCCTAACAGCCCTGACAGGTTGTTAACCTCTAAGCAACCCATAATACTGTACGATAACGTCGCCATAAAACTCTTAATGGTTTGTTTTAAACAGATCCAGGGAGAAAAGACACGTGCTCGTTCAGGACAAAGGAAAAAGTGTTTGAAAGAGAGGAATATTACAATTTCAAAGGGAAAGACCTATCGTTAAAGAGGGATCTACAGGAAAAAAAAAGAACATTAATATGCTGTGGAGCTGTCAGGCAGGATGTTTTCAGCAATAATGGTGTATCTTGGTTTTAAGCACAATCTCCTGGCATAAATTTTAATGGGAGAAAAATTACACAACATTACAGCAACGTGCCCCCACTTTCATTAGCCAAGTTCTGAAAGTTCAAAACAACAGATATTTAGGGAGGAGCTTTTCAATTGGAAATTTAATTTGAGCTGTAGTTAATAGTCCAGACTACGTTTTGTGACATTCAGTTAGAAAGGGACATAGTTTCTTACAAAAGCAGTATCTGAATGCAGCATAAAAATACGGAAAACTGCCTTTATTCTACTTTAACGTTATTCGATCCAACAGAAACATCTCAGTGCTCAACTTTTCACTCAAACATTGAACATTTCAAATATTTATTACCAAGTTTCTCATTTGTATTGAGAGAACTCTTTATTTACTGCTGCTAAATACTACCCTTGTTCTTTGAGAGCCTGATAAATATCAACAATTCTGAATATACCCATTCCCATTTATTATACAAATACAATCTCAACCTCTTTCAAGTCATGGTTTAGAAATATTGGGTAAAACACAACATTTTTAGACATGGGTACTTCTGTCCAAGCAATGAGCGAGCATAACCCATTACAAGCTCTGCCTTAAGTGGTTCATTTCAACATCTCACACTACACTGACAATAAAAATAAAAATAAACGAGGAAAAAATGCCCTACTACTTCTCTTAGGGAAGTCTCAAACAAACCTGAATTCCTAGGAACCACGTGAACAGAAGCAAAATAGATGTTTTTAAAAAATAATACATGCGCTTCATGAAAAAAAATTAATCTGAAAAACATGTTTATAAAAAAATGAGTGTAACAAGTTCTCAGAAAGAAAGATGGATGGATGCTGTTCCTATTTATAGGTTTCTCCAAAAGCATATCTAGCTGGAACACAGGAATCCTAACCACCGCCCTGATACTCCTCTTTGCCAGTTTCCCCTTGTCTTCTGTGCTATCGATACACACTCCTGTATCCCTGCTGCGTAGCCCTCACCCATTATGCTATTTCCCCAAACCTGAATTTCTGCATTTCTGCCTCCCATCTGCAAAACAGAGAAAATAATGCTCCCATGCTCTTATAAAGACATTTGGAGATCAAGCAGCAGCCTTAGACATAAGCCTGTTACTGTTCCATATTTATGCAGTTACACTTGCAGAACAGAGGGACTGAGCAGAAACCAAACATCTGGTTCTTTCCCGTTATGGATTTGGAAATGCCTAAGTTGATTTTATTGAGCTCAGCTTAGATTCTGTTGATTCATTTTGCCCAAAGGTTCTCTCATCCGAACCTCAGAATGTTGGCAGCTTAAATCTCATTTATAAAATTATAATTCGCTGGTTAACGCTAATTTAATAATAGGCTAAAATTGAAAATTAAATCATTAACTTGTCTATATGAGCAGAATTTCTTTTAAATTGTGTAGTTCATTCAGCTTCCTCCAGCACAAAAAAAGCAGCCAACTTAATTTCCAGTTCTCTTACACCAGTGTAACTCAATCTTACCCCGACAGAGAAAAAAAAAGCTTAAATACATCTCTGTAGAAGTTTGTATTATTTTATTTTATCAAGGAAATTTTAAAAGTTTGTTTTTTCTTTTCAACATAGATTTCAGGAATATTACCCTCGGAAGAAAAAAAGAGGAAGGGAAAAAAAAAAAGTAGATCAGTAAAGTATGATAATGAACATAAAAATAAAAAACAACAACAAGAGCTAATTCAAGGATATCTGACACTGTAAAGTAATGTATCCTGAAGTGAAACTTCCCAGAATAAGAAATACTTCGGAGGAAGGAATGAGCACTCAAGTTCTTAAACAAAGCATTACCCATACATCCCCAGTTGGGACTGTGGCCATACTATTTTAGATACAATATAAACACACTCTAAGACAAACACCCCATGCTAAAATCCTCCAATCTAAAAAAAAAAAAAAAGCCAGCTTGCTCTGTCTTTGAAAAATTTCAACCCAACCCAACCACACCATCATCATCAAAGACATAGGAAAGGCACTCAGGATGGGGTGTATAAACAAAGTATTATTTTAAGCTTTCAGCTACCTTTGATCCAAGAAACTTAGAGCTATAACGGTAGACGGGGGCTATCTAACAATGGTTATGTTAATGTCAGAATAGTTTAATAAACACCTTTTTTTCACCAGCAGCATAAATGTAAGCAACTTCCACTGGTTATTTTTAACCTTGCCGCTGAACTTAAAGCGGCTCACTCAGTGACCGACCCCGCCAACAGCTCCAGTGACCCCAGCCGAAGGGATAGGTGTCACTGGTGTGCCAGTAAGCGTTCACCAAACCATTGCTGGAAAAGCATTTCTGATGAAGTTAAAGGGAATTTCCATACGAGAGAACGGAGAACGCACAAAATAAGGCCCATCGGGAACAAGAAGAGAGCCGATGACATCCTTCCGCTGAAGGGGCATTTTTTAAAAGCCCTGTGTTCAGCCCCTCGGGGAACAGGTCCATATGAAAGGCTGGAGGTGACAGACCGCTGAAACCTGCTTGAATTCTTGGACACGGCGCAGTCGCAGTGGTAGGTGGATGACTCCCCAGAACTGAGAGCGACGCAGCTACTGCTGTCAGTATAGAAAATCCTTTGGTCCAAACGCTAGCCACTGAGCTAGAGAGGTGTGCTTTTAATTTCTGATACCTCCAGGGGCCAAGTTAAATCACCCCTAAAGCAAAAGGCCATCTTGGAGCTAATGTTCTCACCCTTAGAGATGTGCATAGTCATAACTATTTCCTACAGAACCGAAACAACTATACTTTAGAGAAGGAGAAAATTTCCAAATATGCATAACACCAGTGCCAAAGAAGGGATGTGTCCGATTAGACCCACGTACAGAACGATGACACCAGCCATCCCATAAGCAAGTAGGCCACAAATGCCCAATCCTGCTGTCAAATCTCCCGGATAAGCCTACTGCATCCCCATGGACCTAGGGTAGGGTCCTCCAACAGAAATCCAGTCACAGGAATAAAGCCAAACAGCTTAGGGAGAGTACATTTAAATAATTCGTTAACAGGCCATTCTTCCTCAAATCTTTCTCATCCAAAAGATCCGTTGGCATTCAGAGGGAGAAATCACTCGCGTGCAATTTCGTGCCACCTTTCCCTTCTGACACCCAGCCCCAGGGGCACGCCTGGCATTAACAACCGTCCTTTCGGGTCTTTTGCGATACGCGGAACATCATCCCCGAGCACGCGAAAAATCTGAACCAACAGGTTAGGTGCACACTGCAACTCGATCAAACGCGGGAAGAAAACCAGAAATCTGGTGTGCTGCTACAAAATATCTGAACACAACAGGTAACCCCCTCAACCTCCCTCCTCCCCCCCCCCCCCCCC
>QJSC01019151.1:604742-796726 GCA_003697955.1 Calidris pygmaea
GGGGGGTGTGCCGTATTGAAAGAGCAAGTGAAGCGGAAATTTAAAGCCCCTCTGCTAATAATAACAGTATAAATAACCGAAGACGTCTTGTAAACAGTGCGGTCATAACCCTGAAACATTAAACAGCGCGGTGGGATCTGGCGCATCAGCTGCCGGTGCCGGGGGAGCGCCCCGCACTCCTGTTTATCTCAGCCCCATCTCCCACGGGGGCGCTGATCGATAGAGGGGAGATGTTTAAGTTACAAATTCCCGGCACCCGAGGACCGGGGTCAGAGGGGCATCCTCCGCTCCCACCGTACTTCCATCCGTAGCTAAAGTGCTCCCGGCCCCGCGGTGCGGGGCGGTGCGGTGCGGTGCGAGGGCGGCTGCCGCAGCGCCCCGGAGCCGGGGCTGCGGGGTCGGGCTGCGGGGTCGGGCTGTGGAGTCGGCCACCCCCAATCCCCAGGGATTTGCTCCCCACGTGTAGCTCCGGGGAAACATCCCGGAGAGAGGTGGGTTCCCGGAGGAGCCGCGGGTCCTTCCCCCGCCGAGCCCGGGGGTCGGAAACGAACATTACACCGCTCTGCGTTCAGTGGAAAGGAAGGTTTTATTCACAGAAAATAAGAGCAGAACCTGCTTTGAAGAAAATATATCTATATATCTTTAGGGTGAATTACTTCATAGAGATGACTGTCAAAGTCAGTTTGTTTTTTTTTTTTTTTTTTTCTAGGCATCTACATATTTCACAGGTCTCAGACAAAAGATACACGCGTGGTAGGTTTTGTTTGATCTCTGTCTTTTTTTTTTCTTTTTTTTTTCTCTAGTAGCGCTTGAACCAGCAAGGCTCTTGTTGCGGGACACTCGACTGTACACGCACTTTTAATAAAGTTAAATAAGAGTCGGGATCTCTCGGGGTTGGAGTCTTTGCTAGGGCACCTTTGCTCTCCTCCGCCCCGGGAGAAGGGCTCTCTCCCCCGTCGCTCTGCCCGGGGCCCGGGGGGTTGGAGCCGGGGGGGAGGTGGCGGGGGGGGGGACGGGGGGACGGGCAGCGACGGGGCCACGGCGTGTCCCCTTGCCCGCCCCGCCGCCCGGTCGCCCCCCCCCCCTGCCCCCCCCCGGGGGAGGCTGCTGGCCCGGCCGCCGGGGCTCAGGATGCCGTCGGGCCGCACAAGCGGTTTGTGTTCACCACTTCTTTCAGGTCACTCTCGGGTTTGCCGGCTACCATAAAAGGCCAAGTCTGGAGCCAGGAAAAGACACACGGGTGGGAAGGGGGTTACATCGGGAAAAAAAATGCACAATCGCAACGCTTATCTCTCTCGCCAGCGGGGCCACCTCGGGAGCGCCCCGGGGAGGGGGGGGGGGGGATGCACCCCGCCATCCGCCGCCTGAGCCCGTTGCTGCCCGAGCTCGGCGGGGCTGGGGCCGGGGAAGCCGCCGCCGATTTCGGCGAGGACCCTTATTGCCTTTCGCCGTTGGGCTGATGCCCCTTCCCCTCCCGGCCGCGGCGGGTTCACNGTGGGGGCTCTTCCCCGCGGGAGCCGCCCCACGCCCCGCCGCAGACCCTGGCAGCCCCCCAGCCGCCTTCCCTGGCCTCCCGTGGCTCGGGGGGCAAGTTTCGGTGTGCCTGTGTGCAGGGGGAGAGCTTATATCTGGATTGGGTGTTGGTTTTGTTTTACTTCTTTTCTTGTTTTGCTGAGCATTTTGTTTTTAGCCAAAAAAAACATATCTCCCAGGCCCTTATCAGCTGCCACAGCGGGTAATGTACTTTCTCCCAGAGTCCAGAGCTCAAAAAGCAGAGCCAGACCCCAGCGAAACATCGCCAGATCCCCCTCTGCCATCTCTTCATCCAGCAGGGTCCGGAGGTGTGGGCAATGTAAAGGCTGCGCGTCTAAAAAGAGCCCAGACGGGTCTTGCCCACCCCTGGTTTGCATCGGTTGCGCATATTTTTCGAGCTGGAAGCGGGATGTTTCTGATGGCCGGGTACGGCGGGGAGACCCCGGGCTGCTTGGGGAAGCTTTCTGGGGGTGGTGGGAGCAGCAGGAGGGACACCGTGCAGCCCGGTGGGGTGTGCCTGGGGTGGACCTCCTCCCTGGGGAGTCCGCACTGGTATTTATTTCTCTTTTATCAGTTTACATGGGTAGGAGAAACGTCCTGGACCCGAGCGGCTGAGCGCAGAGCCCCGAGAGCTCTGTCTTTAAAAAAGCTAGGGCTTGAGGATTATTATGGCAGGAAGTCTCGGGATAGAGAGAAGAGATAAAAGTAAATCCTGGGTCCTCTTGGGCTTGGGTCCTTCCTAAAACGTACCTTTCTCTACCCAAATTCCTACACCCGCCCGCTTGCAGGTAGAAAGGTGCCATCAACCTGCTGAGGTTTCTCGGGCATTTCTGGGGCAGTAAAGCCCATCCCTGTCTATCTGTGGCCAACGTGGCCTCTGGAGGGGATTGCCAGGAGCAGCGGATGGGGGCCCGGGAGGCTCAGCTTTCGGGGCACGGGGCGGGAGGGCAACTGGGAGCCTGTCCCCTCACACACAGGACCCCTTGTCACCCCAGAGTCTCTGTGAGAAGCGCGGCAGAGGTTTCTCCCCACACATGCCCCATCCCGGCTCCTCGCCCGCCTCTCCCCATGCACACCCCCACGGAGTGCCTGGCCCCGGCGGGCCGTGACTTACCAGGTTGACTGGGTGGATGTAGCCGTTTTCGTACTTGTCATTGGCCAGGATCTGCCTCAGGTGAGCGATGTAGCTGGAGGCCAACCTCAAGGTGTCCAGTTTGGAAAGCTTGGTGTCTGGGGGCACCCAGGGCAGGGTGGTCTTAAGCCTGGAGAAGGCTTTGCTAAGGACCCTCATCCTTGCCCTCTCCCTGGCGTTGGCAGCGTTTCTCTGGACCTGCTTTCCCTCCTGGCTCACTCCATTTAAAGGGCTCTTCTTGGGGGGAGCTTTTTTCCTCTTGCCCGAGGCCCCTCTCCCCTTCTGAGGGGAGCCATTCTCGCCATTGGATCCCTCCTCGTTGCTCTCGTTGGACGCCCCAAACTCTTTGTTAGTATCCATTTTCAGGCCATCGCACTCCAGCATCTCCACCTCCTGCAGATCTTCCACATCACTGAGGGACCCGGTGGACATGGTCTGGAAGATGCCAAAGGACCAGCGGGAAGGGGGGAGGAGGGGAAAGGAAGGGCAGCTCCTCAAATCTATTTCAAGGCGGCGGAGGAGAGAAGGGGCACCAGTATTTTCCTCCCCTTCCCTCCCCCCCCCACCCCAGCACTAAGGCGCGATACCAGTCCAGAGAGGGGGTATCCAGTCCTCCCCGCCCTCCCGCCCCCCAACCCCGCTTTTCCTGTGTTTGAGGGAGGGAGGGAGCGTGTGTGAGAGAGGGAGAGGGAGAGAGAGAGAGAAAGCTGAGGAATTTAGTGAGGACACTAGTAATTTATCTGGGGGATAAGAGAGGCGGATCCAGCCCAGGGGAGGGGCCCTGCCCGCTGAGCACACCACATCCCCAATCACAGACCTTTGCACAGGACAGGGAATGAGGTATCCCGGCAAGCCCTTGCCCAGAGCTCGGAACTGGGATTCAAATCTTTACAACTGGTGCAAAGCAACTCATTCTCTCTCTCTCTCTCCCCACTCTGTCTTTCTATCCTCCCCCTTCCTCCTCCTCCTCCTCTTCTCCTTCCCCACTTCCCTTCTTTCCAGCCCAGGGTTGCTCTCCCCCTCCCTGCCTCCTAGATGACCCAGGCAGCTGGTGTCACGATTCTTGAAGAAAGCCAAAGTGGGTCATGAGCAGAGCGAGCGGCAGATCCACCAGCCAAGCCTTCCAGGGAGCTCTGTAACGCGTGCCGTCGAAACGCTGTCCTGTAACCTAATCTGGGGGAGATTTGTGAATGATTATATTTGCGAACGCATCCTGTCCAGCTACTAGTGGATTCCAGGAAGAGAGAGCTCCGCCGCCCAGCCGGCAGCGTGGACCTCGCCGTCACAGCCCAGGGGCTGGAGGAAGGAGGATCTGACTTCTTCCAGCCTTGCTGGGTGACCTCTGACAAACCCCGGTCCCCTCTCACTCTTTGAGCCCCCCGCCCCAAGCCGTAAGCATCCCAGAGGCTGCCCGGTCCACACGTGTGTCCGAGGGGACCAGGATCCCGGCGTTTGGCAGAGCCGAGGGGGAGCACAGTTGCCACCGGGGGAGGGACAGCGTGGCTGCAGATGGGGTGGCCGAAATGAAGGAAGAGGGAGGGGAAGTACTGGATGGTAGAGATCGCACAGAAAAATACCCTCCTCTCGGCGTGTTGTCGCAGAGCAGATGGTCAGTGTTTCATTCTCCTCCACCCGTGTAGCTGAGTCGTGCAGACTCCGGGAGTTTTGCCTGAATAACGAGGCAAGATGAGGCCCCTTCGGTGGGAGCGGTGGGAGTGAGGGCATCAGGCCGTACTCTGCAACCACTGAGGCCAAACATCCCCGACCGTTTCACTGGTATGAATGAGGTGGTTGCCACGTAGTTTGAATGAGCAGACGTGTGCCGCAGTTAGGATCTTTATGTATTCAGTCTCTGCAGAGCTGGCTTTTAAAAGCAGTAAACTTTGGTCTGGCTCTTCTTTCTCTCCATGTAAAGTCTTCTCCTAAACCCGCACGTAGAGCCCAAAGAGGCCAGTGAAGCATGAACTTGCTCCCGTAGGTCCTTCCATCCTCACAGGCTTCCTGAAACTTCTCAGATCCCCCAGCAGCCTGGGTCTTGAACACCGGGGGACTGAAGGACTGGGCACGATCTGCACATGGAACCTTTCTGGGCACAGTGACTGATCTGATTGCAGGAGCAACTCCACTTATTCAGCTGCTTACTTGAGGATGCACATAGCTCTGGACAAAAATGTACAGCCTCAGATGTCACCGTGGCACGCAGTGGCTTCGGAGTTAATCCAAGGTCACTGGAGCCACAGGAAAGTCTCTTGCTGCTCTGTGTGAACATCACATGGGGTTTTCTGTTTACACCAAACAAAAAACAAACAAAAATTATGGAGGGCCAAAAGTCTGCCAAGTTCTGTGTACTGTCTGGAGATTAAAGTTTTGGTAGGAGTGTCAGTTTTGATAACTAAGGAGGAAGTCTTTCCTATCTTTTGATCCATCTTGATTCCGTGGCTCACATAGGCCAGAAGAAAAAAGGCAGATCTGAACTTTAAACCTGCTCTTCACCGTTTGACTGGAAGATAACACCTTCCCACTCACAATAGGATAAGTACATTAAGATATCATATCTCCAAACCCTGGACTCTCGGGAATTCCCCAGCTTCTAACGTCATGTTATGTTAACTGTGACCTGTTTGTGTTTTCTCTGTGTATAAACTAAACAGATTGTCAGCATATCGGTCCTAATTAATGAATTAGCATTGCTTTTTTATTTTTCTTTTCTTTTTTCTTTATAACATCCTTATTGCAGATCCAAAATATTACTAATCACCAGCGTGGAGATTTATGAGCCTCCTTATTTTCTAGGCCTGATTGTTGTTTGTGCAGGTGGAGATTTAAATGGCCATATCCATTGCAGAGATTTATAGTCCGAGTGATTGATGTTAGAAAGACTCTCCAAGATTCTTACTGGAGCAAGGATGACAGAAAGCCAAGTCGAAGTTGCTTGTGTCTCTAAACACGAGTGGCCAGAGAGCACGAAATCACATCTAAATTTCAGCATCAGAAGCTCCCAGAAGAACAAAACAACCAAAAAAATTATATACTCACACCTTTTCTATCACTTATTTTTAACTTTACTTGAGTAATTTCTGAAAATTTGTTGGAAAAAGCAGAAGGAATGATCTGGCTTCTTAAAAATTCCTTTAGTTTGCTGTCACATGTGCATTCTGCAAGTCAAGGTGTGCATACATGTGTGTTCTGAGCCTTTATAATTGCCACACATTTGTAGCTTTTACTGACTTCCATGCATTTTGGAGTCCTCAGAGTGAGTAAAATCAATCTAATACAGAGCACACACTTTTGTGGAGCCACAGGACACGTTTTTGTATTCATTTGTGGAATTTCTTTATTATGTGTGTGATATATACTCACATACATCTAGTATAATTTACTTTAAGTCCTCTATACATACAATTACACCTTTTTTAAACAGCGGAATTTTCCCTTTTTCCCTCTCAGTGGAGCCAGCATGAGCAGACCTAAAAAGCTGTATCCTCTCATCTCCAGGTAACTGCTGGTTCTTTATTTGTTTGCTACATGAGTTGAACTTCTCCTTTTCCAACCTTCCTGCTCCTCATGGCCCTCCTGGCAAGCCCAGGGCTCGTCCCCCTAATCTGGTTCCCAGTTTCAATCCCTCTCCCCTCACCTGAATTGCCTTCCCCAGTCCTCCTGACTCTCATTCTGAATTACAGCCCCAGTTTGGGATAGACACCAACGGGGTGGAGACCAACCCAGTCCTGTGGGAAGGCTAAAGCTGGGATGGCTGGAGCCACCGTGGGGATGGTGTGGCCTCTTACTCCTCCAGTTAAATGACTGGGACCACAGACCAGCCACTGAGTTAATAACTGGCTGGGAAAGACAGATGGAGCTAAAGTCCTTTTGGCCTTTCCAGTACATTCACTTCTTCATTCATGTTTGAAAAAGGAAGTTGAAATAGTGGGGTGGGGAACATACGTACGAATCTGTGGATTTGCTCTGTAGATGACTTTCTCCTCTTGTGCTGCTCTGGCTACACAGGGAAGTGCATCTCCCTTTTGCTTCTAATTGAGACCCACTAAAGCATAAGGTCATTTTGGACATACCAGGACATACCCTGGGGTGCCGGGGGAGCCTGGTCTGAAGGGTGTCAGATGGGGGACATGTCACACATAGGTTTATGCTGGTCTATGGCAGGTTAAAGATTTCCCCCTGGAAAAAAAACCCCACTTCTTATGCGTCCAACCCTCCCTCCCCTGGGCTGGAATAACACAGTAATTTGAGAACAGCTTTAGAACTTGAGGCCAAGATTTCTCCAAGTGTCTCATGATTTTGCATGGCATGGCTTAGGGTTTTTTTGGGGTTTTTTTTTTGATGTTCTTTGTCATTTATCAAGGCACCGTATTTTCACTGTGCGTTGAACAGTCACCCAAGAAAAACCTCAGATCACCCGCAGCTGAGGAAAACATAATCAGTAGCTGGTTTTAAAACCCTTTGCCCAAATATAACACAGGTGTTTACCTATAGTTGGAGAATAACCAGAGAAGTCACTCACGGGCAGCCAGCTGATCACGAATCATGTTCACTCAGGTTTGAGCATAATCAGGAATAAAGGTACAACCAGATTAGTGTTTTTAAGTTGCAATTTTCAAAAAAAATCTGGTTGCGCTGAGATTTCTCCTGCTTGCTCTTGGTCTTACTTGGAAACTAAGTAAAATGGTGGAGGGACTTCAGAAGCATACTTTTATGTACCTGAAGTGAAATAATACTAATAATAAACTATTATATATGAATAGTAATAAGAAGAAGTAATAGTAATAATTTAATACTAATACTAATAATACTCCTGTGGTATTTTTGCGATAGGATTCTGTCTTGTCTGTTGTAGAGGATGGACAGTGCTGAGGAAACGGATCAAAATTGTTTGTAAAAGTGGGGTAGTTTTTCGGAAGGGCCGGGGCACTGAAACCCTCCCACGGCTCCATTCCAGTGCTGTGTGTCTGTTTCTGGTCATAGTTTTGGTTTGAAAGGTAAAAGACATTGCAATAAATAACATAAAGAGAAAAAATAATGCCACTGCCAAGACAGTAAAAAGATTGTCCTGGAAAACTGGCCCAAGAGGCACATATTTGTATGTGATACCAGCATCACTGCCCTTCCCCAAGAAATCCCAATATCTTGCTTCAAAGCCCTGAGAAATCAGAGCTTTTTGAGAAACTATTTCCTAGAATAGTTTATTGTGGGGGAAAAAAAACAACAGTATTTCCTTCTATTTTCATTTAGAAATATCTGAAAGTTTTGCTGATACCTAGAATGGAAAAATTTTAGTCTTAACTAATTACGGATTAGAATATTTAAAATTAAATAAACTGCGGTTTCAATAAAATTAATGTAAAAAATTATGCAGCAGCCATAATTCTATTTCATGTGACTTTTAAAACCTTGAATTGTCACAAACCCCAAAACATTGAAACTCTGGGAAATGGAGATCCCAAAAAATTTCCTTAGTGGATAGTGAAAAAAAATATTTTAAGAAATTCAAAATATTTAATTCCAGATTTTATATTTTAATCCTATTTTGTCACATTGATGACAGAACCTGTGATGCATGTAAGTGTGCTCTTGTCCACTGCAGGGAGTACCTGTACATGTAATAACTGGATGATTTCAACCACCCTGACCCATCCTCTCCCATTTCTCCTGCAGGGACTTGTTACTATCCACTCCTTCCCAGGCTGCATCTCTGAAATATTACTAGAGAGTTTACACTGCAAACTGCAGAGTCTTTTATGAAGTGGTCAAAAAGAGAAATATGCAAAAAAGCCAATATATCTTATGCAAAATTATCACTGAAGGATTAAAGTGCAGACATAACTGTTTTGTTTTGAGTATCTCTTTCCGTGATGTTTCTTTGTTGGCTAATCCCTTGCATTTTTGTGGCTTTAAGACACGATGAAATTTGTCGATAAGAAATAAGTTCTCTTTTGCCTTCCAATAATTAGCACACTGTATAAAGTTTTGAAAAATAAAAGATTTTTGCTTCAGAGGGAAATTTGGAAAAGAAGAACACTTTGTAGGGGAGTGGCAGGAAGAATGTCAACTATTCTGGTGAGCTTTTATTACTTGTATGGTTTATGGCATGATATGCGTGTGTGTAGACGCATGTTTTCTGAAACTCCTATTCCCTTAAAGTGCTCACAGCTTCTGAAAGCCGGGGTCCCACAGCGTCCATCATTAAATGCAGTAGCTCGGTCTGTATCCTCTGTTCCCATCCAAATGAAACATCACATAGAATCGTAGAATGGTTTGGGTTGGAAGGGACCTTAAAGATCATCCAGTTCCATCCCCCTGCCTTGAGCAGGGACACCTCCCACCAGACCAGGTGGCTTAAAGCCCCATCCAGCCTGGCCTTGAACCCCTCCAGGGATGGGGCAGCCACAGCTTCTCTGGGCAACCTCTTCCAGTGTCTCACCACCCTCACAGCAAAGAATTTCTTCCTAATACCTAATCTAAATCTCCCCTCTTTCAGTTTAAAACCATGGCCCCTTGTCCTGTCATTCCATTCCCTGTTCGAGAGTCCCTCCCCATCTCTCCTGTATGCTGGGACCCAGAGTTTTGTGGGCTGCTTTACACCGTTACAGATTGAGTTGTCCACAGTTTGTGCTGTTGGACTCCCCGCACTCCGTTTGTAGTGGGGACTTTGCATTTTACCAGCTCTGATAAGCAGCCACATTAAACCTTTAAATGCATATACTTAATTGCAGTGACATCAACAGGGCTGGAAAAATCTTTGGGCCAAAAATACTGATATAATAAACCATCAAACTGGTAATATTCAGCCACCCACATAGGAGATTGCCCACGGGGATTCGCCCAACACAGTAGTTGGCTGAAGACAGGATGGGTTGTGGATGAGTCTGAAATGGGCACGTTGGCTGGCAAAGGAAAGGAGAAAGGAGGTAACACATCCTGCTCAAGTGACATAGAAAGACCACCGTCACCGGGCAGTTCTTTTGACTCTGACAGGCCTTATACAAAGCCTCCCAAACTGTGACTCTCAGAGCTCTTGGAACATCCCCAAAGTGGGGTCATGGCACTTTGCCACGGTGCAGTCCTCTGGTTTTATGGTGCGTATCGGAGTTCATAATACATATAGAAAATGGTGTTGTTTTAGAAAGTGGTATCGCAAAGGCACGTAATAAAAGTCTATTTAAGTAATTTGGAGGAAGTAAATAGCTATAAAAATGAACCAGGGGATAGCATAAAAAGAAGACCATAAATGTAGGTTGCAGGAGAGTCCCATGAGATGGAGAAAGTACCAATGAACTGAAACTACAGAATCGAGGGGAGTAAAAGGCCCAAGACAGTCTTTCCTTCTTTTCCCTTGCTGCTTCTCTCTTTTCTTTAAGTGTACAGATCCGGGGTGATGCTCAGACTGCCTAGGATTCGGTTTTTAATCGGGGGTGTGACTAACCCAGAAGGAAAGCTGGTTAAAGGATGAAAACAGAGAGATGAACCATCAGACCTGCAAGCCGGGACTAGCAGGCCCTGCATCCTCCTGCAGTTCCATGAGGGGAAATAGAAAACAACGCCTAAAAGCTGCTCTGAGTCCATCCAAAGCAGAAAGGCCAAGGTTTTAAAAACTGCTGGCAAGATAAAGCCAGCCATTAAAGCAGCCTTTTAGAAAGAATGGTGTGGGACTAAGATATGTATCTGCTTATGCTTTCAGATCAGATGGGATGATGGCTGAGGGTGGTGTGAAGAGAGATACGTTATCCAGAACCTCCTGATTCAAAACAGTAACAGAGCATTTTGTGGCTAGCTGGAAGATTTTCATTTTGATGCCTTATTTCAATCTCGGTATCATTTCATCTTGTTCTGCCCTGCACAATAGATCTCTGTTAGCCAAATTTTGCACCAAAATAAGGTAGATCTTTCTTTGTCACATTTGGATGACACAGCAAATTCAGCAGACATCATACACCATGCCGTTTACCGTACACCAAATTTGCTTGGCCAATTTGTTGGAGCACAGGGGCTTCAAGGGGATTCACGATGCGAACTTCCATTGGGTGCCAGTGCACACCAGATGTCTGGGACCAGCTTGGGCTTCCCAGGACAAGAGCCACGTTCTGTCCTGAAGAACAAGCAATTCCAGGTGAAGCCTCTGTGAACTGCCTGATGCAGCACCCGTAGCAACACACTCCATCCTCTTTCTGTTTTTCCTCTCTCCGTGTCCTGGCTCACCTTTTTGGGATGCAAGCCCTCAGTTATTCCTGTGTTTCTGAGTGTCGGTGCAATTAGTCTTAACAGCTAATGGCTCAGTGGTACGTGTAACACACATTTCTTCTACAATGTATGGTGCAAATTAATGAAGTGCAAACTGGGCTAATTTAAAAGAGACAGACTCTTCTTTCAGTAAGGTACTAGCCAGAGACCCAGGGGATGTGGGTTGCTTTGTAGCGATAGGATGAAGGGTCATGGTTTTAAACAAAAAGAGGGGAGATTTAGATTAGATATTTGGAAGAAATTCTTTGCTGTGAGGGTGGTGAGACACTGGAAGAGGTTGCCCAGAGAAGCTGTGGCTGCCCCATCCCTGGAGGGGTTCAAGGCCAGGCTGGATGGGGCTTGGAGCAACCTGGTCTGGTGGGAGGTGTCCCTGCCCAGGGCAGGGGGTTGGAACTGGATGATCTTTAACGTCCCTTCCAAACCAAACCATTCTATGATTCTATGACTTTCCGCTAAGTTGCAGGCTTTCTAGGTGAACAAAAAAGGGGGATCCTTTCTGTTCCAGTTCCTCAGTGGTGAAAAAGGGAGGAGAACACATCCCTGCCCTACGGAAACATTATGAGGGGCTTAGGCACTATGGTAATGGATACCGAGGGAAGCTAAGATAAATAACCTGATAGTTGCAAGAAAATGATTGATGTTAGAATACTACAAATATGTTGAAAGCCTAAAATATCTTTGTGATGTCTCCCCATTTCTTGAAATGCCAATTAACATTTTTCACTCAGATACCTGATGTTTACATTGGCGCATTTTTACGCTCACATGTCTTACAAAATGGATACTTGCCTGACTTTGATTTTAGATGAAAGCACTCGTCCCTCAGCCTCATAGTAATTCTGAAAGACAGAAAAGTTGCTTTTATAGGAAGAAAAACAATGAGTTTTGATCGTGTTAGTGATGAGTGACAAGCTAGAAGTTTAATAAACAGACCACGAGTACCATCCACTATAGCACAAGTAGCAAATCACCATTGACTAAATTACGCCGAGGTCCCCAAGCTCTCTGTGAAGAAAAATAAAGTGTTACTTTGGTTTCCTGTAATCCTTCCTCAGTAAAAACACAGGATTCCCTTAGGAGAATTAAAATCCATTACTAGGCTTCTTTATGCCTTTTTGTAACTAATTGTCTCTTCCATGAAGGGTCTTATTTCCTTGAATCAAGAGCCAATGCAGACTCGGAGGGGGCAGAGAAATCAGTTTTTAAGCCCATCTGCTTCTGATCTCCTCTATTTTGAGTTCTCCCACTCCACCCCGCTGGTTTCTAAGACTCCCTCGGTGCTTACCTGTGTGGGATAACAGGCTCTGAGGCATCTCTTGGTACGGATGTGGGAAGCAGCCAGGCAGGCTCAGGACCCGAAGCAGAGTAGCTGGATTTGTTAGTTAAATTGGCTTGCCATGGACTCAGTTCATCAGAGCAAGCCTGGCTGTTTCTTCTCACCCGAGGTACTTCTTTTTCCTACAACCATATATCCATCTATATATCCTGACTACTTTTGTTTTCCATCCTTCTGTGCCACCCTTCCCCTTCTCAGTCTACTTGTCTCACCGCAAATTTGTAATGTTGGCAGTTTGTTCCATGTGGGGATCTTTCTCAGTGATTTCAATAACCTGTTTAACTCAAGCTGCTAAATGAATTTCTCAAATAATATTCTTCCCTTTCCACAACTGAATGGTAAAAGTTTGTAAGTCCATAAGCTGTATCTGAGCCGAGTTCGAGCTCCTCAGTACACAAAAATGAATGCATTTCATTTATGAATAGGTAAATGTGTTTATGAGCACAATTGTAAACCAAAGCCCTAAAAAAGGGCTGATAAAGGAGGTCCTTTGATACTAAACTTTAACACGGGGCATATGATGATATATGTGTTGAATGTAGTAACTAACAACAGCCAAGTAATTTCTTTATTGATCTGCCCCTTCCAATTCTGAGCTCTCTTTATTACAGGAAAGTTGTAAAATACATATCTTGCTACTTGAAATTCTTTGTTTTCCTTTTAAGAAATGGATGAGGAAAGCTAAACAGCTCCAGGATATACAACCCTCTACAAGGTGTTGGAGAGGGGGGAGGGTGGCTCAGTGATGAATGACCAGTCGTTCAATTGTTTTCTTTCTTGCAGAAATCAGAGACAGAGTACAGTTTATCTTACCCTGACTTTTAGCAAGACAGATTGCCAGGCAAAACCCCCGGGTTGAAGTCATCCAACCACCACGTAGAGTAAAGAGGCCATTGCTGTTACCTCTCCAGGACTCACCCCCACCCTCAGCGCCTTTTAAAAAGCCTACGGTCTTTCTTTCTCAGGTTGTAACATGAACTTTAGCTTCTTTCACACCGTTTTTACACTGAACGCAAGCTGGAATGATTCATTCAGGGCCCGAATCCTCTGCTGTTCGACAGGCTGAGACCACCTTGTCCCTGTGCATCCCTTATAAACTGCGGTCACTGCCACAGAATTCCCCCTGGCACTGTTTTTAATCCCCTCCAACTTTCTTTCAGATGCCACTGAACTTGGTTTCCTCCAGTCTGAACTATTTCAGGCCTGTGCTACTCTACTGGCGTCAGCCAGACATCTCTTTCCCCACATGGGGAGCAGAACCGTGTGCCAAGAGGAATAAAATCCCTAAGTAACGACAAGCTAACTTCAAAGCAGGCTGTTATTCTCCCAGTTTTTTCCTGCACTTCACAGAATCACAGAATCACAGAATGCTATGGGGTTGGAAGGGATATCCTCTGGAGATCATCTAGTCCAACCCCCATGCCAAAGCAGGTCCACCCAGAGCAGGTTACACAGAAACTTGTCCAGGCGGGTTTTGAACATCTCCAGAGAGACTGGAGATGTTCAACTTCCCTTTAGTTGTATTTTTCTTATCACATCCCTTCCAGCCATTTGGAACAATACTTCTGGATGTGGCATCCTGAATTTCTTCCATCTACATCTGAGAGG
Organism: Calidris pygmaea; assembly: GCA_003697955.1. NCBI lineage: Eukaryota > Metazoa > Chordata > Aves > Charadriiformes > Scolopacidae > Calidris > Calidris pygmaea. The sequence continues at coordinate 618,605 of QJSC01019151.1, forward strand.
CGACGTAGATCTTAAGTGGACTTCATCGTGCCCCCAAGATGCTTATTTCCCTGTGACAACTATAAATGGATCAGTAGCTTAAGTTCAGCTCCAAAGAAACTGGGCCAAAGTGCACATTATTGAGCTGTTTGATAAAATTCAGAGGAGCACAAAAGGCAGGACAGACAGAAAGAGTTAAAAGGGAAAGATGGATGCAGTTGCAGTATCTATTACTTGCAAGTGACCGTAATGTGTTTATACAAGTCTCAGGCAGGCCAGCGGGTAATTAAAGGGAAGAACTGACACTACACACTGCACCACCTTATACACCACGGCGCGGGGAAAGTCACACAAGTGGGATTGTAAGAAAACAGCAGCAGATTCCCTCCTCCGCTTTGTGACGTGCGCAGTCTCTCCTCTTTTGCAGTTAGAAGGATGCCTGACTGGTCTGCATTGATGGGAAGGAGTTAAAATATACTAATAAAGTGAGGGTCCAAATTGATCCTACTGCATTATGGTCAAATATGTTATAAATTCTGACTGTGGCTCCAGCTTAGTGGGACATAGCCCCATCAGCACAAACCCATCCCCTGAGCTCTTCATTACCTGGCTGTTCCTATAGCAATAGACTATACTGTCATCTCAGCCTTGCTTTTTGGTGAGATCAGGCATAGATTTCAGTCCTTGTCTAAAGCCAGGGATGACCAGCTCCTGGGTGGGTAGAAAGGTTTTGGCAACGCTGTGATTTCTGTGCGTGTTTGTGATCGGGGGAGTGATTACCTGTTCTCCAGCCATGTGAGGGGTCAGAGAAGACCATCCTCCCTCTGGACTGCCCAGACCACTCGGCCAATTTGTCAAGAATCCCATAGGATAAATAGCTGTCTCCAGAGACCTTTATAGTGACAAATCCAAATAAATCAGAGTCACTTTTACTGAGCACTTCAGCAGACAGCTCAGATTTAATGAATCAGCCTTCAGACCCCCAAGGAAGATTTTCTTTCCCAAGCCCAAGGGGAACAAATAAGTGCCAAAATTTGCTTTCAGGGTAAAACTCTATCAATCCAGCCTTTAATATTTTGTGATTGCAGTTACCAAAACCACTAAGAGTGTTTTAAAGAGCACTGGGAATGCAGCAAAGAGCTCTTGGGATCTATAATGATCAGTGTGCTCAGTGCAGAGAAAAGGAGGCTGCTATGGATCAGATGATTTTCCTCATCAGTGATCGGGGACGGACTTTGCATTCCTTTACTAGTGCCCTTTTGGGCCCTTCCTGCACTTTTGGCTGGAAACTCCCCTCCAACACAAAAAAATGAAAAAGAAAAGAAAATCAACCCTAAACCCCTCCACCACCAAAACTCATCACACAGATAAAACCTTGCAGAGTAGTCATCGTGGGTCATTCAAACAGTCTCAAGGCTTAACATCTTGATCCCCTCTAAAAACTTCCTTCTCCGTTTCCTTCCCCCCTTTGGGATCCATCCAGATGCCTACTCAAATACCTGCTGGCGCCAGAGGAAATTCTCCTGTAACGGATACCCTGCCATGTAAAACCAATATTTTGTTTCCAGGGTCATCCCTTTCGCACCCCCCTAGCAGCTCCTCTTGCTTCACCAACCTGCCTCTTGGTCAAGCCAAAACATGAGAAATTGTGAATCCGAAGGGGTGGGATCGCGGAGCGGTTTAATAGGCTTGGTGATTGCTAACCCACACGTTTCCTCAGCTTCCTCCTCCCGCGGTGACAGCCTCATCCCATAATTTGTGTAGGTTTACAGGCTGCTGGGCAGTGGTAGGGCATAAGTGAGTGCATCAGGAACCATTCCCAGGTAAAGCAATGCATTAAAAAGCAGTTTTGGATATAATTCAGGTGCAAACAGAAAGGCAGAAACGTTTCATTTGTGATGGTTCCTCATCACTTGTTTAAGGAATCATGTTGGCAATAAAAAGTGGATCAGTGTTTAGAATCTGGTCAGGAAACTCTTAGTTTGACAGTTTATCCTGTTCTGCTTCTGGTTTTTATTTGTGCTTTCTGGCTGTTCATACACTTTACGTGATAATCAACAAATTGCTTTATATTATTGCATTGCAATATAATGAGCTTTGTTGGTTGTTGTATGGGATACATGAGAAGGAGTTCTTTAGAAAGGACCTTTATAAAGTGACATTTAGGGGCACATTTCCTCACTTAGCCTTGTAATAGATAATATAGGCAATACCTCCAGGAATGATAATTGAAGAAAACAATTAAGATTATTTACTTATATAAAACAGATAATCCTACCTTTTATATAAGTTTAATGAAGCTACATGCAAGGATAAAATAGCAAGGACTCATTTCAGGTCCCTATAATTGAATTGCAAATGAGTTTCATTTAAGAATCTTTGTCTTTTTAAATTGTCCTCATGAAGAAACAAATAGAATAGCTGACTTTTTTCTCCTTTCAATTTTTTTTTTAAAAAAATACTATACCGATAAGGTCAGGAAACAAATATTATTTTATCCATGACTGAAAAAAAGAACCCATGAAAGAAATTTTTACAAAATGGCTGGATGTAAGACTTTGCTATAGAGTGGGCAATTTATTGCACTCGAAATTTGTCATCCAAAATCCTGCAGAATATGCCAGAATGCTTGTTCACATCTTAAAAAAGTCTCTTCCATTCCAACATAATATATTGCATAAAGTGCAGGCGAACAAGAGTAAAAATGTGTTTTTTTAATGATTAAGGACTGATCTTGTTCCAATTGAGTCAATGGCAAAACTCCATGGAATTGAGCTGAATATATGGGTATAGATAAGATGTTGTTTACTGTGCTCTTGCATTTTCTGAGAGCAAAATGTAAATGAAATATATTCCTTGCACAAATTAGATTATCGCAAGTCATTTGCTGACTCCCACTTAAAACAGAGCCCAGGGATCTCTCCATGTTCTCCAGGAGCTGCAAGCCCTTAATATCCAGCCTGAACGACACTCTTCGCCACTGTGTGAATTGGCTGTTCCACCAAAGAAGGAATTAACAGAGTCATGGAACAAGAGTTCATGAGATTTTACTTGTATATATAAATGAATGTAACATCAGTAAGTTCTCCCAGCCCTCTTTCAGCTGCAATTACTTTTTTAAAGAAACACGTATCTTTGCACAGAGTTTTGCCTGGTTTTAGGACAGCCGTGAGCAGGGGGAGAAAAGGTTTTACTCCATAGGCCACATTCAAACTGGGAAATAAGGGAGCATGAGCTACATCATTTGTGCTTTAGCTCAGCCCTCAACAACTAGGAGGGCACTGACCAGAAAAAAACACCAAGAGAGGAGAAGTAAAAAGCCTTGAGTTAGGATCTGTCAGCATCAGCCAGGTAACGCACATGGTAGTTACCAGTTCAAGAAGGACAGGGAGCTACTGAAAGGAGTCTGCCAGAGGCTATGAAGATGATCAAGGGAATGAAGCACTTCTCTGATGAGGAAAGGCTGAGAGACCTGGAGCTGTTTAGCCTGGAGAAGACTGAGAGAGGATCTCATCAACGCTTATAAATATCTAAGGGCAGGTGGCAAGAGGATGGGGTCAGGCTCTTCTCAGTGGTGCCCCTCAGGACAAGGGGCAATGGACACAAGCTGGAACACAGGAAGTTCTGTCTGAACATGTGGAAAAACGTGTTTACTGTGAGGGTGGCAGAGCCCTGTAACAGGCTGCCCGGAGAGGTGGTGGAGTCTCCATCTCTGGAGACATTCCAAACCTGCCCGGACACGTTCCTGTGCAACCTGCTCTGGGTGACCCTGCTGTGGCAGTGGGTTGGACTAGAGGATCTCTGAAGGTCCCTTCCAACCCCTACCATTCTGTGATTCTGTGATAAAAGATGGTCAGAGATTGTTCCAGTGGAAATTATTCCTTCCAAGGACAAAAACAGGAGCAGAGAAAGCATTGTGTCTTTGCAAGTCCTTGATTTTCCCTCAACACCTCTTTGGGAGGTAAACCAGTTTGCACGTCTTAGAGTTGGGACTCAGCCAGTCCCTTGTAATATGACAAGGAAGAATTTGCCAAGAGGGCGCTCATTTTTGTTAACAAAACCTTGGGAAGACAAACAAACAATCTGACAAACTCCACCTAATTGCTTCAGTGGCAGAAAACGTTAATCAGCTTGTGTAACGCCTTAGCAGCAGAGACGGAGCCCCATGAAAAACATAATTACCTCGGAAACAGGAGATAGGGAACAGGGCTGCAACTGCTATAGAGCGATGTTATTAGGAAGTGTGAAGGAGTAGAAGGGAGTTGTTTACGATAACCCGACCAAATGATTCCTGAGTTGTTGGCCGTACGATTCATCAGCCCGTCAGGTAAAACGTGCAAGGCAAAGTCAATCAATTCAGTCGCCCCCTTCCCTCTCTGCCCCGTCCTGGTGGGTGACGGAGCGTAACAGTGTTGGCTTTGACATTATTAGGTTATCCCCGAAATAAATCACTTTAGAAAAGGTGAATAATTGGACAGAGCTTAGTGCTGACAAGGAAAAGGTTGGAGGCAGGAGGGGGGATGGCGGTGAGGGGGAGAGAGAAGGGGGGCTGTGGTGTCGGAGACGCAAACCCATTCCAGGAGGCCACCAGCATCTGAGGAGCTATAAGTCTCATGCTGATTTGTACTTCGGCAAATGAGCGCAGTTTTTTGGGTCTGATAAGTATCAAACTGCATTTATAGTTTCTGAAACTATTTTTGATCCACCAGAGAAATGAGACATACCTTTTCGTGTAATCTAAACCGTGAAAGGTATAGCCCTGCCCAATAAAATTAAAAGATAGTAAATTTTGTCCCTCTAAAAGGAAATCCCCACTTTTCCCAACATTTAGCTAATCTGGAGTTCACTGCCATAAGTGGTCATCAAGATAATATATTGTGGCTGGACTCTTAAAAGAGCTAGATAATTTTATGACCATCAGCAACATCTGTAACTATGCAAACGAAATTCATGATAATGGTAATCCAACCTCATATTTTACAGCATAGAATAACCCCCCTCAGGGACACAGGAAAGTCTGGATAATTGACTCGTTATCTGGTAGGTTTTAATCCTTCTTCTGACACCTAAGAGACAGGGCACCATTAGACAGAGGGTACTAATTGCTTGTACCTAGTCCCACCAAAGACCATGGCAATATTTCAAGGCTTGATGTGAACTCATACTCCATGTGGACACGTCTGAGGGTTTGGTGCCAATAGTGGGTTGCAATTTGTCATTTTTGCGATGTCAATGTAATGAGGTCAATCTACCATTCCTGGAAAATTTCCTGAATGTAAGTGCTGTGGTTCTGGCACTGCGTTGGCATTTAAGAAATATAGGTTCAAATCCTAATGCCTAGACATCTGCGATGTGATCGTGAGTAAATCATGCAAAGCCGCATTACACATTATCTTCCCCTCTCAAAATAAGTGTAACAATAGGTATTCTTTTTATCCAGTGCCTTTCTGTCCCATCTATTCCATCTTAGCTTGTCTAGATGAGGACTCTTAGAGTAATTTTATACAATACCTGATGCAAAGAGACAGCTTGCATCCTGAATTTCTTTGGGATTTGCTCATGCAAAACTCTCCATTGCAATCAATGGATTTAATTTTGATTTTTACAAGACTTTCAGAGGTAGGCCCAGCCTGCTTATGGCACCAATCTATTAAAAGTCTTCACTGCTCAAGGCTGAGACTATGTTTGGGGATGAAATAGTGAAAAGGATCCTGAAAATGCAGTTCCAAGTAACGTAAAATTTCATCTCCTCCTTCCTTCTCCCTCTTATCTTCTAGCAAGTACTTAAGGGACAGTCAGAAATCTATCTTCCAAGAGTTTCCTTCCCAGATGCCCCCATAAATGTCATAGTTCTTTAAAGGTTGTCAGGGAGCTGGGTGAAACACCCCCGTCTTCTCCTGCCCTTTTTAACATTTCTGAGCAAGTTCTTCTCATTCAGAAAATGCACGACGGGGAATTTATGACAGAAAAACACCAACAAATGACATGGGCCATGAGCATAGAGATTTTAAGACTCCAGAAAAGTCCAAAGTGAGCCCTCCTCCAAGGGAATCTTTATAAAGCAGTGTATTTTGCAACCCTGGACATGGTTTTTCTTCATGCCAAACCTTGCAGTGGTGGACCCACTTGGAGAGATCCTCACCACCCTCTTTGCCTTGCAGCTCCTTCCCATCCTCCTCCCTGCAGTGCCGGAGTTCACAGTCTGCTCTGCTGTGATGAGTCAACTGTTTGGGTGGCTGTGATCCCAACCGGATTTGTCATAGTGCCTGCTTTCAAAACAAGGGAGAAAGATTTCTTTTTTCTTGCCTTTTTAAAAAAAAAATATAAATCAAGCCATCCCCCAGGTCTGGTTTGGAGTTCAGCCACCCCAGCCATCCGATTGGCACGATCGAGGGGAGGTAACCCCTGTCAAGCAAGGAAGGAATCCCTTAACACTTCTCAGCTTTTAAAGAATTCGTGCCCTGGAAAAACACCCTCCTGTTAGATAAGGGACAACCCAGAAGAGCCCCCATCCATGAAAAGGGGAGGGATACTTCAGGCCACACTGCTGTTCCAGTAGAGCTATTCAAATTCATTATCACTGCACGATACAATCAGCCCTATAGAGTTATCAGGATTCGGGGCTGTTTTCTTTTTCTGCCACTGACAAATAGGCCAAAGTAAACCAGATCACTGATAAGACAGACCCCTGGGAAGATGTTCTGCCACACTTGATGCATGGATAGGGCTTTTTGTTCATCACTCAGATGATTTTGTCTTGCAGCGTCTGTTTATTTTCCCTCTTCTTTCATTGCCCAAGTTTGAAAGCAGCCTGAAATAGAATAGGATTTATGCTATGATCTGCAAACCCTGAACTTTCTATTTAGGAGACTCAAAGACTGTAAGGCCGAGAGAGGCCTTTGGTGTCCTCTCGTCTGACCTCTGCTACAACCCAGGCCATGAGCTTTCTCTGACTTATTCTTGTTTGGTCTATCTACTGGAAAAACATCCCGCCCTGATTTAAGAATTGTGAGTGGTGGAGAGAATTCATCACAACTCTCCATGAACTGTTCTTATGGTCAGTTACCCCATCTGTTCAAAAATTTCCATTGTACTTCAGTTTAGATTTGCTGAGTTTCAATTCCCAGCCCTTGGCTCTCGTCCTCGCTGTGCCTTTGTAACCTTAGAGTTCCATCAAGAGCCAGCTCAGAGAATGGGGTGGTAATTAAGCACATATATAGCCCTTAGAGATATTTTCAGTCAGTTTGCCTCCTGAGCAGAAATGGGGTCTGAATAGAGCCTGTAAAGGGTTTCTGAGAAATGGATTATAATTTGTTATCATTCCAAATACTGATTACATTTGCTGTCATTTGAATTACAGGCAAATGATTTTCCAGTACCTGTGGAAACATAACTCCCACTAGATGCTTTTAAGGATCACTGGGTAAATTTTTAAATGAGAAATGACCCAAAACTGCAGAGGACCCACATTTGCCATTGTTGTCAACTGAATTAAACCAAATATTTTACTTGCAGAGGGAATTCAGCAAGTATGAGAGACCAAAGTGTTTTCAGGTATCATACTCCTGGTGTTACAAACGCATGAATTACCGGTGATAAAGAGACTTGACATCTATTTCTGAGAGGTGCTTTCATGATATTACAAGATGTGTTTCTCAGATGTGATGACCACTTTCCTGAGGATGCTCTGTCAGACGCTGTCCAGACACAGGGAAGCATGACAAGATGGCAGAGCTAGATTGGGGTGATAAAGCACAGCCAAGTACCCACAAATTGCCTTTTTAATTGTGTCTGACAGTATTATGTAGCGTTACCCTTTCTAGGGGAACATCCACCATCACCGAACCATATTTACGTCAGATGATGCTTTCTCATCTGATTACATACAATATTTTAATTTTCTGGTTACACCACATAAGTGGTGAAGTCTCCATCTCTGCAGACATTCAGAACCCACCTGGACACGTTCCTGTGCAACCGGCTCTGGGTGACCTTGCTTTGGCAGGGGGTTGGACTAAATGATCTCCAGAGGTCTTCCAGCCCCGTATCATTCTGTGATTCTGTGATATAATACTTTCATTACCTAGTTTTTGTCATTTTCCTTAGCCTCTGTTCCTCAGCTTTGGATTTAGCTCCTTCCAGCATCTTTTAGATCAATAACTTCTCTCTTGAGCCTTGTTCCCTTTGATCATAAATACTCTGCCCTTTTTTTCCTGTAATCTGGGAAATCTGGGATTTCTTTACCCCTCCACTGCCTGTTGACTGAGCTGGCTAATCTCCTCTATGGGAAGGTCTTTTCATTCTGTCCTCAGCTGGGATGAAGCGAAGACCAGAAAGTTTGAGTCTGCAGCACGTCATTCTTGTAACAGAAACTGAATTGGCAGTGAGAAGAGTTTACTGAGTGTTTCTTAAGACTTAATTCTTTAAGAGTCTTTGGATAGGGAGATCTTGATCAATATGAATAAAGAGGGAATCAAAGATTAGGAGAAAGAACAAAGTATGCATGCTTGATCCCCAAACTGGTTTCTGCTATAGACACTGGTGCACCTTCCACTGGGAGAGACAGGTCTGGAAATGGAAGACAGGTTTTCAAAAGACTTTGTGGGAGAGAAGCACTAGTGAGAGTATTTAAATGGTGAGACATAATTCATAACCCTTTATGGAACTACATCTTCTGGTCTATTTTCCTAATTCAAAAAGCCACCACTTGTGACGTCCAGAGTAGGGACAAAAGTGCTGTCAGGGATCAGTTGCCTTGCCTTAGGGACTTCTGGGGACATAGCGTGGAGGGTAGATTGGAATTTTGGTAACAGATGCAGGAGCGGGCATTCAGAGCTCTTTACTCCCGTGTGTCGTTGTTGCCAGGCAGGAGGAGCTGCTTTCCACCTCTCTCTCTTGTGTCACTTTGTTCTTCCAGCTTATGAGGCCAGGACAAACTGGGAGCTGGGTCAGGGAAGATTTCCCCAGTGGATTATGCTGTGAGCAAGTGAAGAATTGGCGAGGCATGAGAAACTGCCCCGTGATGTGTGTCCTCTCCTAGGCAGAGCGAGGAGAGCAGCTGGCCGAGGAGGGAGCTGTGCTGGGTTGATGCCAACGGGGAGTTCTCCTTTGCAGATGATGAATTCTCAGTAGCTCTTTAAGATGAGTCCAGATGGGGGGCTGGAAGGGGAGAACCTGGCCCATAGGTGGATCACACTGACATTTCCATGAAGATAAACTGGCCACAGCAAAGCCAATCCACCAGCATAACTGAGCAGACAGATGGGTGAAAAGGACTAAATCCACATCCAAGTGAAGACAGCAGTAAAACAGTCTGTTGTCACCTTTGGGACTCAAATATATTCCCACCGCTTTAACCACGAGCACATTTTTTTTTCTTTCAAGGCCACTTCACAACAGTTAGGTGCTGGGGATGGGGAACATTTAAATGTCCAGCACAGGAAGGACATGGACCTCTTAGAAAGGGTCCAGAGGAAGGCTGTGAACATGCTCAGAGGGCTGGAGCCCCTCTGCAGTGAAGACAGGCTGAAAGAGTTGGGGTTGTTCAGGTGGGAGAAGAGAAGGCTCCGGGGAGACATTAGAGCGCCTTCGAGTCCCTAAAAGAGCTACAGGGGAGATGGGGAGGGACTCTTGATCAGGGATTGCAGTGATAGGATGAAGAGTAATGGTTTTAAACTGGAAGAGGGGAGATTTAGATGAGATATTAGGAAGAAATTCTTTGCTGTGAGGGTGGTGAGACACTGGAAGTGGTTGCCCAGAGAAGCTGTGGCTGCCCCATCCCTGGAGGGGTTCAAGGCCAGGCTGGATGGGGCTCGGAGCAACCTGGTCTGGTGGGAGGTGTCCCTGCCCAGGGCAGGGGGTTGGAACTTGTTGATCTTTAAGGTCCCTTCCAACCTGAACCATTCTATGATTCTATGAAATAACAAGCAAATTTAAATTTAGCTAATTTGCACTGAAACCCTCTAGATGTTCCACCTGATGATGCTAGATCATTCATTGAGAAATGCTGCATTTCCATCCATGTGACGGGGATGCAAGGTCAACTTACTTTTTGAAGGTACAATGGGATGGTTTGGCTCTTTTGTGTCAGTCAAGTTGATGCAGTAGGAATTAATCCTGCATGTGAATGAACAATAATAATTATTATGCTCTGCAGTTAGAAGTTCCAGTGTTTTTTGTTTATTTAATAGTTTGCTGGAATAGTTCACAGACATTGGCTCCCGTTGTCCAAATACTTCATTTAGATTCAACTTTATAGCTGTACTGAAATGTAACTGGTCATCTGGTCGAAAGCAGAAGGCAGCCAATTAAATTCACAGGAAAACATTAATCTGAGCTGAAGAATTCACAGCACATGTGTGCAATCATTCCTCCTTTTACGTATGCTTTCTGTTCTTCCCCCTCCTCCTGCTCCCCCAGCTCCCACCCCCTGCTTCTTGTTTCACCGGTCGAAGGAGAACGTGCCAACTCTAACAGCACTGTCCAAAGGAAAGGAAAATTAACACCAGCTTTGCTTTTGTGCCTTCAGGACCTGGTCCAAGAAGGCCACTGGAGTGAATGTGAGTTTTTCTCCTGATTTTACCAGGCCTGGGATCTCACCCAAGCGCTTTATCGCTAACAACACGTATCAGTGCAGGGGGTGAGGACAGAGGAGGCAGGAGCCAGGGCGTGGGTGGCAGTGAATGAGCCATGGGCTGGAAGGGAGGAATGAAATGGAGAAGGAGGGCTCGTAGGAAATGGGGAGGAGGAGGAGGAGAGGGGAAGTTGGGCAAGCTGGGAGCAGGAGCAGAGGTCTGGGACCATGAGGACATACTGTCTTGGGCTGGGAGCTGAGGCTGGTCTCCTTGCTCCTCTGCTGTCAGGAAACATCTGTGAACAACTGCTGGAGATGTGCGTTTCTCATATCCTTCTCTCTTCTGTTTCTTTCTGCAAAAAGCGTCCCGGCTCCACTCTCTCAGCCAGAGAGAGGTGTGCTGTGGCTTCAAGGGAGTCCCTCTCTTCTTCTTCCTCTTCTTCTTCCGAGCCAAGCTGAGGTCACCCTGCTTCCACCTCCTGGCATTTCAGGACAAAAAAAGGGAGGTGGTGTTTTTCCAAGGAAAGGATTGCATCAAAACCCAAACACTTACATCAAAAAGGCATCCAGGTGACAAAGTGAAACATTTGCCAACTGGGAAATAATGAAAAAGGATGGCACTTGCACTCTCACGTTGAAAGAGAGTTGTGCAGCACAGGAGGGGGTAGTCTACAGGACTAGTGCCTTATGTGTAGTGATAAATTGGGTGGAGGAAGATTGAAGTGCCTCATTAATGTTCATGGCACAACATTTTCCACCCACCACCTTTGCCCCGATGCTCCTAAGTAAAGCTGGGTCCTAGGTCTTCAAAATAAGAATCCAGCAGCGTAGATAATTGTGGATTCCCCATTTGCTGAGGTGCCAGATGGGGTTCCCAGGCTGGACTTGCACGAGTGCATGGGTCTCAGAGGGGGGCTTGGCATGATTTGAGCTTAAGAGGCATTATAAGAATGGTCCCCCACGTTGGAGAATCAGATCCAGGCTGTTGGGAGACCTGCTGCTCTCTGGGCGCTCGGTTTCTCATCTTTAACCGCGAAGAGTTACACTGCAGGCTTAGGGGTGACAAGTTTCACAGTGTGACATTTCAGTGTCTCTCAGGGTTAGACGGACACGCGTGGAAAGCTGTTTGAATGTAATAAAGGGTGCATATTTAGATATATATGTGTATATATAAGCATATGCCATATACAGTACTCAAGAATGCCAGATGAGAGATAATAGAAAAGTTGCATTATCCCATGCATAAGGGACTGTGTGAAATAAAGGACTCTGCCATAATAATACCAGGGTTACATTTTTTGCTTTTTAACAACTTTATTGATGGACACAAATAAATTATATTGAATGGGGAAATGTATTATCTTCTTAACACCAGAGGGAGCCCATCTGGGAGATCATCCACTTATTGGCAAAGGGAATGTGCTTTATTCTGAATATATCCTCCAAATATTTCTATTTTTCTCTCTCTGTCTCTCATTTGCGCGCACACACATACACACAGACGCACACACAGAGACACAAACACACCCCCCAAGGTTCTATCAATCACCGCAGATCCACACCACTTATACACACGTGTGTATAGCCAAAGTTGGGCGATGTAGTGTGCTTTATGCTTTTTGTTTTGATTTGGTTATTTAATTCATAATTCAGTTGAGATCTGAGATACAAATGCTAAGTAGTTTTTTGGCTTGATGTCATACAAAGTTTTAACACAATGCTTTTGCTTATGGCCCCCAGCCAATGTGTATGCCTTGCACGTCATTTGTGGATGCTCTCAGGGAAGAATGTGCAGAATTGCATTTATTTTTTGGCATTATGGGTTGTATGAAAGCCACTTTAATGCTTATTCTAGGCCAGCTATTAAAAAAAAAAGTAATACTACTTGAATTTTATAAACAAGAGTTTAAACAGGGCTGGTTTATGTTATTGTTACTTACATTTTACAACAAAGAGGCAACATAGTGACCATCAGAAGTCAAACTCAGCTTTTGCTTACTAACAAATGTACAAGTTACAGGTATGTTGAAAGCTTTTTTTACTGTTGAGCCCAATTGTTTCTGACAGCGCACAAGAAGTTAGGAACAGGAACTCTCATTTAGTTCAAAGTTTTGTTGCAGGTTTCAAAGGAAGCAGCAGGAAATATTTGAAGAACTATTCATAGAGCAAAGCCTGTCTAGACTGGAAATTCTCATTTTGCGGGAATGGGCTTCATTTTCACTCTCTAGATCATAGAATCATAGAATCATGGAATCATAGAATCATGGAATCATAGAATCGTAGAATAGTAGAATCATAGAATGGCTGGAGTTGGAAGGGACCTTAAAGATCATCAAGTTCCAACCCCCTGCCCTGGGCAGGGACACCTCCCACCAAACCAGGTTGCTCCAAGCCCCATCCAAATTGTCCAGCAGCTGCTGACTTCTCCCTGCAATCCAGGTTCCTGTCACAACTGGTGGCACCGCGAGTGCAATCATTTCTGAGAAATGTCACAGCAGATGCTATAAATGGAGGGAATTTTGGGGTGAAAGGTGTAAGTGTTGGCCCAGTCAGCTATCACAACTTTGTCCTGGCAACCTCTTGTCTAGAAAGGGAGGAAAAAAAAAATCATAGAATCATAGAATGGTTTGGGTTGGAAGGGACCTTAAAGATCATTGAGTTCCAACTCCCCTGACGTGGTTGGGCAGGATCTTTAGCTTAAAGCTCTGTGATGCCCCTCTACTCCCAACCCAAAGGGAGCAGCACCTTCTCATCGTCAAGATTTGGCTTGCTCAAAGGAACATTGCCGTAAAATATAACAGACAGAAGCTGCTCTAATTTACAGCTGTCTGCAGGCTTCTTAGCAACCAGCAAGCAGGACTGCCGGCTTTACCATATGTGTTTCTTCTTCCTTCCAATCCAGCCCTTGGCAGAAACTGAAGCTTAAAGAAAAGTAAGGAAATAGATCAAGGTGATCCTGGTCAGAGTCAGTTTGATCCCCCTTGAACAGCCTGGGCAGCCCATGGCAGAATGGAAGGCTAACAGTAACCATCTCGGTCTGGTGACATTGATATGAGAAATACCTGCAAAGTTGCAATAAATATTTGGAGCTGAGAAATAAAGTGGGTGATGTATGGAATGAAGAGACCTTTGGACACAGCGAGTGAGATGGGGAGGGACTCTGAATCAGGGAGGGGAGTGATAGGACAAGGGGGCATGGTTTTAAACTGAAAGAGGGGAGACTTAGATTAGATATTAGGAAGAAATTCTTTGCTGTGAGGGTGGTGAGACACTGGAAGAGGTTGCCCAGAGAAGTTGTGGCTGCCCCATCCCTGGAGGGGTTCAAGGCCAGGCTGGATGGGGCTTGGAGCAACCTGGTCTGGTGGGAGGTGTCCCTGCCCAGGGCAGGGGGGTTGGAACTGGATGATCTTTAAGATCCCTTCCAACCCAAACCATTCTATGATTCTAGGAAAAGCACCGGAGTAGTATGGAGTATTTGCTTTGGAGAGGAACAGATCATGTACTAAAATATCTATTAAACATATGTTCTAGAAACAACTTTAAAATGCCATGTATTAAATTGCTTTTGAAGTGACTTTCAAGTGTGAATATAATTAGTTTTGTAAGAAAAGAAAATGAGGTAAGCAAACATTTTGCTCAAGTACAGCCTTCAATGGCTATGGGGCTGCAGAGCTGTGCTAATTCAGTTAGTGATTTATAAATAAATACTGACTTCTTTAGATTTTCCTGTGATCAGGTGAAAAAATCAGCTACAATTACATCATGTGTTAAATCAGACCACAGTATGTTTGGTTATACCAGCTGAGGAAATGATTGGAATATTTTTTGCATAGTGTGAAAAGAACCAAGAACTCTTTTTTTACTTGAAAACATTCCTGAATCCAGGAACTTTAGTTTTGATTCCTTCAGGTGAACTATTTTTTATTAGAGTTGATTGTGAAGATTGCTGAAAGAAATCTTAAGGGAGGGCTTGTTGTTGTCTGATCATTTAAGTACTTTCAATCAAAGAGTTTTTGAATCAAAAGACCACCTAGACATTTGGGTGCTTCCTCTGAATTTACAAGCTGGGTATCCCTGACATATTGTAGAATATTATTACCTTGATTTTTTTCAATGTTTCATGGTTTTACAATTTCCTAGTTTCCTGTCCTCCAGACTTCTTTTCTAAGCAGCTGTCGCTGCTTTCTATCTACCTCTGCTACCTTTCTACTGGCTTCTTTGAGCAAACAGCTTAAAATCTCTCTATTGAATGCAATGCTGAACTCTTTGCTGTTTCAATAGTCTGTTTCAATAAAAGGAGAGACTTCTGTCGAAAGAAGACTGGGAGATCCTCATCAGTGATGCTTTTTAAGGACCCATTGAATAAGCAAGTGCCTGGAATGAAATAGCTGTATTTGAAGCTGTACTTAGGCAGGGGAGTGTTGCAGATGTTCCTTTGGTTCTTGAAATACTTCCTATCATTCTAAAGCATGAATAAAGAATTAAATTCCATGAATATATAAATTTTTTTAAGTATCATAATTGTTACGAGTTTGGTAGCATAGGTAGAAATCTGGTTGGAGACACATCATTCTGCTGCACTGCATGTTTTGGTTTTTTTTCTTTTTTTGGACTAGTAGCTGAAGAAAAATTTTCACGTGATGTTTTTCTATAATGATGCTGTTACCACTTTCATTAAATCCCCTGGCACTTTGCCAAAGGATTAACCTTTATTAACCAAAGACAAAACAGCAGAGGTCTTGCTCTCACTCGGGCTTTACTACTCCTTACCAGGTTGTGAGATGGAGAGCGTGGCAACACAGTGTGAGGAGGTCTGAAAGCTTTCTGAGTACAGAAGCAGCACTAAAAATACGACTTCAGAGATGTTTATATGCCGTAAGAGCAATCAAGCACATAAACAGCCTTCAAGACTTGTTTTGCGTGAGAGTTAAAGTCATATCAAATCAGGGCAGGCCAGTGAGAGAGGATGGCCTGGCCATTAGCAAAAGGGAGTTAACGAGTGATGAAGTCAGGAATGTGCTGATGTCTTGAAGCTGGATGAGGGGGGATAAAGTGTGGGAAGTCACAGCTTCGTAGAGAAGAAGCCACTGTTGGGTTAATTAATTGGGGTGGAATGTCGGCACATTTAGGAGAGGAAAAGAGCTTCATTTGGTGGCTGTCTAAGTTTGGAGCAGCAGTTGCAGAGGATTGTGGAGGCAGGGGAAGGACCCAAGAAGAAGCTGGTCGTTGGGTACAGCTCACACTGGCTGGGAGCTAAAGAAACCTGTCAGGTATCTGTGAAAATGGGCTGTAGCTGCTGGGGCTAGAAGTGCCTCCCTGTGTAAGCAGCTCACCGGGCCTGAGCGAGACCCCACGCTGGCTGTCCCCACAATTTCTGGCAAGGCTCTGTCTCCCACAGTTCAGATTTCACATGTGGGGTCTGCTTTTGGTAACGTGAAATGCCACACGGCGTTTTTCCCACAGCACAGCATCTCCCCCTGGCCTGGCAATGCTGGGTGAAGGGATCTGGTGAGATTTCTTTTGAGGACAAGCCCTACGTGCCTGTTCCTCCATGCTTGCAGAGTATCCCTCTTCTCCCTGACTTTTGGTTCTACAGCAACATCCAAGTAATCTGTTACTCATTAATGGCAAAGCAAAAGAATTAATTTCACCACAAGCTAGGCATCCTGATAACAAGGAGTAGAAATGACTACTTTGACCAAGAAGCAGTGGCCATTGACCTTATACTCAAGCAATTTTAAAAGGCTTGGTTGCTTATTTTTCATTCAGTCCTGTACTCTTTCTCCTTCCTCCTCTTCCCTTTTTTCTTTGTAAACTTTACACTGATAGACTTTACCTCAGAGCTTAATTTTCCTGCTAATTTTGGGAGAGGAAAAGAGGGTATTTTCAAACCAATTTATCTGAAAGTCTGACTGCCTAAATAAGTATAACAAAATTAACCTGCCCACAGGTCCACCATCCTAAATATCCACCTCTGGAAAGTACCATCTAACATTTTGGGGAAAAGGATAATTTTGGGACACGAGACAAAAAGTCACCAAAACTTGGAGGGGGTTTTGTGTTCTGTTTGCATAATAGTATCTGGAAAGCAAAAGACTTACAGACGGCATGACCTGGACTTTTAACAATTTTAGATTGTAATACTTATAACTATTAATGTCCAATTTTTTTATATTTTGTGTGCTTTAAGAGAAAACTACAATAGTGAGAAAGTTTCAGTGTGTTGTCCTGGCCTCATTTAAACACAACTAAAACACAAGTTTTATCCTTCCTCCTCTCAAAAATACCTCCTTTCTTGGTTTTCAAGAGGAGGAAGGAAAGGAAAGGAAGAGTGATGGGTTGTTTTTTGTTGTTTCACCCCCTAGTTTAGTCCAAGAAATTAAGGTAAAGCAAGCAACATCAAAGCTTGTAAAAACTTTAGTATCTGTATGCAACATTCATATTGTGCAAGGCTGGGGACAGCAAGTGTTCAGCATCAACGACCATGCACATCCCAAGGGTTTCCATTGCCCCTGTGAGCAATTTGATGGCTGCACATCCTATGGAGAAAGAACAAAGTGTTCTGTAGGAAAAGGAAAGGATTATTCCCCCCCTCCCAATTTTAAAATACAAAGCAAACACAAAATAAGTCAAAGAAAGGGCTGTATTTCATTTTTATTCAGTGCTCACATATTGCAGCTATTTATAAACTTTTTGTAATATCCTAAATATAAGTCAGGAACTTTACAGGCTGTGGAGATGACTCCTGGCACTGGAGCCTCAGCTGGCATGTATCAGGATACCTGATTTACAGCAGCTGAAGCTCCTTAATTTTGGATGAGGCTCAGATGTTTCACCTCAACCCCATGTCTGGCCCTGAGAGCTACTTTGTACATTTATAAACTTATCTAAACGTGACTAATGACATTACCACATGCCCATCATTGAATGTGTGCCTTCTCTTTTCAAACCTGCTCAAGTTGGAGGAGGGGAAAATCCAGGAAAATTCTGCCTTTTTTTGTCTCATCTGCCAAGGGGCACTGGCAGGAGAATGTGGCTGGAGCTCCTCTGCCCAGCTTCAGAATGGAAGCATAAGAAGGGGAAAGGCTTTCTTTTTCTTTTTCTTTTTCTTTTTCTTTTTCTTTTTCTTTTTCTTTTTCTTTTTCTTTTTCTTTTTCTTTTTCTTTTTCTTTTTCTTTTTCTTTTTCTTTTTCTTTTTCCTGGTTGCCTTGAACTGAAGGATGGATGTTTTTATCTCCATTTTTCCCTCCACTCCATCATGCAAAGAGTTATTCCAAAATCACTTGGCAGCCGCAAGACAAGCTATTTCCTAACCCTCAAAATAACTCTTGTTTTGAATAGTTCCCAACTCCTTAGAAATGCATCCACATGTATGTATGTTTTGCATGAGAAAGAAAACTTATAGTAGAAATCAATGCTCATGGTAAATGACTGTTAAAATCCTGTTACAATCATTATTAAATTTGGACTGGTTCTGTGTGTAGAGTCCTAGGCATTAATCAATATGTATTTGTGAGATAAACTGTGCAAGCACTAAGGAAATGGGCGATCCTAATCCCAAACTCTTGCCATCTAGAGAGAAAGGGTGGGTCTGTTAGACCTCCAAGTTCAAGCAGGGAAGGGAATATTTTCCCTTGCTACAGTCTGAAAAGGCCTTTTAAACAGTTCTGGCTGGCAGCCATGTCAACAGAAACAGCAAGGCTGACCTACACAATACAAAATGAAATCATGGGCATTCAGTGCCCAATTTTGCTTGACACCAACTAACCGAGGGTTAGGGCGTGTTATTGAATGCTTCAGTCTCTTTCGTCTGCACATGGGCTGCTCCAGCACAGATTTCCTGGGAGGTTTCTTCCTAGCGTTGGTCGATTTTTAAGCTTGGTGACTCCGTAGTTGTACCCACTCCCTGCCTCTTCCATGAAAATAGAGATAACTTTGGTATTCATCTCTGAAAACTCACCAGAGGCATTACAGCAAAAGAAACGATACCAGTTAACATAGATTTTGGAAAAGACATCTCTGCCTGGTGAAAAACAGGCATTAGCAAATAAGGCTGGCTTTTTTCAATTTATACATAGTGGTTCTTGTCTTTTCCAAAGAACAAAAGTTATGGATAACCCTACTAGCACTTCTGTAGTAGAAAATGTCTCCCATCCTCAGGGCAATAACTGGAGAGATTCATTGCTAGTGAATGATGGCATCATAAAAACATTCTGAGATTCCACATTTCTCAACCGGTTATCATCTACTTCTTAACCTAACTCTTTCTGCTTGAAGACAGCCTGGGGATTTCCAACTTTTCCTCCCCTTCTAACTGGAGCTGTGGAAAGCTCTTGATGCTCTTCTGCATCTGGGCTTGTTACTATCTGAGTCCTCTTGGGCTTTGTGAGGCCTGAAGAATGTGAAGAACTCCACACTGCTCAAGAAGAGAGAGGCTTCCACATGTGTTAGGGTCCCCTTTACAAGCACATTTAAAAATTAGCCTTATTGCTGATTTCAGCAGATCTCCAGCCTGTAGATAGTTTGTTTCTGCTTCTGATTCACTGATAAATAAAATGTACTCATGTTATACAAATGCTAATGATTTGCTAAGGCCAGTTCAAATTAAAAAGCAATAGAAAGTAAGAGTTAACTAAGTAAAATAAAAGGCCAGGAAAAGCAATAAATGATAAGCAAGTATTTGACTGTGATGCATCACTGGGCTGGAAAAGTTGAACCAGTTGACCTCTGGAGGTCTGTTCCAACCTGAATTATTCCATGATCCTAAAAATATTTGGCTTTCTCATCCTGCAGAATTTTCTCCAGAATAAAATGCCCGTTTAATGTCTTCTTTTTCCTGCGGTTCTCAGAAGCCCAGCACCTCTGCTTGTTCTTTTCTTGTCTTGCTTTCCAGCACCGCGAGTCAGCAGTGAAACCATTCCCCTCTCTGCACATAACTTGGGCAAGGATGGGATATTTAAGGAAGATAACAGATTTGATGAAGAAATTCAGAAACACAAAACTGACAAATGAAATAAACAAGTTTATCGTGTTTCCTGCATGGAAGCATAAAAGGGAAAGTTTCAAAGGAAACAACTTTCAAGCAACAGAACATGTAAGAACATGTGATTTAAATGAGTTTACAAAGTACGATTTAAATACAGGCTTTTAAGTTTGCTGGATGATATCTACTCAGTTCTTTAAGGGTTCTGGACCGTTTTGTTCAATGACAGAAATGATTTAACTTTATTAATAACTTTAATATGTTAGTTAAACAAACTGAAATATAACAAAATAGATAAAAAGAACAAAAAGAAAAACCCAACAACTTAAATCCATCAACACCCAGCAAAGAAGACCCAGACAATCACTAAGTCTGGGCCATTAAAACAAACATCAAAATAAATTAGGAATTAAGCAATACAGCTATCAAATCAAGGCCAGGGCAATTATCAGTCTCCTTTCTTTGAACTTTTTTCTGGTTATGATGATGTTGCCTCCTGGAACCGCATCAAGCAGTGGTATTACACAACAGACACCAGGAGAGCACTCTTGATGAGCAGAATTTGGTAAATCTTCTTTCTCAGAAGCTGCCCTTGCTGTCCCCCAGCAGTTCATCACCATTTTTCTGCTAGAAGATATTACTGTTTTAGGTCTTCTGGTGACCTTTCAGTCTGAGAGAGTTGGGGTGGTTAAACCTGGAGAAGAGAAGGTTCTGGGGAGATCTTAGAGCCCCTTCTGGTACCTCAAGGGGCTACACGAGAGATGGGGAGAGACTCTTAATCATGAAGGGGAGCGATAGCATGAGGGGTAACGGTTTTAAACTGAAAGAGGGGAGGTTAAGACTAAATATTAGGAGAAGTTCTTTCCTATTACAGTGGTGAGGCACTGGAAGTGGTTGCCCAGAGAAGCTGTGGCTGCCCCATCCCTGGAGGCGTTCAAGGCCAGGCTGGATGGGGCTTGGAGCAACCTGGTCTGGTGGGAGGTGTTCCTGCCCAGGGCAGGGGGTTGGGACTGGATGGTCTTTAAGGTCCTTTCCAACCCAAACCATTCTATGATTCTATTCCATGATTCTGGTGCCCATCGTCTGTGAGCAATTCCCAGGAAACTGGCAAAGTCAGTAATGACATCTGTGTGAAAGTACTAGTTTTGGCTATCCTAGGGAGTTCAGGGTGAGGAGAGTTCACAGGACAGCCTGCCACCTTCTGTGTAGGACTCAGCACTGGTAGCAGTGGGGGAACGGCAAGGGCTTGGGACTAGGTTGGAGCTGTCATCTTGGCAGGGAACAGCTGAAGCTGCTCTGAGGCTGAAGGAGTGTCTGCAGTATTATCTGTTGTGATGGGGACTTTGACTGACCCTCATACAGACCTGCAACAATTCCACAACAAAAATTTAAGCATTTAAAAAGACTGGGAGATTTCCCAGCTAGAGATAAATCAACAGCTAAAAAGAAATCCAGAAGACAAAACAAAAAGGAAGGAAAAATATGCAGTTCATGAACTCTAGCTTTCACAGCAGTTGAGATTCTCTTAGAATATATCTTGGAGCTCTGTTGAAAAAAGAGACAGTGCTGGCAAGTTCCTTCTACTAGTGGACCCACCACGAGTGAAGAAAGATTAGGCAGCTGTTGGCACAGTCTCTTTAGTGACATCTTGAACTTCTTTTCCCCAGGAAGCCCATGGAGAGATGGTGAGACAAGGCAAAGGGACTTCTTTGCCTTGTCCTGTTCTCTGGCAGATCTTCTCCCAGACCTATGGACAAACCAGTTTCAATGGGTCAATCCAGGAGCTACGCAACTTTATCAAGTTAGGTTCAAATGTGGTTTCCTTGGTTATTGCCTATTTTGAGAAAATTCCAACTGAACCAAAACTTTGGAAGATTTTCTCCCCTTATGTCAGAGCGTATATGTCTGTGATCTTCCCCTCCAAATAGCAAAAATGTAGACACTGAACACCCGCATTCCTGAAGGAGCCAAGATGGTTTTATCTGAGTGACAAGCTCCAGGGATGATAGTATGTTGCCAGGTTATGTAAGGTCCAGTTCACATATCCAATTAAAAAGAGGGCTTTTGTCAACAACTGACCACTTAAAGTTCATTTATCAGCGAAGATAAAAGTTAGCAAACCAGAGAGCTGACAATCATCTCTCCATTTGGAAGGCAGCGTTGCATCAGCCGGATGATGTCCTGGAGTCTCTCTCGGTACAGAAATGCTACTTTAAAATTTCGAAGATGAAATGCAGTTAAGAAGTAAATTTATCTCACCCTGGTGTATTATTGCTCTCACCATGCGTAATGTTCATTTCCTCTCCTGGAATCCTGATATGCAGCAGCAGGTTCCACAGCTCTGGCTTCTGTGAAGCCATTGGCTTCGCTTAGGATACACATCTTCATTTTCAACAATGTTGTCATGTTCCTTCCTAATCCAGGCCACTGTGTCTGCTTATTAACTAATAGGAGGTATTTCCTCAGGACAGTTCTTGTCTTCATTAGTATGTTTGCTGGTTTATCTCAGACCTGCCAAAATAAAGAATGCATAGTAAATTTCAGAATAAAAGCCCTGGACTTTTTAAAACTTCATCCTTATAATGAAGAAGTGATGTCTAGGTTTTTGACCCTTTGTGCTCTCTTCTGGAGGCACAGTTCGAACACGCCAAGAACTGGAACCAAAGCAGTCATTAACTAATTAAGATTTAGTAACTTCCGACCATGAACGAGCTCAAAATGCTACTTGCCCCTTTGCCCCTCTTGTGCCTGTTTTCTGCTCCAGGTGCCACACTTCTGGTGGGAGCCCCACAACTGAATGGGTCATCCCAAAACTTAGCCCTGAGAAGCTGCAATCTCAATAAAGGGTCCAGTGCAAAGACCCTGGTGGAGAAGACGATAAACAGCATTTAATCTTCCAAATGTCAAAGCTGCTACAGTCACACTGTGTAACAAAAAGCACTGCTAAAATAAACTGCAATCTGTCAATGGGAAAACTGGTAGCAACTGGGAAGTACGGAGATTGGAGGAGAAAATTTTAAAATAAGATGTGGCAGCTCAGTCCTGTAGCCCTTTTCTAGAAGGCACTCATCTCCATAGCCAACGGAAACGGTACCTGATGGAGGACTGCGCGCTCCAGTATGACATCAGCAGTGTTCTTGATATTTATAGTCCTGTAAATTATGGATACGCAGCCATTTATCTTTCCTGGAGCGGATTCAAACCTGGCGTAAGCTCGCTAGGCTCGCAGCTGGGTAGACTTGGCCCTTTTTCTCTCACACAGATCCCACTCCAGAAAAGCACTTAACTCTTAAGGATGAGAATAATCTGATTATTTTTGCTGGAACCTGCGCATTTGAATTTAGGCATGTATTAGACTTAAAGGGCCCCCGACAGGGATGTGATCATTGAGTTTACTCTTGCTAATAACTAAAAATATAATTATTCTTAGTTGCATCTGAAGCTTTCAGCTTCGAATGCAACCATTTTCTCTCTGCTTCACACTATCACACTAAAGCAGCTAGATGTCTCACTAGAACAAACTCTGAAAAACGTTCCTAAGTTAGAGACTCTTTTTTACTAACTATATTTTCCCCCAGTTCACAGCTTCAAGCTTCAGAATATTTAAGAAAGAAAAACAGTCACAATGTGAGCTTTTTGGATAAGGTCAAAAATAAGTGGTGCTGCCCCTCTTCAATGTAGATTGTTCTGAAAAAAAAAAAACCCACCCCACAGAGGGAAAATCACCTCTTGTCATTTGTATTGTTTGACTGTTTCAGTCCATTTTGTACAGCGTGTAACACAAGGAGGTGAAAAGCTCTCTGAAAAGAGAGCAGTTACTATTTTATGTGAAGCTTCATGCAATCACGACTGTTCTCAGAATATCTTCAGCGAAAGAGGAGCTTTCCATCTTTCTATTGACTGCAATCAGTGCATCGGGTTTTAAACAATGGGTGCAATTATGTTCCTTCTTCCCAAGCCAGCCAGCTTGCTCTTATTGACCTTTCAGAAATAAATACGCGGGCATTAAACAACCCAACAACCTCGGGAAGTGGTTTCACCCCCGGAGAGTCACGCTTTAGGACGGAAAATGAATAGAGAGCTTATCAGAATCTTTGTAACATATTAGAAACATTCTCCAGAAGACCTATAAAATTCATTAGAGACTAATGACCTGCACTGAAGCCTGATAAGACAGAGGCTCAAGAAAGAGTTGAGAAAAACATGATCCATCAGAGTCGTGGAAATCAAGGGTTTGGAGTAGAAGAGCACTAAGTATGTAGATAGGGAAAAATATTTGGAAAAAAAAATAGTGAAAGAAAAAATTTTCAGGTTTTCTCACAGGGTACAGAAAATGTCTTAGATTTCTTAATCCTTCAAGGACCCAAGGTGAGAGCTTCAGCACTGAACTGTATAGTCCATGGGTTATATCTGTATTGCCAAGTAAAAGAGGGTCAGGAATCCACTTGGGATGCATAGACTTGTGTCTGCCCTGCTCCAGACCCGCTTGCTCGGGAGCAGACTGACCACATGCACACAACGTAACAATTCTGTGTGTTGCCTGTTGCCCTGAAATACAAATGTCCTTTTAATTTCAGCTGTCCAAAATATTGTGGTGGGCACCCAACTGGTGCTTTAGAGCAGGAAAGAAAAGGCAGGTGTGGTATATTCTGAGGCATTTCAGAGTGGCCCTTGGAGTGAAGACCTGACAAAACTGTACCAAGCCTGGGAAAAAGCTCCCTGGAGCAGTCTAAAACCCAAATTAGGGACTGACCAAGCAATTAAGCTGTGTGGATGATTAGGGGCTGGCCCTGACCTTGTCTCCCAGCCATTGATTAGTTCATAGCTTGGTCATTCTTTCAGAGACCTCTCATAGCTGAGTGGCCTGCAATGAATGATTGCAAAGATGATTAGTCTGTCTTACAAGGAAAGGCTGAGGGAATTGGGTCTTTTTAGTGTGGAGAAGAGAAGACGGAGAGGGGATCTGATCAACGCCTACAAATACTTAAAGGGTGGGTGTCAAGAGGATGGGGCCAGTCATTTTTCAAGGGTGCCCAGCGACAAGACAAGAGGTAATGGGCACAAACTTGAAGATAGGAAGTTCCATCTAAACATGAGGAGGAAGTTCTTCCCTTTGAGAGTGGCAGAGCCCTGGAAGAGGCTGCCCAGAGAGGCGGTGGAGTCTCCTTCTCTGGAGACATTCAGACCCTCCTGGACACTGTGCAACCTGCTCTGGGTGGACCTACTCTGGCAGGGGATTTGCACTGGATGATCTCCAGAGGTCCCTTCCATCCCCATATTACTCTGTGATTCTGTGATCTGTAACTGAGTAGGTAAGAAGCCTGGTGGGGTGTTTTGCAGCATAATGATGCCAGCGTAGAAAGAGAACATTTGCATTCATCATACAGTGTGGACACCAGTGGGATTGGGACTGGTATGAATACTTTTTACACTGAATATTTGGTGTGAATCTAAATCTTGGTCAGAGGCTGAGACTACATAACCTATAAAGCTTCCTTAAAATAAGTGAACATAGGTGGTTCGTAGGGCTTGGGCTGGCCCTCTTTAAAAGACTTCATTACCTCTCTGTGGTGTCAATGGAAGGAGAAAGATTTATTGGCATTGGCAATATCGAAGTGTATGTTTAGAAGCAGATGGAAATGCCAGGAATGGAAGCTTATAAATATAAAATGCATGAAAATGTAGAAACTCCAAAGAGATCATTAAAAACACGGAATAGCAGTGTTTATATATAAACATAAAAATGCCTAATTAATAGGATTTAAGAAGATAAACTGCAAAATGAATAGTAGTTTTCCTAATCCACTTCTGAATTAGGAAGCAAATCCAGCTTGGAATCATTAGTTGTTATTTGAGTCGCTCCATTTTGTAGGGAAAATATCAGCTGTGATAACTAGATGGCATTGCCTTAAATGCTTTGGTCTCCGAGCCTCAAAGATACATTTGGCTTAAAAATTACTCTTTGCTACTGTAAGAACTATTACAGTTAGTGTTAATGAAAGCTGTTCTTACTACAAGTTATCTCTAGAATTGGGTTTTTGATAAAAATGCCAAACTTCACAGTACAGGTAGTGAAAACACAAGGTTGGCACCATTAAGAAGTGATGAAATTCCACAGAACTGAGATCCAGATGCAATTTCAAAGCCAAGTGTGGGTCGTGATTTTGGAAAAGTGAAACTAAACAAACCCTCAACTAATCAAGGTTTTAATTACACCCATTTCCCCCTGCTGTTTCCTATGTTTCCACCACTGGTGCAGTGACTTCCCTCTGAGATTCAGGTCCATCAGCGGTGTTGCTAATGTCTTCATTTCTAGAGATAATTTTTTTCTTCCCTAAGTAGAACCTTTTCCCAAGAAAATATCGGTTTTGAGAAGCAGCCATCTGCTCTCAAAATAGGAGAGGCTGTTCCCAGAGTATGCAGCAAATGAGAATACCCTGCAGGCACTGTGACGTGAAGAGATTTCAAGTTGGGCTAAGAGAGTCTGTGGCTTCGCATCCACTAAACCAAAATCAGCCAGAACTACCCCAGAAGTCAGCAGTCCTGTGCTGCTCAATTAAAAAAAAAAAAAAAGCTAATTTTGCTTAGATTTCTGTTGCTTTTTGGTACAAAAGGTGAAAATGTTCTTGGGACATGAAGAATTAGAACAGGACTGGTTTATTTTCAACTGTGACCTCAGCTAATGTGGGCTCAAAATGTTAAAGTGAACATAAAACAAGGGCCTCAGCATAGGTTTTAGTCTGCTCTACTAGAAACTGAATCCATACTTGCCTGAGTATAATAGTTCAAAATACCCACTTGTGCCAGAACCCGGGAAAAAATATGTAAGTGATTTACTTTCCCGTGTGAATGCGACGTTAAAAGTGTCAATACTAATTTAGAAGTGTGTCACCTTTAGGTCCTGGGTAAGGACTCCTGTACTTCATGTGTTACAAACGGGGCACACAACGTTTCTATTCACTAATTACGTCATTTCGTTACTGAAACCCAAACTTAATAAAGACTGCTTCTTCTCCACAAACAGATCTCTGTAATCCAGTACATGCATTGCCAATAAATGTAGAGATGCCTTTGATGAGATCTGTGGTGGTTTTAGAAGTAGGAGTAGGACTAAGGAAGTGATCATCCCCCTGTACTGGGCACTGGTGAGGCCCCACCTCAAGTGCTGTGTCCAGTTTTGGGGCCCTCACTACGAGGAAGACACTGAGGTGCTGGATCGTGTCCAGAGAAGGGCAACGGTGCTGGTGAGGGGTCTGGAGCACAAATCTGGTGAGGAGCGGCTGAGGGAGCTGGGGGTGTTCAGCCTGGAGAAAAGGAGGCTGAGGGGAGACCTTCTCGCTCTCTCCAACTCCCTGAAAGGAGGGTGTAGCCAGGGGGGGTTGGTCTCTTCTCCCAGGTCCCAGGCGATGGGACAAGAGGAAACAGCCTCCAGTTGCACCAGGGGAGGTTCAGGTTGGATATTGGGAACAATTTTGACACTGGAAGGGTTATTGCACATTGCCCAGGGCAGTGGTTGAGGCACCATCCCTGGAGGTATTGAAAAGCCAGGTTGACATAGTGCTTAGTGACATGGTTTAGTGATGGGTTTTGTCAGTGTTGGGTTGATAGTTGGACTCAATGATCTGAAAGGTCCCTTCCAACCCAGGCAATTCTATGATTCTATGAAGAGAAAAGTATGATGTGAATAGGAATTCTTTACAACCAGCATTTGAAGACGTGATCAATTTTTATACAGTAAAGTTCTCTCCTATGTCACATGCTATTTCATTTGTTTCATCAGCTTGAGAAAAGCTGTTTGGCAAAGTTCATACCTCTAACATAAATTCTAGCTATGACATCAGGAAAGGTATTGGCTCGTTGATTTTATGCTCCTTCGGCTGCTCAGGTTTGAGCTTGGAAAATATGTTTTGTGATGTTGAAAGAAATGAAATGCCTAAGTTTCAGTTCCTAACTGTCTGATTCTTGTTTTGGCATAAACAATAATGAGAAAAAGTTTATGCACTGGCCAAGCCATGTGTTTGACTTCCTTAAGTTGAAATAAGTTCCTTGTGTGAATCCCTATCTACTAATACAAATGGTAAGAATCTTTTTACTACAAGAGTGCCAAAATTTATTCCTGACGTTTTTAGATGATTATTGCTATAAATAGGGTAAGTGTGACCTTTTTCATGTTTTAATTATCAGGATATTGAGACGGCAGTTTTTGAATCTGCTTTGTGTCTGGATGTCTGGAAGAATCTGAATCCTGTAAAACTTCATTGCCCCAAGCATTGAGATAGCCAAGGGTCCTTGGAACCCAGGGTCCCAGCCTCTGGGTTCAGCTTGTGTAGCAGCTTATCCCACATG
Organism: Calidris pygmaea; assembly: GCA_003697955.1. Lineage (NCBI taxonomy): Eukaryota > Metazoa > Chordata > Aves > Charadriiformes > Scolopacidae > Calidris > Calidris pygmaea. Next base: position 646,486 of record QJSC01019151.1, read on the forward strand.
CAGCTGCACTGACACCAGCAGCCAGGCTTGCAAAACCTCATCCAAATGAGATTTCTGCATATTTTATGGGCGTTAATTAATTTGATCCTCCCATTTCTTTCATTGTTTTTAATTTTCAATTGTGCTCATTTCACTCCCCAAATCTGCATTTTGGGAATTCTGTTTATATTTGAAGTCTTTCAAAAAACTGCCAAAAACCTATAAATACTTAAAGAGTGGGTGTCAGGAGGATGGCGTCAGGCTCTTCTCAGTGGTGCCCAGTGAAAGGACAAAAGGTAATGGGCACAAACTTGAACATGAGAAGTTCCATCGAAACATGAGGAGGAACTTCTTTACTTTGAGGGTGCCAGAGCACTGGAATAGGCTGCCCAGAAATGTGGTGGAGGCTCCATCTCTGGAGACATTCCAAAGCTGCCTTGACACGTTCCTGTGCAATCTGCTCTGGGTGGACCTGCTTTGGCAGGGGGGTTGGACTAGATGATCTCCAGAGGTCCCTTCCAACCCCACATCATTCTGAGATTCTTGATTGGAACAGGCTGCCTAGGGAAGTGGTTGAGTCACCATCCCTGGAGGTATTTAAAAGATAGGTAGACGTGGTGCTTAGAGATAGGGTTTCGTGATGTTTTTTGCCCGTGTTAGGTTGGTGGTTGGAATAGATGATCTGAAAGATCCCTTCCAACCTAGACAATTCTATGGTTCTATGAATCCTGAATGCTTACTTCTCCCATGCCACAGCTGGGTACAGTGACTTTATAGCACTCCACCACTGAAGGTGTAATAATGAAATACGTTTTGCTAGAAGATAACTTCTCTTTCCCTGCTACCCCTGGTATTCATTCAAGATGACAGAGAGATACAAACCAACTTCAAACCCATTTTATTCTCACTTATTGGAGCTGACTTCTCTTCTTAGGATTTGCACAGATGATCTGTGGGTATGATTATGTTAAGAGTATTTGAGGTCCAAAACTTCTGGGAGAACCAAGGACACGCTTTTGGCCATTGCTGAAGACTCCTGAGTACTTTTCAAAGCACCTTTTACAGCAGGTGCCGCAGATCCTCCAGCTGGCCACAAGAGAACTGTTACATTACCTAGAGCTGTACAACTCTGTATAATCACAACTAGATGAAGTCCCTGGAGAGTACATTTAACAACGATGCCATGATCTATTTAGATGAGCTTTGAAAGATGTGGCTTCACAGCTTGCAATTCTGGAACCAGCATAGGCAATTCTAGGGCATCTCTGTATTGGCTGCACAGAGAGGATGGCTCCTTAACTTTTTACTTTTATTAAATATAAAGCAAATTGCAAACAGTAAAGGGTTATTGAGATGCTTGGATAAGGGAGAAATTCAATAGACTCAAGAGTAGAGCCAGATGAGTCACTGAGTTCTGCTTGGTCCAGCTTATCACAAGAATATGCTTAAGACTGAGAGGCAGAAAAGGGGGGGTTTAGATTAGATATTCAGAAGAATGACTTTCCTGAGACGGTGGTCAGGCCCTGGAACAGCCTGCCCAGGGAGGTGGTGGAGTCACCATCCCTGGAGGTATTTAAGAAACATGTAGACGTGGCACTTCTCTAGTGCCCGAGATTGTTGGGGTTTTTTTATGTGTATGTATGTTTGGACTCAATGATCTCAAAGGTCCCTTCCAACCACAGAAGATTCTGTGATTCTGTGAAAGTCTGCATTGCAGATTGGTTTGGTGCTTGTTGCAGGAGGTCCAAGATAATGATTTAATAGAATAACTCTTACTAAAAAGGCATTTCCTAGCCTCTTTCCCTTGAAGGTCACACCCTTACCTGAGCCTAATGTCCTGCATGCCCTGTTATGTGAGAACATATTGGGAAGCCCAGCTCAAAAGTCAGACAAAAAGTATCACTCTTTTGGAAAAATCTACCCGTATCTTGGTCTAGAGATTTTCTGTTTATCTTGGGGGCAATTGCAAGCATGAGATTGGCAGCAGGGATTTGACTGAAGTCCCAGCCACATGTAAAGGTTTCTGGCAGTTCTTTCCCCATAGGTCATGAACCATCCCCTCCTTCTGTGACATAAACTCACCCGCATTTACATTTGGGTACAGTGCAGGACAGGGTACCGATGCAAGTCATTTCAAATTAAGACTCCCAGTCTTTTCTGGCTCTATAGTGTAAGTTCCAATGCAAAATGTACAGAACACCCACGTAACCCATGGCTTTTAGATCTCAAAGTAAATGTTTTCACATAATCATGGATTGCATCCAAGCAAATGTCTGTAAGATGACATTTCTGGAAGCTTTTGCATCTTTACATTATATTTAGTTTACACAATATACTGTACAACTGGAAAAAATGGCCATATGAGCCAGACCAACATTTGACCTCTTGTAGAGTGCCTTTGAGAACAGGCTATTTCTCTACCCTCCTCTACGCTAACACCTTTTACATCAGACAATTTCCAAATCAGGAATTTCTTTGAAGTTTCTGGTCTTTCTTCCATAGTTTACTTTTCAAAACATCACAAGGCCAGCGGAATTCTCGTATTCATGCACTGGGGGCCCCCATGCAACCCAGCCTGGATCTGACTTTCCCTCTCTTCTTTACATCCACCTTATTTTCCTCTCTTTCTGAGGCTGTTCTGTTCCGATCTGAGTCACTGAGAGTCCCCAGAGTTTCTGGGTGGAGTTGAAGTTTGGACCTCCTGGCCCTACCATCACGTAGACTTTGTCCCTGAGGCACCATCCACCACGTTTCTCAACAGCGCGGCCATCGCGCTGGAGCACCTACGGTGTAAAAGGAGAGGGGATGCTTGTCCCCGTAAAGGCCCCTAATTCTACGTGAAATCCATCCAAAAACATTTGGGGGAAGGGAACCAACACGTTTCTACTGGAAATGTATCAAAGGGCAAAATCCAGCGCCTTCTATCATCTGGCTTTCTAATACTATACATGCTGTTTCCAGGGCTTCTGTCAAAATAGTCAGTGAGCTGTGCTCTTTGTGGGAACCTCTGTGAGGAGGGCATGGCCGGGGGAAATAAATGCCTTTTGAGTGCTTTTGAGTATCCCATAGAGCCCAATCCGAAGCCCACTGGAGGCATTGGCAGTCCTGCCCGAGGGATGTTAATGGTCTTTGGATCAGGCTTCAGCCCATTCACACATCAGCAAAATGAGGTTTTTTTCTGTCACTGCTTTTACAGAAACTGCTGTGGTGCCGTCTGGGAATAAGGAAGAAGGAATGGCTCTATTTCCTGAGCATAGGTGAAGGGGATTTTTTTGCTCATTTGTTTTAAGATACTGTGAAATCCAAAGATGTAAAAAGAGGCACTTCACCTTCTGCTCAGATATCTGAAAGCACAACTTATCTTTAGTTTTTAACTTTTATCTTCTTCTTTTTTTTTTTCCATTTTTCCTATAATGCTCAAAGATATTGTTTAGTGAGAAGAATCAGAGAGATGGGGCAGAGATCTCTAGCATTTTCAGCTTTGGTTTATTTTTTTCCTGTGCAGTGCTCCCTAACTTGCAGAAGACAAGATATCCCTCTGATGGGAACTGCGCCTTCTTTTGGTTAAAGGAAGAGAAGCACAGAGAAGTAGAAAAGGTGGATGAGACAGCAAATGGCAGATATGAGAAGGTGAGTCACAAGTAAAGAAGTTAAGATTTCTGAGAAATAAATTGACTATAGTGCTGCTCAGAATAAAATGGTGTAAACAATACTGAAATATATCCCTCTGTCTCCAGCAGGACAAGCCAGACGAAGGGAACACTTGTGCTGCTTCTTTACATCCTCCAGCTGCACAGGTAGAGAAGCTACAGGAGTGGTTGAGAGAAAGAAGATTTATGCTGTGAAGTTCTTCGACATCTTCATGAGAGACAAGGTCAGGCATCAGCCTTCTCCTCGGGAACAACATAATACATTTTTTTCTCTACCTAGTCAGCTATTTCCATGAAACTTGAATGCACCATCCCTGGAGGGGTTCAAGGCCAGTCTGGGCAGGGCTTGGAGCAACCTGGTCTGGTGGGAGGTGTCCCTGTCCCTGGCAGGGGCTTGCAACTGGATGATCTTTAAGGTCCCTTCCAAGCCAAATTCTATGATTCTATGATTTTTTTTTTTTTTTGATGTCTGTGAGGTTGCTGCTGCTCGGTCAATTTTTGTTAAAATTGATCAAGGTGCTCAGGGATTGGGGAAAGACACGCTCATGTGCACATACACAGAAAAGCAATACGAGGTGTGATGTTGTGAACCTTTTCTTCTTAGGAAGACTGGCAAAAAATGGACTTCGCTGCCCACGGCTAGAGATTTAGCATCGCTTACAGCCAATAAGTTCACTCTAGCAAGAAGGCAAGAATAAAACAATAGTTATGCTGTGTTTCCTCTCCAGTAAACATGCAAATTAAAATCTTGTTCAGTATTTCTAAAAAAGCAAAACCGGCGAGTCTTTCAAAGAGAACCCCGTTAAGATACGATGTTAGCGACACTGGTCTTAGTCAAGACAGGGCTTTTAGGAAGATGGAGTATTTGTAAACTGCCCCATAAACTGATAAGGCTGTATGATTTTATGCACCATAATTGCTCTTTGCTACATCCCAGGCACCAGAGAGGTGAACATGAAGCTTCCCATCAAGCTATTTGTCAGCGTAAGTGAACGTTTAACAGGAAAATAAAATAGTTAACAACCTTTAAAATAGCCTTAAAAACTTTAAAGTAATGGGTGTCTTTAAAAACTTTGGGAGTGGGTCCTTTATGGGAAACTCAGAATTTTAAAAAATGTTTGGAGTAAAGTCAAAATGTTATGAGCAGGGCTCTGCAGTAATGACACATATCAGTAGTATTTGTAACCAGAAGAACAATGCGATAAATTTTAATCGCAAGGGACCAGGCTTTGTGGGAAGTGCCTAATACACAGACATCCTTTATAGGTTTCCAGTTATGACCTATGTCTAAAAGACATTTTAATGATAACTAAGGAAAGTAGATGGATTGTCTTCCCAGAGTGTTGAAGGTCCTGCTTGTTGTCATCCGCAGCTTCTATAAAGACCAGAGATTTTCAAAGGTACTCTTCTGTCCTGCTATCAGTGCGCAATACCGCAAGGATGGGACTATCTAAGATAAAACATGCCAGAGACATGTACTCCTCAGGATTTCCTGTGGGAGTCTGACCAAAAGAAGGCAATATTAATAAATATAAATTCTGGAACATTATTATCACTGGGACCGTGTCGTGTAGTTTACCCTTGAATCCTTATAACCCCTCTAGTTTTCTCAGGCAGTTCAGGCATTTAACTGCAACTGGTCAGAGTGTTAGACCTCCCCACTGGGACAATTGTTTTCAATTACATTAAAGGCTCAAAGACTTTGATAGACATGCCAAAGAAAGGAGTTCAGCTTGCTGAATATTTTAACTCTTTGAACTAATGTGGGATCTGGGAGTCCCCCTACTCTTGGACCTTGAAAATACTTAAAAAATAGATGCAATCTGGAGGCAGATTAGTGCCAAAAATATGTAATAATCCTCCCTTTGAGGATGCTGTTGCCTTTTTTTTTATTTTCACTTTCTTGGAAGTGGTAGTTAGAGGGAGCATAACAAACATATTGTTTTTCTTGAGGGGGATGAATTATGCCGGGGGAATGAAGTCCCAGTCAACCACAACCTTCATTAAATATCTAAAGTGAATTCACCTATTTTTTATATCTTCAGAGCTATCTTTTGTTTTTGTTCTCCTCATCAAGGGCATTTCTTGGCAGAGAAGGGAAAAGACCAGTGCTTGGTGGCTGGCTTACTGTTCCTAAAAGGAAAAAGAAACAAGAAGCAAGAAAAAAATCCTTAAAATATACTTATCTTTTGGGATTATTTTTGCCCAAACCTGGCAGTCTGTGCAGCACAGCGTATAAAACCGTTCTGCTTACAGGAACTCCAGGACACCTTCTCTTGAAGGTTTATTTTTCAGAAATTTCTCTGAATCATTCAGATTACACAACCCTTTGGGTGCTCTTTGCCTCTACAGACTAACACTCAGGTTCATCTAAATAGATGGTTGTTTGAGAAACTCAGGCAAACATTAGTTCTGGGAGAGTCCTGCCCTATACTGAGTTCTTATTAACGTATGGACAGTGGTGGTCCTGAGATCTTGAGTGCTTTGGGATGGTGTCCACCAACTCCAGGGCTGCAAAGATGATTAGGGGCCTAGAATGTCTCTCATGAAGAAAGGCTGAGGGACTTGGGGCTGTTTAGTCTTGAGAAGAGAAGACTAAGGGGGGATCTGATCAACACCTATTTAAAGGGTGGGTGTCAGGAGGATGACGTCAGGTTCTTCTCAGTGGTGCCCAGTGACAGGACAAGAGGTAATGGGCACAAACTTGAACGTAGGAAGTTCCGTCTAAACATGAGGAGGAAGTTCTTTCCTTTGAGAGTGGCAGAGCCCTGGCAGAGGCTGCCCAGGGAGGTGGTGGAGTCTCCTTCTCTGAAGATGTTCCAAACCCCGCCTGGACACATTCCTGTGCAACCTGCTCTGGGTGGAGCTGCTTTGGCAGGGGGTTGGACTAGATGATTTCCAGAGGTCCCTTCCAACCCCACATCATTCTGTGATTTTGTGATCTCCTGCTACCTCCACTTCCTTTCTAATGCCGCACAAATCACAAAAGGTGAATAACAAAAGGTGGTTCACATCGAGTCATGCTAACTCGGTGGAACAGTAGCTTCTAGACAGGAAACACGGTTTAAAAGACAGCTGTGAGTGGGAAGATCACGCTCTACTATTGTAGCTCAGCTTTGTTGAGAATAGCTTTTTTCATAATTTACTAGGAAAGAGCTGATTAAATCTCTACACAAGTACATTTGCAACAGACTTTGTCCTACTCATTCCAAATGGAAAACTGGAGCCTGCCTTTCAGGCAATGTGATATTTTTGTTGTTCAAATCAGAGCGTGATATTCTTTTTGATGAAAAGAGCAGCGGAAAGCAACTAAGACCTTAGCTCTAAATAAGTATAATACACACAAATGCTTTCAGAAAGGAGCTTTCATGATTTTTGCTTTCACAGAGATCCTATGAACTCTATAAAACATAAACAATACCTCATAATGAAACACTGTTATTTCAAAGTTGACATCACATCTGACTCAAAGCGTGACTTTTTGATTGGGATTAAATTCAGTTTATTTGAAGGTTTTAGTATAACTCCTTAGTTATCTAGAGCACAAGATAAACATAACAAACAGCATTTATCTTACAACTAAAAATGCTGATAAGTATAATTTAGATAGTTAAGAAATATCTATCTTTCTTAAATTCTTTGTATTATACATTTGAGAGCATTTTCTGGATCGAAAGGTTGCTGTAATACAAGTTAAGATGATCGTCTCTCCCTTCTTGTTTAGGTGGGTTTTTGTACAGCGCAGAGAGGGAAAAATAATGTAAAAAAACCCCCAAACCACACCCACATGCCTAAAAATCAGCAACTCAGGATCCAAACCATTCTATGATTCTCTGATTTTATGATTCTATGACCTGCACATGAGAAACACATTTTTGCATTGACTGGCTTTCAGAATAATTTGGAAATGTTCATCTTAGATTGCTGAGAACAGCGCTGGAGTCTTGTGAAAATAATATCTGGCTTCAGGTACCCTGGTGGTTAAAAATGTGTAAGTAAGTCCCCAAAGGGCAATTTTTGGGTAGAGCTCAGTGCAGTCAGGAGCCCAGGCTATCTGTTTTATGAGTCCTGCTTGTTTTCATACCTGGATTTACTCTGCAAGTTCAGAGAAGTGTTGTGGTGGGCAAAAAATGTCATAACCCACATGTTAAAGAAATGAATGAATCTTTATATAACAAGGAGGAAAACTTAACCCCCCCCAGGGCCAGGACTGTATTTCTGGATTTGTACAATATTTCTTAAAGTGTGCTATGGAATCCTGGCATTGTCAAAATACGAAATCAGATGTACAAACTAAGATAATAGTTAAAACCCAGAAAATTCGCTCCCTAAATTGGGATAACATGAGCAATGCACCCAAAAAATGTGGAGTGGAGTGACTTGGTGGCAAAGATTTCCAAATTAAATAACTACCTAAGACTTCCCTTCAGTATCTGGGATCAGTTTTAATATTCATATCCCAGGAATCCTCACATCTCACCTCATATACTTAATTGTATTCATCAGATACTTGTATCTAACACGTTTGCTATAGTATCTGTTGCTAAATTACTAATAAAATCCTTACAATAAAGTGAGAATGATATGAGAAGAGGTCAATGCCTAATATCAATATATGAAATACTTCCCTGTTGGTTTGGACAGACTACAGTGCAATTAAAAGCTTTCAAATCCAGGGTTGCTTCAAACAACCGTTCAAATGGTTCCTCCCAGGAAAGAACCTCATTGGACCTCAATTTCTTAGCGCATCCTCAGAAGAGAAGCAAAGTTCTAAAATCCATTGTCCAAGTATATTATAATGACTGGTTATGATTATTTTTTACTTGTTAAATCTGTAATGTAGACAAAGAAGTGCAGAGATTTGTAATTAAGTAAACAGCACAATGAGACTAATAAGCTGAATTCATCAACCTCAAGCAGCCAAATCTGTAATTAAGTTCCACTGTGTTTCAGGGTATCACCAGCCTGTGAGTAAACACTGACTGGCTTGGCACTAAGTTCTTATACTTGTGGTTCAGATCTAAGGTGATTTTTTTTCTTCCTCTGAATGCTAAAATATAAAATAAAATAGCCTATACTTTCAGGATATTAAAAAAAAAAAAGATAATTCAGAGAGATCTACCTATAGCAACCCCTACATCTTTACTTCTCTCTTCTTTGCTGCACGCATTAAAGCGTGGGACCAGACAATGAGGGGTTAAATAGCAGTAGAGCAGATGCAGCTGGGCCATGTTAGATTAAAAGGACCAGCTGATGGGCATAAAAGAGGATTAGAAAAAGGAAAAGGAAATAGATGAAACTGGACTGAGTGCTGGCAGGGAGACTCTGGGTTGTGGTTTTTTTTTTTTTTATTTAGCAGGACTCTTGTGTAGGCTTTTATAGGGACTTCAGATAACAGAGAGAGTTTGGATTTGTGTGTTGGCTGCTCTCTGTCCTAGCTTTTTATTGGCTTTAAATTCCAGAAATCTCTAAGAGTTAGAGTTGTGAAGGTGCATTGGCAAAGGTATACTTAGGTGTGTAAGTATGATGATAAATCTTTATAGGTAGGGTTTTCTGGGTCACAGACGGGAGTGATAGTGGGGTAATCTACTAAAGGGAGGGTGTCAAGAGGATGGGGCCGGCCCTTTTCAGTGGTGCCCAATGACAGGGCAAGAGGAAATGGGCACAAACTTGAACATAAGAAGTTCCATCTAAACATGAGGATGAACTTCTTTCCTGTGAGGGTGGTAGAGCCCTGGAAGAGGCTGCCCAGAGAGGTGGTGGAGGCTCCTTCTCTGGAGACATTCCAAACCCTCCTGGACAAGTTCCTGTGCAACCTGCTCTGGGTGGACCTGCTTTGGCAAGGGGTTGGACTAGATGATCTCCAGAGGTCCCTTCCAACCTCATGTGATTCTGTGATTCTATAGGACCTCACCAGTGCCAAGGTAAGAGGAAAAGGATAACTTTAGTTGGATCAAGCCCCTGCAAATGGCCAGGAACAGCTCTAACAACAGCTTGTCTGACTAGATGTGTGTTTGCAGGAATGGTCCTTGGCACTGATTTACTGCTATCGATATGGCCGCGTAATTGAGGGCACAGACTGCAGGGTCCTCGTGCACTTTGTCTGTACAGCCCTGGCATTCCTTACCCGTGCATGGGTGTGGAACTTGGGGCAAGAAAATTCAGTATCAATGAGGCTGACTCGCTTTAGCCCCTCCCTCGCAGCGCAAGCGGTGTCTGCCATTACGTTGTGCTTTTTTAATTCTGGATTTATGGATGCTGTCCTTGGCAAGGTCACCGAGATTGAAGGGATTGAGACAGACCAAACGTCCTCAAGCAGCTACCTACCTGTGGCACGCTAACACGAACAGTTACAGCTGAGTGATGTCTGGGAACTCGTGTGCATTGGCTTGTTTTACAGTTTGTGAGAGGTGAGAGTAATGAGCCTCTGCTTTAAACCCATCTGGAGTTTATATCCCAATTCCCTCTTATTCTGATAACTCGGTATTTATTACAGCCCTAACAGAACTCCTGTTCTGTGGCTTCTTCCTGAAAGATCATGAGACCGTGTAAAGGTGCTGTCAGGGGGATGTTCTCCTCCTCTACCTCTGTTCCTCTTAGCCCTTTTTTTAGCCAAGGCTTTGTGACTGCACTTACCGTTTTCCCACAGGACAGCATTTAATTGCTCCTTGACTGACCTTCTGCCTTGTCCCAACAACTTTGCCCCTGAGGTCATTTTACCAATTCATTATTCTTCGTGGAGGAGAAAAAAGTTCTAAGCTTCTCTCCCTGTTATTGCAGAGTTGATTAAAAGAGAATGATTTAGAGTTATTCACCACCACCTTTTAAATATCAGGTAGCAAAGTGTTCCCTGAAAATAATGGCTTGAGAAACCCTCCACCACCCTGTGCTTAGAAACTCCATCTTTCATATCCAGAAATAGGTTAAGCTTGGGATTTTTTTGACAGAGACCTAAATATCATGCTGGATCATTCAGCATTTTCATCTTCCTCATTGCTCTGTTTGCTTTAAAAGCAGCAGGATCACAGATCCAATTCAAATCTTTTCTCTTTATAGGAAAAATAACAATGCTTTGTAAGACAACACATTTTTAAATGTTCAGAAACCCTGCTAGTCCCTCACACAGATTACTGATGCTTAAAATACTCTGCTGAAGTCAGGTGAGGTTGGTCCATGCTCTAAGAATGTTGATTAATAAGCCATTAAGGAAAAAAAAATAATCCTGGGTATAGAAATAATTTAATCATTTATAGAAATAATTGAATCATTTACATGTGAGTGCTTCTCCATAGGGCTGGAGTCACCACCTTCCCTTCTCACATGCTCCCCTCCTGCCCACTGCATTTGGGCTTGGGGGGTCACCTTAACCCCTCAGAAGACACTTGTAAAATAAGTACAGAATGTGAAGTATGACCAGAGCAAACCCACCTGCAATGTTGATGCATTTTATGTGCAGTCTGTTTTGCCCAGCACTGGTGTTCACCCCTCTGCTGGGATGGCATCAGCTCTTTTCTTTAGTGGAATTTTTTTTTTTGAACTTTGCCCATATGTGCAGCTTTCTTTTTACAAATGCATCACTCATCGGAAGTTTCAAGGCAATATTTGTAGAAGCTCTTCAAATAATGATGAATGACTAAAATGAACATTAAAAAATAAATAAGTTCAGTAACTATTCATCAAGATTACATACTAGAAGTGTATTTCCTCCAGCTAATATGTGGAACGCTTCACCCTGGCATAGATAAATCATGAATCATCCAAAGGGTTAGTTAGGGCTTCCAGTTTCTGTTAGGTCAGCTCGCTATAGGCTGGCTTTCTGAAGAAGTAAGGAGGCAGGGGTTATTTCTTTTTTAAAGGATAATATGGACTCTTGGGATGAATATAGTGGCAGAAAAAAGTATACTTTTCCTTGTATCCCAATGAAACAGGATCTGAAACTGTTCTTACACAGTATTCTCTCTCTTTTGGTGAGGGAAAAAAAAAAGGAAGGAAGATTTCTCTCAAGTGCAGGGCTACAATCTGTAAGAAAAAGCCCTTCCTGTGAGCAAGTGAAGGGGGGGGTGGAGATTTACGTGAAAATAAACAACAAAGCAGGGTCTTGTGCTGAACGTACTGACAAGGCTGTGGGCACCGGCTTTAAAACGTTTCATCCCAAGTATCCAGTGTCTCCCAGAAGGACGTGCAGCAGGAGGAAGCGTGAGGTTAAGAATTCGGTGAGATGGGACAGATAGTGGGAAGGCTTGGGCTGACAGTCTGAAATTCATTAGGAGAGCGTATCCCGGGGGTCACCGCAAACATCCCATAAACACCAGTGAACTTTTCAGCCGTCCAGAGCTGCTGGAGCGAGTTTGGTGAGTCAGGAGATGTCTCCTCTGCGCACACGTGCCCAGGGGGAGAAGAAGGGAGATAACGGTGGGTGCTCTCTGAAGTGGTTAGAAACGTAGGTTCCTTAATCTATTTTTAAATGTCTCCAAACCGACTAGCAAATATGAGTCAACTTTCCAAATGTCGTGAGTGTTCTTTAAATGACACCTCCTTTAAGTCAGGCTCATGAATACCTTTCGAGTTGAATAATCAAAACTCCTCAAATTTCTCCCCATTTCTTAGTAATCTGGCAGAAATGCACATTTATGCACATGTACACTGGTATCCTTTTAATATTTAGGAGTGAGGGAAAACACACGAATGCAGTGAAATAGAAAACCTGGAGTGAAAGGAGGGTCATAGGTTGATGATGTAAAAATCAAAGTGAAACGATTCTGCGTTTCAGTAAATGCTTTGGTTGCCGTGTCCAATCCTGTTCAGAAGGATTTGCAGAGTGACTCAGTGAAAAAAGGAATTAAGTGCCTTAAGCTCTCACAGTGAAGTTACCCGGTACTGTAAGCAGACGTCATCTCGAGTAACAGAGTTTATGTGCAAATCCTGGAGCGAGCATACGTAATGCCTTTGATTCTGAACACCTGCCTCAGCTTCCTTTCAGAGAGTTTTGGGTGTTTTGACTTCCTCTTGCTCTTGTTTGTAACATTTTTCATTTGCACACAGGCTGAGAGAGCTGGGGTTGTTCAGCCTGGAGAAGAGAAGGCTCTGGGGAGACCTTAGAGCAACCTTCCAATATCTGAAGGGAGCTACAGGAGAGATGGGGAGGGAGTCTGTCAGGGACTGTAGTGACAGGACAAGGGGTCATGGTTTTAAATTGGAAGAGAGAGATTTAGATTAGATACCAGAAAGAAATTCTTTGCTGTGAGGGTGGTGAGACACTGGAAGAGGTTGCCCAGAGAAGCTGTGGCTGCCCCATCCCTGGAGGGGTTCAAGGCCAGGTTGGATGGGGCTTGGAGCAACCTGGTCTGGTGGGAGGTATCCCTGCCTGGGGCAGGGGGTTGGAACTGGATGATCTTTAAGGTCCCTTCCAACTCTAACCATTCTGTGATTCTGTGAATTATCCCTCAGTGCTGCAGTGGCATGGGAAACATCAATGGAAGAAATGTATAGTAAAAAATGAAATGACTGTTCTGTAGTCTGTCTTGCGTATAAGCTTCAAATCACCTGAGCTTTAATCTACAAGGTGCTTTGCTCAAGAGTAATTCTGTTGAATGCAGTGGGACAGATTTATCTCTGAATATCTCTGTCCCGGTTGGAACTCCATGGTCTTTAAGTCCCTTCCAACCCAAACCATTCTATGATTCTAATATGGTGTTAAATGTTAAGCATGTGCATAAGTGTTTGTGGGACTCGAGTCTCTGATATCAGAAAGCTCTTTTGCAGCCATAAACCTGAAAAACTGTGATGGCAAATAACTTCACAACACGTTTGTTCAGGTCTGAATTGCCACTTAGATTGTTCCTCGCGCAACAGTCTGCCAATTTCTTGTCATCTTGTTCAGACTTTTCATCTGAAAGCTCAGTTTTGGAAGTACAAGATGTGGGAGCTGAGATGATATATTGAGGCATATAAGTAATCAGGAAAAAATGCAGTTCAGCCCATGTATTCTTTGGAAATATGTATAAATATTTACAAATTATAGAGTTAAATCCAACTCATTTTGTAAATGAAGGGATATTCTGCTTTTTTTTATGGGAAACATCAAAATCCAGGAAGCATGGGAGAATAAGACATGAAATCTTTTCCAGGGGACATTCATAAACTCTCATAAAATCAAACATCATGCAGACTTCAACCTTTCTCCTATTTTCATTGTGTGCACGCCTACGCATCCCCGCGTTTGTGGAAGCAACTTTCATACAAGAACTCTTTTTTTTTTTCTTTTTTTTGCATTTACCAATTACTTTGTAAACAACTTAAAGAGACTGGTGAGGGACCGCTCTGTAGAAATGATAGCACATCTGCAGCACAGGCAGTTAAAGTCAACAATTAATTAATTGTTAAGGGCTCTGTTCATCCAAACGTTTGGCTCTGTATTTACTGCATGATTCATGGCTTGTGATCCCTGGTTTCCAGAGAACTCAAATTCTGGTCCTTCGTTTCAACCCTTCCCCTGCTCCCCGTTTTACCCTTCCCTGCCCACACCCAACTGTAGGGAGGCGAAACCATGTTCCTTATAGAGAAACAGTGATTTATGGCAAATATCCCACCCCGACATCGTGCAGAATCACTGACTTACATTCAGCTGAAGGCTATGAGACAGAGAGCCCTCCTTGCCTGGTGTCAGTAACTCACCGATAAAGGAATATTTACAAAACAAACAAGACACCAGAAGCCCACGCAATCATCTTTTTGTGTAGCTGGATTTTGGTAGATGAGACTTTAAGCCCTCAACGTAAGGCAGTGGCTGTTGGTTGCAGAAAACAGATTTTCTATCAACCTGTCTGAAGTTGCCCAGTGCTGCGGTCAAGGGAGGCTCTGGCAGTCCATGAGGCACTTGGTGTCCCACTTGGATTCTGAGCCTCCAGATAAGAAATGCCATAGTGATTTGCTCCAGTTGCCTCCTAGGGGAAGATCTACTGTCTTCCAGTCTATATAGGATAAAGAGAGATCATTAGGTTTGCAGTGAACCAAATTTATAATACGCACAGATCAAAATCTGTAGTTTTTAGGTAAATTCCTAAGGTGTTCCTTAAACAAGGAGTGCCAAAAAATTGCAGCAACAATTGATAGAGTTAAAAAATTATTTAGTCATTAATGTTTTTATTATTACTAACTTGCAAAGCTCCCTTGTAGTACAAAAGCAGAATATTAGAAGCGTCTAGCAAAATGCCAAGTGCCTATCACTGAGTAATTAAAGTCCTCACTGAAGAAACAAAATGTAAGACCATAAACAAGCCTTGAACAAACAAGAAATAATCAATGCATGATGATAAAGGGAATCAAAACATCTGGCATCTCTTCCAGAAGGCTTCTGCAGATGTGTCCTGATGTATGATAAGAAGAAATAACATTTTGGAGTCGCGGGCCCTCAGTGAGGTTCCTGCCTTCCACTGGGGTTAAGTCACGGGGAGGAGCCGCCGGCTTCACTCCCGCCGATGAAATCAGCAATTATTTGGATTTTTTAAGGCTATTTCTGGGTTGTGGGGTGCAGAATCTAATTCAGCTTCATGAATGAAGTGACAGAGGGAAAGCTGTGCTATTTGATGCTTCCTTGAGTCACTGCCTTCATTTCCAGGTCCAGGCAGCTTCTGAAAGCAGCCGTATAACAGAGCCCAAACTTCGCCTGAGAAACTAATTGCTTTGGTGTATCTTTTTCATCATGAATTTCTGTGCCTGAAAGCAACAAAGAATCTAGTGAAAAGACTGATTAACACTGTTTTGTAGATGGAAAAGTTCTTTTCACCCTTTCTTCAGAAATGCTCTTTCAAGCTTACAACTTACAACCAGTTTCAAACTTCACAACAAACTTTACTAACCTGCACATCCACAGGTAAGGGCCAGCTGCCCATGAATCCAGGCATCCTACTGGAGGTTTCCATGAGTTAATAGCAGTAACTTCGTGAGGCGTTACCTAAATTCAAAATTTAATTGCCTCAGAATCAGACGGCAGGTTGGTAGGTGAAGGTTCACTGCAGTGATATTTAAAAAAAAAAAAAATCAGAGAAAAAAACCCAAGACATCTTGTTTGATTCATAAGACATTAATAGAGCTGACTGTGGATGCTCTACCTTTTCCACTGTATCTGCACAGTTTTGCTCATGGCAGGACACACAAGAAGTCACTTTAAAATAAAAAACTACCTGGCTGGCCGCTGCAAAGATCATTTGTCAAGAGAAGAATGCTATGGAGGGAAACTCTGACCTCTAAACCTACAACAACAACAAAAGCCAGTGTTTTAAAAAGTTATTTTGAAGCCTAAATAAACCTTGACAGATTCCCCTTAAACTTCTTTTACAGTGATTAATTTCCAACTAGGGAAATATTGACTCTGAGAGAAAATGAAAATATTTCCATCTCCTTACTCTCTAACGCTGCAGTATAAGATCATTTGACCTACTAGATAGAGTGGAAAATCACTATCAGTCTTGATGTTATTACATGGTTCAGGTTTCACATCCCTCTCTCTCTGTTTTCCTTTGCTTCCCCTGCATCAGCCTGTCGTCTTCCCGGCTCCCTCCCCTTCAGTCCGGCCGGAGGAGGCAGGGTCCTTGGTGCTTGCATTGCCTGGCAGGGCAGGGGAGCTGCCCTTCTTGTGGGATGATGGTGAGGGGACAGGGGACAATCTGAGGCTCATAGAAGACCATGAGGAAAAAAATCTGCCTCCCCCAAGATACTAAATGGACACAGTTATGGTTACTCACCTTTGCACTGGTTGTATTTCCTCTGTGAGGAAGAGTGGTCCATTTCAGGAATCACAGCCATAGAATGATAGAATGGTTTGGGTTGGAAGGGACCTTAAAGACCATCCAGTTCCAACCCCCCTGCCCTGGGCAGGGACACCTCCCACCAGACCAGGTTGCTCCAAGCCCCATCCAGCCTGGCCTTGAACCCCTCCAGGGATGGGGCAGCCACAGCTTCTCTGGGCAACCTCTTCCAGTGTCTCACCACCCACACAGCAAAGAATTTCTTCCTGAGATCTCATCTTAATCTCCCCTCTTTCAGTTTAAAACCATTCCCCCTCATCCTATGGCTCCTCTCCCTGATCAAGAGTCCCTCCCCATCTCTCCTGTAGCTCCTTTAGGGACTGGAAGGGGCTCTAAGGTCTCCCTGGAGCCTTCTCTTCTCCTGGCTGAACAATCCCAACTCTCTCAGCCTGTCTTTGTAGGAGAGAAGCTCCATCCCTCTGAACATCTTCATGGCCTTCCTCTGGCCCTGCTCCAACAGATCCACGTCCTTCCTGCACTAAGGACTCCAGAGCTGGACGCTGTACTCCAGGGTGGGTCATCAGAGCGGAGCAGAGTGACAGAATCATCTCCCTTGCCCTTCTGGTCACGCTTCTTTTGATGCAGCCATTTGTCCTGTCACCCACACACCCTCCCCATTTTCCCACAGAGCACTTCTTACAGGCTTGACGAGATGCTACAAGTGCTGTAGGAATCTTCCAGAGGGTTCTTGTTCACATAATAACTATGCACGTATATATACTTCAGCCTCAGATTTAATAGGAGGGTAAAAAAACTAGAGTCAGCAGCCCCAAAACCTCCTTTTTACCTGCCTCTGATACCTTTATGTGTGACAGGTACCTGCTGAGTTGCGTGTCAGGACCCCCTCCAGCCTGCTGAGCTGTGCTCTGAAGTGCCTTTACTGTCCTCTAAAAAGTAAGGGAAGGGAGGAGGTGGGTGTACCAGCTGGAGAGAGAGACAGGGACGTCGGCAGAAGGGCAAGCTTGAACACAAAAGCTCCATTGTTTATTATATATGTCCCACTGAAGGTCTTCTTCATGAGGGAACCCACACTAAATTTCCTACAGTGGCTACAGCCATTGCTCCAGATATGTTCTCAGCCCGTGTGCGTATCCTGTTACTTGTTTGGCTTCAGAGAGAGCGTGACACAGAGCATCTACTATAGCACATGTATGTGTGATCCTTGCAGTTGCCAACAGAATTAGCCAGTTCATAGAATCATAGAATTGTCGAGGTTGGAATGGACCTTTAAGATCATCTAGTCCACCCATCAACCTAACTCTGAGAAAAACCATCACTAAACCATGTCACTAGGCACTATGTCAACCCGGCTTTTAAAAACCTCCAGGGATGGTGCCTCAACCACTTCCCTGGGCAGCCCATTCCAATCCTTAATAATCCTTTCAGTGAAGAAATCTTTCCCAATATCCAAACTAAACCTCCCCTCGTCTAACTTGAGGCCATTTCCTCTTGTCCCATCGCCCGTTCCTTGGGAGAAGAGACCGACCCCTGCCTCTCTATTCATATAATTCAAACAAGATGAAGAGTGATTTAAAAAAATCTAGCTCAGATCTCTGGGTCAAAAGAGACATAGAGAAAGCATCACTCAACCCCGTGGAATATCCTCCAAACTTTCTTTGGAAGGTTATGAAATGGAAGCTGCCCGTAGTTCATTGCTTTAGTAAAGGTGGTTGTAAACTACTGTGTGTCACTGCTCTGAGGATTTGCCTCACCACGAGTCCTTCCTGCAGCCAACCTGTGAGGGAAAGAGTTATCTGGTTTCGTACAAATCAGAATAAAAATTGAAGTTGAGGATTCTTGAAAAGGCGGAAGATACTAGTGGTCAATAGATACTAACTGTATAATATATTCACTCCTCCACAGCACACGCAATGAGCATCCAAGAGTGTTCATATGTAGATTAATACATAGAAAAATAAATATTCTTCTGTTACAGAACCCTTCCACGGGCTGAGGTGCTGAGCTCCTTTCATAGCTAGAAACTGAAGCAAGGCTTCTTGATGCTTGCTTCTTCCTAGATTCAGGTCATAGAATCACAGAATCATACAATTGCTGAGGTTGGAAGGAACATTTTAGATCATCTAGTCCAACCATCAAGCTAACACTGACAAAAACCATCATTAAACCATATCTCTTAGCACCAGGTCAGTTAAGGCAGGACATGACTTACAAAATCTTTCCTTTGGAGAACTTTTTGATGAGGTTCCAATGCAAGTCTATTCCTAAACACTCTTATTCAGTGTATTCAGTTTAAAAATTACATTTTCCTGCCTCTTTTAAAATATTTTCATGTGATTTTCTATAGATTTCACTGTATTTCTGTTTGTTGTGACTTATGATGCTAGGATAAAAAAACAATTTTTGAGATGTGAAGAATAAAGGACAGTTTGCTGGGCTTTAGAGTGCAGTTAGAGTTTAAAATGTTAATTACACACTGAAAGGTGAACAGCCAAAGCCCTGCGTTACTGGGAAGAACTTCCCGGCTTAGGTCCATGGATTGCCGTGCTGCTGTGCCAACTTACAGACCCATAGTCCAACAATGCCAAATCTGTTAAAGAAAAGCTGGTTGAAATTAGTTCATGAAGTTGAAATGAAGTTTACATTTTCCTGACATATATAAATATATGTTTAAAATGAGGTCTTTTCTTCATTTTATGTCTTCAGCCAACAGCTTCTGATGATTTGAGTGTATACTGTGTAAGGATACATACATGAAGAGTTAATGAACTTGACAGGACTGAGTAAATATTTGTTTAGAACTGAAAATAGGCCCCAAGCCAAGGTTTTTCAGGCCTATGAGCCAGACTAAGTCCAGAGCAGAAATACTGAGTAGGACTGTACTTCTTATCTCTTATCCCTCCACTTCCACTTTGTTCACTCCCCTTGGTTTGGGGCTCCCCAAAGGTTGTTTCAGATGAAGATTCTCTTCTCTTTTGAGTTCTTAGAGATTGCAGGTGGCAACTTCCTTTGTTTCCCTTTGAAGGCAGAGGTAGTCAACCTCAAAAAAAGTGCTGCCAGGGCAAGGACCTGGCCTGACCTCCAAAAGTGGCAGTAGACACAATCCCTTCTGCTCCCGGCTGTCACTCCACCAGCTTTCAGTGTTTGATATCTTGAATGAATCTGACCTTCTAATACCTTTCAAGAACCAGACACTGCAAGAACCTTTCAGCTCTCATCTCGATTCTCTTTAAAGCTTTCCCATTCACATTTACAAGAATAGGCTTTTTTTGAGTGAGTTTTCTCTTTTTCTCTGGAAGGGACCAGAGCTTTCTACAGGACAATGGGCTACACCCTCAGTGTACTTTGGTTTTTCACTGACACGGATCAGCCAGGGGGATAAATATTTTACCCAAAGCCAATTACCACAGAGTCATCTATTTTCTGGGGTAAGGTTTCCCCATAACATATGAAATTGCCTGGCAATACCGTGCCTTGGTGGGGATTTGGAGATGAGACAGAGACGAATGAGGGTAGGGTAGTCCTGCCAAGACCGTACGGAGAATCTGAAAGGAAAAGCAGGAGTTTCCTTTGCGATAAGGAAATCGGGACATGCCTACTACAACTTATCACTCTGCCTAGTTAGAGAGAGGAGCAGGGGCTGGTCGATCCAGAAGGAACAACGTGTATGAGGAAATGCTCAGAGCCGGATGCTGAGCTGGCAGAAACCAGCATAGATCCATTGAAGGAAACGAGTTGATTTATATCAGGCCTGGATGCAGAATTAGGATGGAGTACTCAGAGCTGAGATTTACTATTGAAAATTGAGAGTTTTGTGGGGGCAGGGGAAGAAGGCCTGCCAAATAATTTACGGAAG
This sequence comes from Calidris pygmaea, assembly GCA_003697955.1. NCBI lineage: Eukaryota > Metazoa > Chordata > Aves > Charadriiformes > Scolopacidae > Calidris > Calidris pygmaea. The sequence continues at coordinate 666,735 of QJSC01019151.1, forward strand.
AAGATTGGGAGATCTTGTGCTTTGAGCAGAGCCAAACTACACACATGTTCTGCAGTATCAGATGTGCCAAATTCTAGAGCTCTACATCTCCCATTTGCAAATGTCAAAACTCAGCAACGATGCTTTTTTCTTAATTAGCTACTTACATGTTGAAAGCATTTGACAACTGATTTATCCTCACCGTGGCTGATGGGTTCATTATCTTCCCACCTCAAAACCTGACATTTTGGTACAAGAGTGAATTACCCGATAGGACCACACAGTAAGATGAATATTCCTGTTTGGCAACAGAATGATGCTTCTTCTGGGCTCAAGGTACCAGGCCATTTCTTCAGTGAAGGTGTCACACTCATGCACAAGCCCAGCTACACTGAGCACAGGAAGGACATGGAACTGTTGGAGAGGGTCCAGAGGAGGGCCATGAAGATGACCCAAGGGCTGGAGCTACAGGAGAGATGGGGAGGGACTCTTAATCAGGGAGTAGGATGATAGGTAATTGGATAAGGGGTAACAGTTTAAAACTGAAAGAGGGGAGATTTTGATTAGATATTAAGAAGGAATTCTTTGCTGTGAGGGTGGTGAGAGCCTGGCCCAGGTTGCCCAGAGAAGCTGTGGCTGCCCCATCCCTGGAGGGGTTCAAGGCCAGGCTGGATGGGGCTTGGAGCAACCTGGTCTGGTGGGAGGTGTTCCTGCCCATGGCAGGGGCTTGGAACTGGATGATCTTTAAGGTCCCTTCCAAACCAAACCATTCTATGATTCTATGATTCTTTGATTTGTTACCACGGCCGTAGCAGCTGCTGTAATCATCTGATGTGGAAAAATAAGAGTTGCCATCTCTCATGCACATGTATTGCCATTGTATGTTTATTGAAATAATCTTTCTTGTTCATTTAAAAACTTAAGTGCCTCTTATTGGGAGAAGTAGTAAGTATTTTTTATTAGATTGTTAGAAATGGAGCTCCTATAGCTGGAGAAAACAGAAAAGCTCTCAAACACAGAAGCAGCCCTGAAGATGTATTTCTGAGACAGACACAGCAGTCTCCAAGCTATGTACAGGCTGGGAATTACTGCCCTGTCTTCTGGAAGTTAAAACCTGCTGCCTGCTTGCCCTCTTCATTCTGCATCTCCCTTCCAGTCTGTTCTGCTCTGGTCTGCATTTCTTATCCACTACCTATTCTTCACAGCCGACTGGCATTCCTCATCCACCTTTGTTTCATGTATGTGGAACAGTCACACTGAGAAAAAGTGCGATTTCCATTAAGGTACCGAAAATCCATACTCCATCGTTTGCAGTCTACAGAATATTTTCTACCCAGGAGCGGAGCACAGTTTCTCTTCCTGCCTCTTTCACAAGGGGACGTTGCTCAGATCTGCATCTGTAGAAGCAGCTGAAACTCAGAAGGTGCCATTCCTTTTGCCAGTCGATTTGTCACAAATCCCTTGCGAGGACATGAGCCTTCCATGCGCTGGTTTTTTTTTTTGGAAAATTGCACTGTATTTTGTTGTATTATTACTGCTGTTGGCACTATTACAGGTATTATACAATGCACCCAAGGGCTCCAAAGAGAAATAAGGGTGTTTTTGTTGTTTTTTTCCAGTAGGCATTGCATAGATAAAAATCAAAAAGGCTGTTGCAGATGCAAAATACTGTAACTTCTTCATCTACTTAGTAACAAGAGGCATAGCACGAAGCAGTAACAAAGCAAATTACTTTTTTCATAAATTATAATAATTGCCCTTCTTTTCTGATCGCTCCTGTTGGGATATGTAAGCATTCTGGCATGAATGAGAGTGAAGAAGGATTTAATGAGGAAAACCTCAAGCTGATAAAAGAGATGCTGGGGTTGTAGCAGGAAAGACGAGGAACAGCGCAGCCAGTTTCGTGTGTCTATGTTGCTACTAAAATTTCCTTCAGAGAAAAAAAAAACAACCAAAAAAAAGTGTAATTTTTTCCCATTTCCTCATAATTTTAAATAGAAGCTAATAGTGATGGAAGGTTTGAGGTCCAACCAAACAATGACAACACATCTTGTGCTATCAAGGGCAGCGTGGAGCTGGGGGTGTTCATTGGCCCGGCAACAGGTTCTCCCAGGCAGGGCAACAAAAAGCCTGATGGACAAGACCAATCAAGAGGAGAAAGTGCAGCATTTCGTTGTCTCCTGACCATCCCCTCCGCTTCGGAGAGGAGGAGGAGGATGACAAGGGGGAAGAAAAGGAGAGGCTGAGTAGAGAACAGGAGGATGGGTTTCTCCTCCTCCCACTAGTAGGGGTAGTGCAGGGGAAAGCAGAAGAAGGATACACAGAAGAGGAAGATGAAAAATCCAGGGTATGTCACACAGGAGGCATAAAGTTAAGAATGGGACAGATTTTAAGACAGGGAAACTGGGACCTTTAAAGTCAGCCAGGCTTAAGAAGAGGACCATGAAGAAGACAACGAGACCCTGACTGTGCTGTCCTGTCCATGGGGGTGAGCTGACAGTCATCAGCGTATCCTTCTCCTCCAAAGCAGCTCCTCTGGCGAGGCCTTTATTTACTACTTTCTAAAACCATAAGGAACCTGAACTATGTCATTTCTACTTGCTAATTTAACCACGCTGAGTTCACAGAAAGCATTTTGTACGAGGGACATGACCTGGCTTGTTAGCACCACATGTTGTAAGATATAGAAAAGGATCTTTCATACTTCAGAAGTCTTGTTTCTCAATTGCCGGTCTCTTACTTTTTAACTTCTTTGCCATTTTGAATGGATTTCAAAACAAATCAACAGACACATTGAGTCTTTGGTTATTTTTGGCCAGAGTTGGATAAATGAATAGTCCAGAAAGTTTCTGACATCGTGCCAAATGTCTATGTGCCTAAAGTTTAAGAGTCATGTTTTCCAGGAAACCTTGAAGTTTGCCGAGATTTATGCTTTTGATATTGTCATCCATTACTGTATTCAAAGGAGTTGTCTGCATAAAGGTTGATAGAGGGCAGTCAAACCTTTTGCACTGAACAAATTATATCATTAGGTGTCTGCCTGTGGGTCAACTTGTTCTCAAGCCCCAAAAACTAAACACAGCTGAGATCTAAATCCCCTGACAAATGAAGGCTGTGAGCAAGGATCATGAATAACATATGGCAAATGGAATTTCCAAACACCGTGCTGCCATACAATATACACCTGATAAATGGTTGTCTACAGTGATGCTGTTGAAAAAGGCACTTGATGCAAGCCTCATGCATGGCAGAGAGATGTTAACAGAATTTCACAAGACATTTCAAAGCTGGCAAGGCGTTTATCCAAAGGTGTTGTCTGGTGCTTCCTTCCACAAGTAAGGACAGCATCCTTGGGTTTTTCGTGGAAGGAAACAAAGAGAGGTGATACTTTGACTTGTCATGCCAGGAGCCTGTAGGGCAAGAAGTTTTCAAATAAGAACAAAAGACAGAATTATGGTAGGAACATAAAGAAAGAAAAGAAGATGAAGAAAAGGATAGCAAAAAAATTACTTAAGATTACATTTTAGGTGCGTTTGTAGCCACAAAAATTTCAAGATTACTTGGCATCGTCCTAGAGAAACAGCAAACAATTTTGCCCAGTTAAATAAAAAATGTGAACGCAAGAACTGCTTTCCCTGGTCATTGAAAATGCAGACAACTTTGGGACAAACCTGAAGATGGACAGCACGCAAAACAACTGGTTTTGGCAAAAAAAATTGTGGGACGCTGCATCCAGCCCCAACCGGGCAGCATCATGGCTCCAAAATCAAGTCATTTGGCCAGAACCCTAGAGCAAAGTTATTTAATGTGTGTTATAGTATGTTATTTTTTGTTGTTGCGTTTTTTTGTTCTTGTTTTTGTTATGTTTTGGTAATGATTTCTGTAGTTGTTAGTACCCTTGGTATCATTCACAAATTTATCTCTCTGACCAATAAGTGAGAGCTCCTTCTCAGCGTAACCTGTTAATCCATCTCCAGCCTAACTACATATACTCATGTGCACAAATATATATGATTGTTACTACTGGTTAGTCTCTTGAGGTGCCACTTACCCTTAATGTGGTCTAGGCAAATAAAAATAATAATAACAATCATGTAAACTATGCAAATGGGTTATTTTTAGAAAAGGTGTCCAAAAAATTAATATTTTTTCTTTGAAGTATTTTTTTGATCTAAGAAAAGGAATTGCAGGATAATTGCGATGTTCCAATTTCAAAATTTTGTGTTCTCAGTGCTTTCTTTGGAAACAGTTTCATTTTAAAGATGAGCTAACTATAATGATTAGAAAGCGATTAAATAGTGCCAGGGAGTGAAAGTAGCCTGTACACCTACGGAAATTATTCTTTTCAAAAACAAACAATTTTTCAATTTTGCATTACAGTGATAAAAGCTGAAAATCGGAATTCCTTTTGTAATGACTCCAAATTCTCATTCTTTTTCTGAATGCATCAATGCCCCCTGCAGAAGGTCTCTCAATTTTTTAATAGAACGGGGAAATAGGTGGATTTACTTCTAAGCTTCATCCAGTTTACTTCATGACCCTGGAAACGGTGTCATAAGCACAAATGAAAGTGGCACAGGGCAGAAGTGGTGGGGAAGGGGAAGAGAATAACTTTTCCCTAAGCCCAAATTGCCACCAAGAATGCGGGAAAAGGAAACCTGTGTAACCACAGGTCACCTACGCCGACGAGAACTGGCCACTTAACTAAGGTTAATGGGTTAAAACAGGGGTCATTTAGCAAGAGTCACCGTCGCCGTGAGACCAAAGTTACGAGCGTGGCTGGCTGTTGGGTGTCAAGTTCAAACTCTCACAGATTGCCCCGTGTGGTCCCGGAGCCCAACTTTCAGATGTTGGTCCGCGCAGAGACTAATGCACGTGTCACTGGGGGTCTGTGCCTGCTCAGACAACACCTCCATTAAGGCTTCAGAAGAGAGATTTTCCTGCCCGGAGGTCATGCGGAGCCTGTAGCCGGAGTGGTGTGTAGTTCGGGGCATGGCTAAGCGCAGCGCCATTCATAAAAGGCAATGTGTTAAGAAGGTAACAGTTTAAGATTCACTAATTGCGCGAACGGGTAATTATTCTTAGTGCTGCTACCGACTTTCCCAGTTTGAGTTGCCACGCGTGGGCGTGCGAGTCGGAATCGCTCAGGGAAATCCCGCGGCCCGCGTTAGGTAGGAAGTCAGATTAGATGGTTGTAACACTTCCTTCATGACAGAAAAATTCATGACACTATTAGATGTTTTGTTAAATTGGGGTCTAAGCGATAAGCAAAATTAATAGATTTCTCCATTTCTCTGGGTGGTCCCTCTGTAACATGGGAATATTTGTGTTTCTGTGCTCTGATCTGCTTGTCCATGCGATATATATGTGTGTGCACGGACCTAGCGCTGACAAATAAATAACCTTCTTCTCAGGCTGATTGCTTAAAAGCTCCATGGAAGATTGAGGGGATGTGCTTTGCATGTTCGTTTTGTTCAGAAAAGTAATTCTTAATCAAATTAGCCGTTCTAGAGGAAAAAAGCAGCCCCTTTGCCTTTCAGCAGGGCCATTCGCATGAGTAAACCTTTTGCAAAATTGGTCTCTAAATGTTGCTTAGAGTTGCAAAGAAGCTGAAGTGCTGAACATGTCTTCTGTGCATGTTTCTTTTTAGCCTGTTCCTGGCTCTATACCATCACGTTTTCTCCGCAGGAAACATCTATGCTAAACATCACTGTCAATTCCAAGACGAGAGACACATTCGAAAGCACATGGAAGCTTTTTTTTTTTTTTTTTTTTTTCCCTGTTACCATAAGTTGCCCGCAGAGGGTCCATTCATTCTGTTTGCTTGTTCCACTGTGTAATAGCTCAACTCAAGTATCAACAAGATAAGCTTTTAAAAGCAGAATATTCCCAGCTGTTGCGGTCGGGCGGCAGCAGCAGGTTCCTATCTGAGGACAGCAGAACAATCCAATGCACTCGCGGCGACGGCAGTGCCGAGGGGAAGCATGTGTTCTCTGTACACAGTAGCGAAGGGTCCAATAGACAGCAATTAGCACCAGCGGAATGAAGATGAACGGTCATATACATAACCTTAATAAAAATGTCACAGAAGAGAAATCTCACACCATATGGATCCACGCTGAACTTTTTTTTTTTTCCTTTTTTTTTTTTTTTTTTTTTTAAGGGGCAAGACCACTCCATTTCTTTCTAGTCATTTGCATCAATTTCTCTTCCTAGTTTTTTTGGAGTTTTCTCCCTCCATAAGCAATATGGGGCTGCTTCTCATGTGATAACAAAGGACAACTACATTTTCATGTCTGCATTTTTACATTGCTACTCAGCCTCAGATTTGCATCAACAGTATCTTCCACTCAGCCTCAATAACCTGAGTACATAGTAAATTCCTTGAATGTCGTTAGATCCCGTTTCCATTCACTTTTGAAAAGAGGTCCACCACAATTTGCAAGATTTTATTCCTGCCAAATTAGTGTAGCATGAAAGTGGGTATTACTTATTCTCAGGTCTGCTACTTGTGTTTTGGACATGGCAAAGAATATAGATAAGTAGTAATATGTGTAGTAACAATGTTTATCACCCAAAATTTACTAAAACCGTCTTTCTCAAACTTCATTCTTCGACGAAGTCACAGTAGACCCATTACAGTAAAGGTAAAAGAGTGGGGCTCTATTTTAGGTTTCAAGTCCTGCTTTTCACGATTTCCAAGTGTCCTCGTCTTTCTTTTAGAAAGGGTTTTCCCAGTCATTGGACTTTTGTGCTTATTCTTTTCAAGTTGTTTCTTCATCTTTCAGTAACAGAAAGAAAATATTATTGGTGCTCTTCAAGCTCCATTTGAGGTCTGAAAACAACGTTTTTGTCCTTTCTGCCTTTTTTCTACTCCCAGCAATAAGACTCCTGCCCTTAGAATGTTGCTGTGAATTTTGTTGATTAAATTAACAGTAGATAGGGCTGAAGAGGACCTCATATGGTTTTGTAACCCCCGCCTTCCCAGGACACATGTTCAGCTGTTCATAGCTGGAGATGTTTGTCTGAAGGCCTTCAGTAAAGAAGGCCTCCATCCTCCACCACCTCCATCCTCCTTCTCCAGCAAAAAAGCTGACCACTGTCCTATTTCTAAAACTAGAAAGTTGTTAAAACACTAAGAGATATCTGTCTTGCATTTTGCAAGTGAGGCTCATCTCCACGAGGCACATGGAGAACAGATTAAGACTTTCTTCTTCATGGTAGCCCCTTGCATACTTGCAGGCTGTTGTCATGTCTCTCTCTGTCTTCTCTAGATTAAACAAAATCCTTTCGTGCCATATCCACATCCTCTGCATCCATAGCTGATGTCTTCTGGGCTTCTGATTGTCCTACTTGATCACCTCTGAACTCTCTATTTACTTGATTTGAAGCCTTCTTGAAGCCTGATGGTGAGGAATGGACGCAGTATTCCAGCTGAGGCTGTATCAAAAGCAGCATGGCCAGCAGGGCAAGGGAGGTGATTCTCCTCCTCTACTCTGCACTCCTGAGACTCCACCTGGAGTACTGCGTCCAGCTCTGAAATCCTCAGCACAGGAAGGACATGGGCCTGTTGGAATGGGTCCAGAGGAGGGCCGTGAAGATGCTCAGAGGGCTGGAGCCCCTCTGCTGTGAGGACAGGCTGAGAGAGTTGGGGTTGTTCAGCCTGGAGAAGAAAAGACTCCAAGGAGAACTTAGAGCACCTTCCAGTCTCTAAAGGGGCTCCAGGAGAGATGGGGAGGGACTCTTCATCAGGGAGTGGAGCCATAGGATGAGGGGTAATGGTTTTAAACTGAAAGAGGGGAGATTTAGATTAGATACCAGGAAGAAATTCTTTGCTGTGAGGGTGGTGAGACACTGGAACAGGTTGCCCAGAGAAGCTGTGGCTGCCCCATCCCTGGAGGGGTTCAAGGCCAGGCTGGATGGGGCTTGGAGCAACCTGGTCTGGTGGGAGGTGTCCCTGCCCAGGGCAGGGGGTTGGAACTGGATGATCTTTAAGGTCCCTTCCAACCCGAACCATTCTATGATTATGGTTACATTGCAGACTACATTTCTGTAGATACATCCCATCTTGTTGCAGCAATAGACAACAGCCAACTCGCTATCTCCTAGCTCCGTTGGTTCTCCAACAAAAAGTTTGACATGCCCACAAAATGGCAGGCCATGACTTGAAAACTCACAGAGGACAGAGAAGTTGTGGAAAGCACAACCGTTCTACACGGGATTCAGCCCTTCCAACACTTAAGGTATATGAACTGTTTTATCAATGGGAGAATTCCCACTGAAGTCGATGATCGTGCTCACATGTACAGATTTTGTTTGTATAACTAATGATTGAAGGATTGGGGCCAAGCTATTTCAGAGGAAACACATACTTTTTTGGGTTCAAACTCAGACCTTAAGAGGACGGAGAACACGGTGGGAAAAGGACAATTAGACCACATCATAAAGATTCCTGTTCCTATACTCGTCTGTCCCTCCGAGACTAGGGTAAGGGCTTTCTAAAGAATGTCCTTTCGTTTAGATCGTTTAGAGATCTCTTCCTTTTTTTAAAATAGAGTTCCTTGTTTCTAGAGCACAGAAATGCCTGCAGGAACACAGGTGTGAACAAACACTAGTATGAAATCTCATCTTCTCCCTCATCCCCCTAGTTTAGCTCCGGTGATGACAGCAATCCACTCACAGCATGCACTAAGCTGTGACTATCTTCTTTTAACTGCACTCGCTTGTGGTTGTGCTGCCATATACCTCTCTAAACAGAAGGGAAACGGACCCATGCTTACAAAAATTGCCTTTGACAATTTTAAATGGAGTGAATAATGAATCAGTTCAGGCTCAAAAGCCATAGAAGTCTCTCTCCCCCTTCCTCAACCCCTTACGACACACTCCCTCTGTGATCTGAACATTAACTCTTAGGGACTATTGACTTAACATGATTCAGGGGTGGCTGGTTTGCATCAATATTTCTAAAATCCCTCTTATTATCTTGCATATGTCAAAGTTTGATAAGAAGGAAGAAGGATGAAGCTATTTATAATTCAGAATGACTGTTACCAAAAGGTATTTAAAACCAAATCACAGTAAGTCAGAGTTTACTTTTAAATCAGCTTAAACAAAAGACACAGTTTGAAAACAATTAGTAAATCTGACAAAATTAACGTTGACCTTACAATCTTATAAATGCCAACACAGCTTTTCTTCCAGTGTCGGTACGCATGTGTGTCTGTGTGTGGATTTTCAGCAGGGCGGTGATTTCACAGCAAAGAGCCATTCTGAGATTTAACTCTCAGGCAAGAATTATGCTTCACTGCTCAGGAGCTCCCCTTGGGGGGGGACGTGCCTTTTCATTGCTCCATTACGCTGGAAATCCATCTCTACAGACAAGCCAGATTACTGCTTCGTTATTCCCATTATTTCTGCTAACCAGACATCGTCTCCCAGCCCAGCCTTTCAGTCATCCTCACTCCTCGGCTCACAGAGGAGGGTCTTTTTAGTTTTCTTACTTATTTCTCTTAGTCTTCCTCAAAAAAAAAAAAACCAACAACCTCAAAAAACCCTCAAAACTCTTCCACCCACCCTAGGAAAGGGATTGTAACACTTCGGTAAACACACAAGAGGTGTGTCTCCCTTTCCCCCTGAAATTCCCAGTCCAGCCATGGGCACCTCCTAGCCAGATGCTGCTTGTGCTTTACTCTTCTTGTTCAGACCATCTGCAGCCTTCCCCGGTGAAAGCCATTTGCACGTCCTCCTTCTAGAAGGAGACAGTCCTTTCTGTGGTCAGAACCAGACCCAGCGGCCAGATCTGCATATCATCTGAGTCAGTTCTGAACAGCAGGTGGGACCAGAGCCTTCCTGAGGTCCCTTCCTTCCCAAGTCATCCTGTAGCATCCCCATGGCAGCCCCTGCCACCCAGCTGCCATTAGGTTGGGGGAGCAACAGGGAGGTCTCTTTTGACCATCATGATCTGGGGATCCTCCTAGCCATCTGAGTTATTAGCAGTGTCCTGAGCAGACCCACGTTGCCTTGCTGATCTCTGTCAGGATATTCCCTGTCTGACCCAACGCCTTCAGTTCTCACAGCTGCTCTGGCAGGGGGTTGGGCTAGATGATCTCTAGAGGTTCCTTCCAACCCCATATCATTCTGTCATTCTGTGCTAGAGGCTGGAAACTTATTGTTTGGCTTTGGGTTGCTAGGGTGAAGGTCTGTAAAGATGGGTGAAGATCTGTAGTGATGGTCCCCAGAGATACCTGGTCCATAGTAGTTTTCTCTCACTGAGTTATTTCTTTGTCCAACCACCAGGCAGCAAAGTCGGGTAACTTGCTTGCATTTTGGGGGTCTCGGTTATTTGGGGTCTGTTGACTACTGCATGACACAGTTTTGCTTTCTGCAGTTCTGTGCAACTATTTGTGTCTTACTGGGTCAGTTCTAAATTCTCGGGTCCCATGCCCTGACAGTTTGTTTCCCAGTTGGGGTGACCAGGCCTGGGCAGGATCAGCCCCGTCCTTGTCATCTCCCATCCCAGAGGGGCACCAAAGTGAGCTCCCCCGTGGAGGAACTGGAGCCCAATCCCTGTCCCTGCAGCGGGACATCCCAGCACACGAGGGTGACAAAGCCCAGAAGGTGTAGGTTTTTGAAGAGTACCTAGGCTTTCTCTTCTTGCTGCTGTAGGTAGCTGTTGCTGCTGAGCTTCTGCTACAGATACACAATTTCCTGCATTTCACCTTCTCATCACAATCTTTTCTTTCAAGCTCCCAGCCAGACTCACCCAATCCTTTTTTTTTTTTCCACAGGCTGATAGAATTTTCTAGATGCTCAATGGAGCATCGTATCCCCCTTGATCCTCTTTCTGCTAGAACTAAAAGACTTGGCACGTTCTCTCAGTAGTTTTTTTTACCAAGGTAACACAGACTTAGATTCACTTTTTATTATGCAGAGGAACCCACCACCTGCCTTCTTCAACTCTTACACATATTCCCTCTTTCCACACTGAAGGCTACCCGGTATCTGCCAGCTGAGCTGGCTGCCATCTGTCCCCAGCCGCCTTTTTCAGCCTCCTCGTAACATTTTGAAGAGTATTCCTTGATCACCACCCCTCCCCGGACGTGCTGGTGAGATTACAGCACGTGTCCGGACCCAGTTTGCCCATTGCTGGCAAGCAAAAGTTCAATGACCCAATTCCATTAGTCCGAGAGCTTAGCTTTTGAGTATGGGCTGCAATTCATGCCATCCAGGAGAAAAAAATTGCCAACTTTAATTTGTAATTCCTTTAAAACCTGCCCTTTTAGAAATGTTGCTTTAGTCCTGCTGGCAATAGTATTCCTGATTGCTTTAGATAGAAAACTGGCTTTCATGTAGTTTTTAGAAAAATCCAATGTACAGGCTGTTTTTGAAGTTTATTAATCAATTTAAAGATTAACCTATTAATTTAAAATGGATTACACTTTGCTTTCAGTACAAAACTACATTTATCCATGTAGTGACAGTCACTTATTAATGATTTTGTTGAAAAGTACTATCCCTCTTGGCTCTATTTCTCTTCAGAAGACAGGGCCAGAATACGGGCTTTCATTTAAAAAAAAAAAATATAATAAATAAAATCACCCTTTATGGCACTAAAAACGATTTTGAGAACCTGAACCAAAGTATGATGACTTGCCTTCCATGGCCTGGAGACAGCGTAAAACTATAGCCCTGCTGCCTGAACCACTTCATTCATCTCTGCCTTCCTTTTGACTTGCTCGTTTGTTATTTATTTACACGCCATAGGCCAGACTCTCCCCTCTGCCAGGGCTCCCCTCGGTGCAGTTTGGAGATGGGTCATAAGGAAATCATTACAGCTCTCCCCGGCTTTCACGAGCGCTCCTGGCCTCCGCACAATTTCTCCTGGTTGCCAGTCCTGTGTTAGACCTCTTAATGGTGCATTAACTTCCATGTGACTTAAAGAGATGCCAAAACTGCGGCATATTCTTCTTTTCCTGGCATATGCAATTTTTAATAAAAGTGGCTTGATCCTGATCCTGGCATTGTTCAGCCTGAAGAAGAGAAGGCTCTGGGGACACCTTATAGTCCCTTCCAGTAGCTGAAGATATCTTTCCGTAACAGTATTCAGTGTATTCAGACGTGGAGATAAATAATTAAAAAGCCCATTCACTTAACCTTAGACACTTCACAGCAACCCATGTGTTCGGATCCAAGTTTTCAGCTCCCTTTAAAGTAGGTGATGATCTCGAGTGACCAGAGCTACCCTCTGGAGATATGTTTCTCCTCCAGCTACAGAAGGAGCCCATGGTGACCAGACACCTCTCTGGAGTGCCTGAAGTGGGTGGGATGAGCTCAGGATGCAGGAGCCACTCTACAGGCTCTTCTTCTGACATCCTGCACTTGTGCAGGAAAAGCCTGGGCAGCAATGCTCACTACCAAGAAAGAAGGAGACAAAAAGGGTTTCCAGCAGCAGTATCCATCCTGCCATAACTTCTAATCTTTTATTTTGGGAAGGATCTTCCAATGCTGTTGCTTTACAAGTGATATTTATACTACAGAAGTTCCTGAAAGCCTCCAGCTCAGTCGTGCCAAGCATTGAACAAACAGAGTTGTGAATTATTTTCCATCACAGATGGCTGCATATAGTTCTGAATCTGTATTTGGACTGAGTACCATAATCAAAAATGGCCTAAATTTTAATATATCATGGACCATGAAGGCTCAGAAAACTTAGCTGTCATGGAATAATAGAATGGTTTGGGTTGGAAAGGACCTTAAAGATCATCCAGTTCCAACACCCTGCCCTGGGCAGGGACACCTCCCACCAGACCAGGTTGCTCCAAGCCCCATCCAGCCTGGTCTTGAACCCCTCCAGGGACAGCTTCTCTGGGCAACCTGTTCTCCCCACCCTCACAGGAAAGAATTTCTTCCTAATATCTAACCTGAGCTTCCCCTCTTTCAGTTTTAAACCGTTCCCCCTTGTCCTATCGCTCTACTCCCTGATCAAGAGAACCAAATACAAAAGTGTTTCTCAGGCTTGCTTTTCCCGAAGGAGGCGTTAGTGCCTCGCAGAGCTCCTGCCATGGAAGTTGTGCCCACTCCACCACTGATCATACCAGTCCCACCAGGCTGGGTGATCCTGCAGGTGTCATTAATATTTTTGAAGAACTGGTTCCAAAGGTGGGAGGGAAACACGTTTGCTGCCTGGGGTGGCTCCTCAACTGTAAATCATACAGCAACCCCGCGTAAATGCCTTATAGAGCTTTTAATGAACTGCGTCCCATAGGTGAAAGCCAACAGCAATATTAGAAATGGTGTTTATTTTATAGCCTAGAAACTGCATTTTAAATGCTGGTATAGGTTTATATGACAGTTCTATTAAATATAAAATAGACCCATTACAAAGAAAGCCCTTTACATCTGCTTTTATCTGTGTCTAAATGGCGTGCCCAGCTCTGCAGTTCCTCAAATGAGACATTTTTAGAACTTTATTTATGTTACAGCCATAACAAACTAGCAACTAGAAAACTATAATGGGCACAAACGGCTAATAAAAATGAGATTGTTGAAAAATACTTCTTAATAGCAATTTACAAAGGATCCTGATAAAACAGAGCTGAGGCTCCTTTTCCCTGGAAGTTTGCCACTGCTATAATCACAGCCATTTGGCAACAGGTACTCCCCCTCTTCCATCTTCTGGGACCATTTCCCTCCGAGTGTGCTGAAAGCCAAGTACCCTGAGGTTATTCCCCTGCTCTGCCATTAGTCAGTTGGTGCCTACTGATCCGGAGACACCCGAAGGGAGTCCCCTTTTCTCCCCTCCCACTGTGAACCCGGTGACCTGAAGGAGGAGGCATCTCAAGGGCTTTGTCCCAGATGTGCAGAGGGTGACGCGTTTCCTAATGAAATGTGCGTCCCTTCTCTGAGAAGCTGATCTCGGAGAAGATGAAAGATGAAAGGCTGAAGGACTTGAGTCTTTTTAGTCTGGAGAAGAGAAGACTGAGGGGGGATCTGATCAACGCTTATAAATACTTAAAGGGAGGGTGTCAAGAGGATGGGGCCAGTCTTTTCTCAGTGGTGCCCAGGGACAGGACAAGAGGCAAGGGGCACAAACTTGAACAGAACAAGTTCCACCTAAACATGAGGAGGAACTTCTTCACTTTGAGGGTGGCAGAGCCCTAGAACAGGCTGCCCCAGAGAGGTGGTGGAGTCTCCTCTGGAGACATTTCAAATCCACCTGGACTTGTTCCTGTGCAACCTGTTCTGGGTGGACCTGCTCTGGCAGGGGGTTGGACTAGATGATCTCCAGAGGTCCCTTCCAGCCCCATATCGTTCTGTGATTGTGTGATCTGTTTACACAAGCCGGCTAATACAAACAGGTCAAACTTTCTGTTTATAGGCTGAAAACTGTTTTGCTCTGAGCTCAGTAACAGCTCCCCAGGAAAAAGGTTGGGAGTTGAACTCATTGCTTCTGCAGGACAAGTTTTGTGGGATTTTGACAAGGTCCAGGTGGCCACTTGTGTGACATCAGGGGGGAACCTCCTACCACTCAAGGAAAAGAGACCATTTTGCAGACATGCACTTGTCTGCAGCAGATCTACTCCCTGCTCAAGGGAGGCAAGAGCAAGGCAGCATGTTCAAGTAAAGGTCTAATTGGTCTGATCTGATTGCAGGTAGTGATGAGTATCCTTGAAAATAAATTTATGTCTTAACTAGTTCAGCATTACAGCTACCTAAGGAGGAAAATTTCCTGATAATGATTTTTTAGAACCCATGGAAAACAACCAAGTTTTAAGAAAAATCAAAAGGTTTTGGTTAAGAAATATTAGGGGCTGAAAACACTGTACAGTGCATCCGAAAGAAGGTGGTGATATTGAGGGGAAAAAATTACATAGAATCACAGAAACATAGAATGGTTTGAGTTGGAAGGGACCTTAAAGGTCATCAAGTTCCAACCCCCCTGCCCTGGGCAGGGACACCTCCCACCAGACCAGGTTGCTCCAAGCCCCATCCAGCCTGGCCTTGAACCCCTCCAGGGATGGGGCAGCCACAGCTTCTCTGGGCAACCTGGGCCAGGCTCTCACCACCCTCACAGGAAAGAATTTTTTCCTAATATCTAATCGAAATCTCCCCTCCTTCAGTTCAAAACCATTACCCCTCATCCTATCAGTGACATCATAGTGTCACTTAAAGACAGGCACTGGAAGGTAGGTTTTAATGGCATTACTTCAGGCTTGTAGTGTGAGAGGTAGTCCGAGCTCCATGCAAAGTAAGATGTAAAACACTGTGGGAAGCCACTTATCCCCCCTCCCTAAGGAGCCTGCCAGAAGCACTAGAAATAGCACCCACGTGCCAGGAATCTCAACCCAGCTCCCTCCTGACCAGACTCACAGCTTTCTGCAGTCTGACACCCTCACTCATCCATCATGCTCGCTCCTAGTTTACTTTGCAATGAAGGAGCTTTGCTGGAGCACCTCTGCTGTGAGGACAGGCTGAGAGTTGGGTTTGTTCAGCCTGAAGAAGAGAAGGGGCTACGGGAGAGATGGGGAAGGACTCTTGATCAGGGAGTGGAGCATAGGACAAAGGGCAATGGTTTTAAACTGAAAGAGGGCAGATTTAGGTGAGATCTTAGGAAGAAATTCTTTGCTGTGAGGGTGGTGAGATGCTGGCCCAGGTTGCCCAGAGAAGCTGTGGTTGCCCCATCCCTGGAGGGGTTCAAGGCCAGGCTGGATGGGGCTTGGAGCAACCTGGTCTGGTGGGAGGTGTCCCTGCCCAGGGCAGGGGGTGGAACTGGAGGGTCTTTAAGGTCCCTTCCAACTCTAACCATTCTATGATTCTATGATTCTATAAGGCTATACATTATGTCCTTACAAATAATTTTGTTTAACCCCAAATAGATTCAGCAGTATAGCCTGAATTATCTGAGAGTGGTGGTATATACAAAATAGAGCATAGAGAGGTAGAAAAAGAGCTTTTGTAATACAGGCAGAGGTAGACATGCAGGCACACAAGCAGATTCGGGTATAAATGTAGGTGATAACTATTCGGTGAGGCTGTATCACTGATGGAATTTGTGAAAGCTTAATTCATTGCAGCTTTGTGGCTGTCAGCATAAAGAGTTAGCCTTCAGATAGACCACCATTGACTTTTGCACTGAAAATGTAAAAAATTGGCCAAAGACTAAACAAAAGTGGAGAAAAAAATAATCTATTCAACTCCAAAGAAAGTTATGGCAGCAAAAGTGGCAGGAACTGCAAAGGCAGCATCTGTTTGGAGCTGGGCTAATCACGGCGTGTGGCTTTAGCCTGGCCCGTGGGTAGCAGGACTTCCACTGTAAATGCCAACAAACCCTTCTTCTTTCTCTTGTTTTCATTCTGAGAGAACCAAGGAAAATAACGCAAGTATTTCCCCTGAAAATTTTTAGCTAACGTGAACGTGAGTATAGTTTCACAGCCCTTTAACTGATCCGGTAACATAGGACCCCAGTTTATTTGAACTGGTCCTGAGGGAATTAGCAAAACAGAAAGAGTAAGCAGAATTTGGGTTGCTTTATTCTCAAGGGTAGTCAATAAGAATACTTGTGTGAGCAAGACAAGTAAGATCTGACCCAAAGAAAATACATTTGGCAAATTCATGTAAACCGGAAAGTCAGTAGCAGCTATTGAGAAATCATAGTCATATTTTTAAGTTGTCCTGCTGAGGATTGCCTTTAACCACATCTCCCCTCCCCTTTCTCTCTCCCCCTTCTCCCAGACTTTTGTCCCAAGTACTTAATTGTGAGTAAAATATTTGTACTGGGAAGACATCAAAGGCACTGATTTCAGAAATTCAATTTTATATAATGCAAGACCCCTGAACTTTAGAGAAAGTTCATTTCATCAGCTATCACTAATCATCTGTGAATCTGGTGCTTTACCAACTAAAACATAGTATTATGAATAATGGATTTTCCCCACATCTGAAGTGTAAGAATAATTACAAATATGAATACAGGCAATGATAATGTTTTGCGTGATTCTATTTTCTGATTTGGCAATGAAGTGCGGAAATAAATGGATACTGTTGCTTTAAAAATGGGTTATCCTGAAAAGCCAAAAAGTGTAAAACAAGTACTTGGTGTAGGGGGGTTTTATTGCACATCTGCTCTAGCTGTTATTTCTTTGACTCTTCTTCCTCCCTGCTCTTCATCTCTGAGTTTTCACTCAAATTATGGCATTAAAAAGTGCTGAGCACCCGCTAGCAGAGAAGAAAGACCTTTCACTCCTACCTCTCTGGGGACGGGATGTTAACATTTTAGAGAATGAGCCTTTTGGTGTGATGACAACGTTTTCACCTTGATCCGAAGCGGCATGATTAGAAAAAGGGGAGTTTCACCCTGAGTTGGGATCCGCTGCGTTCCTGCTGCCTCCAGCGATGCAGAACAGCCACTCGGTGACAGGGAGAGAGATGCTCTTGGAGACATCCATCTCTGTCGGAGGAGAGCTCTCCTCCACCTTTTCCAGCAGGAGAAACAGAGAGATACTATCACTTTTTTGCAAATGCCATGCATATGTACAGAGTATGATCCTTCACTGGCTGATAAAATTACATTTTGGACAAGAGTAACCAGGGCCAACATCTCTCCAAATAGATAGAATGGGCACCAGCAAAAGCAATTTAAAATTAATAGGGCTGTATACTTTATGTAGTGAAAGGATGCCTGTACAAGACTTCTGAAAAAGGAACAGTGGTCATTTAAAACACAGCTTTGATCAGATGCTGGAGCTAGATTTTCTATGTGTAAAGAGTAATCTCTTTCTTGGATGACAGAAATAAGAAAAATCAGGGGTGCAAAAAGGAAAATGAGTCAACGCTGCATAAAGGAGCATATTGCTCAGCTCTCATCTGTCACAAGCCGGTTTTCAAATGAAAACCAAGTGACAGCTGCTCCCAGAGGTGTAAAGGCATAATCCACGGTAAAACCAAAGGAAGGATCATATGTCTCCTGGAGATGTCCCCTGCACAGCAGAAATTAAAGGCAAAATTAGGTGCTCACCATTCTGTGGGATGATGGCAAACCCGTCTCTGCAAGAACTGGCCTTTTATTGGTCACTAATTGCATTGATTCTGGCACACACAGTTGGAGAGCTCTCTAGTTGCATAAATCATCGTGTTACCAATAACATCAGCCAGAATACGTCTCCTGAGAATGAGAAACTACGGGAAGAAAATTGTGCTCTGCCTTGATCTGCCAAGTCAGAACTGTGTTGGTACTGTTTTCCTGAGCAGCTCTGGAGCGCACGCTTGGTTGTCATCTGCAGATTCAGAGGTCTCTGTTATCAAATCCCAGTTCAAAATAAGAGGCACAAGTGAGAGATTTCCTATTAACATTTGTGGCTTCTGTTTTGTAATGCTTTTCCATTCTGAAAGATGTAGCATGTACATCAATATTGTCCATGTTTTCCAGTTTGTGGACCTCTGAAAGTCTTCCTTTGAAAATATGGAAACCCACTTAGACAGCTTAAACTGCTACTATTTGGCTATACCTTTGTTTTTCATAGCTGCCTTTTTGCAGATCTCACAATAACCTTCATCTCCGTGGATCAAGAGTTTCCCGACCTTATGTTAAAACTCAGGTCTTACCCTGGTAATAAACAAACATCAACAGATTTAGGCTGTATTTATTTTAGCATGGTGTATCTGAATATATTCCAGAACTTTTTGTGTCTGAATTTTTTTGAGGAAAGAATAGGTCATCACCTTTTAATTGGTTAACAAACACTATGGAAAATGCTATCAGTTGTTGTCTTCTTTTTTTTTTAATTTCTTTATTTTTTTTATTACAAAATACAGTAAAAAACATCTCTGTCATGGAAGGTTGCAGAGACTGAGTTATCGTATCTTGCACTTCAGAATGGCTTTGTATTATTTAGAGAAGCTAGACCTAGAATAAGAAGAATATTATCATATGTATACACCAATTTAGACAAACTCTCCTCCTCTTTTTAAGCTTCTTGAAAAGACTTAGACATGTAGATCTTAGGTTAAACACTAAAAGGATTAAGGATAAATCCAGGCCATTCTCAGATCGCTTTTCAAAAATAAGAATGAGTAGATTGGAGTGAATTTTGTTCTAAACACTTAAAGAGGAGACCAGTTATAACCAGTGCAAGTGATACAGAATGAAAAAGGTCAGTGAGCAGCAAGGTAGCTCTTAGTTCCTCCGCCTTCAGAGACTGCACTTATATTGAAAATGTATAAACATATATGGTGTTTATACGGTCAAATGACTTCTCTCCTAGGAGATCATGGCTTATTTAAGGTCAGCAAGAAGTTATTAGAGAAAGGAAAAAAGCATCCTAGAAAGAGCAAATCTCTTGACCTGGTAGCACATTTATGCAGCTAAGAGGAGATTCCAGCTCTCCTGATCCAAAGCGCAGGTTCTTAACTCCTGGATTGTACCAAAAGGCTGCATTAAGTCACATTGAGGCCCTGGAATGAGATGAAATCACCAAAGCTGTGCTGCGAGGATGGTCCTACAATGCCCTTTTTAAGGCTGGGCCTTTAGAGCTGCATTGGTTAATTCCTAAAAACCCACTTGTTTGAATGATCTGGGTTTCTCGCAGGAACACAAATAAGCTTTCTTACAGGTGTCTGGTAGCAGTTCTTCCTTTTCTGGAACCACAGAGAAAAAATCTGACAATATTTTTTAAAATTCCAGGTCAGTTTTCTGTTGGCTGAACCCCAAAATGCAAAACTGTTTTGGGTTGATATGATTTGAGGACCAACAGAGGGCTCGTTGCCTCTTGCTTCCAGGTGCTTTACCTTTGTTAAACCTCTCAGGACTCTTTGCCTTTTACACAATCCAGCCAAGATGCTCCACCGCCGTCCCTGCGCAGGGACGGTGGCACCGGCTGAGGCTCACAGCCTGGCTGATTGAGTGGGCATTGCCAGCATCTCCATCTTCTCACCACTCCAGGTTTTCATTAACAGTTTTAAAAAAAAAAAAAAAAAAGAAAAAATGAAAAAAAAGCCTTGGTAGCTGGCTGGGGAAGCTTACAAAGATCTGAACTGTTACCTCTCCTCCCAAAAGATGCAAACTAAACCACCCATTGATCTGGGAGGAACTCATCAGGAAGCCAAAAACAAGCGCAACAAATCATGGAAAACATCTGCAAGTGACTTCAGCTAAAATACACGATGGGAGGGTTTTCTGTGTCCCAGCCCCGAGTTCAACTTTCACCAAAATCCAGGATTGCTCCTGGGTGAAGACCACCAACCTCTGCTTCGGTGACTTGAAGCATCGGGGCTTCAGGGCTCATGCATTAAGGCGTCAATCTCAGCGCGTGCAAAAAGACCCTGCTGTCACCTGGGTCACCGGTGACACTATTCTCTCAGTAGTGAGTGGCTGCTCTCTTTAAGAGCATTTTTAGAGCTGCAGAAAGACATGTTGAAGGTAAGATGGCGGTGTCCAGGGAAAGATTATATTCCAATAATCACTTCAAAGAGAATGGGGGTAGGGGGGGAGGCATGTTTCTAATTTCGATACAAAAACAAAGGAAGTAATTTCTTTCAAGGTTTTTTATTTGTTTTTCAAATTGCACAGCGCTCAACTTTTAAAATAATAATCATTCTTGACAGCCATTTAATAATTGTTAGTGATCTATAGCTTTATTATAAAGTACTCATCTAATGATGTATTTCCTTTACCCTAAGGGCCAAGTACAAAGCAGGGAAATTATCTCGGTGATACTTTTAATAACTTCCTGTGGGATTGCAAACTCTGGCTGAAGCTGTCTCTGCAAAAGAGTTAATCATGTAATTTCACAGATTAGACAACACAGGGTTACTAATGAGAAACTTCAGTTCAGTGATAAACTCTCTCTCTCTCTTTTTTTTTTTTTTTTTCCAAGAATATTTTGAGAGGCCTGTAACCTTTGGCTGACACCCAACGAGGCTATTAGTTTAACCATGGGATGCACTACCAAATGTACAAGAGTCAGCAGAACTTTTTCCTTCTGAAAATTGCTCCTAACCCTCTGCGAAGAAGCCTTCGAAAACCCAGACGGGAAGGAAAAATCAGGCCAAAAGGGGCTGACTTATCGGCTTCCAATAATTGGCATGGCTTCAGCTTCCAGTTTCTTTTCAACAACGTCCGCTCGCTATAGCAACCCCGGATCCCATTTAAATGTCATGCTGCCCTCTGTTCTATAAACATGTATCATCCATCACTAAATATTTAGATCTGAATTGTTGGAGCTGAGTTCTGTGCCAGGGGTAAGGGGATTAATTCCTTTCAAGGCCCTCACATGATGGATTTTTCACTGAAGTAAACATCCGAGAAGAGCTCACACTACGGCCATAAAATATATAAATAAAGTTTAAAGTTTAATTAAGTCAACATTATTTAAAGTGGTTGTCATATTTTATGGTGAACTCTTCGTGTTTATTTTGTATGACTCCTCATAAATAGTCTCTCCCCTTCAGACAAAAGGCACGGCTGGGTTAAAGTTAAGGGTCCCATGCGTGGTACGGGAAGGAGGATCTCCTGGGCTTGGGGGATCCGAAACACGCTGTATCGGGCCTTCTGCTATCTCGTGTCTTCCTAATGAGCTGAGATGTTGTGCAGACACAGGAAAAGCATGGTGGAGTTTACAGCAGACGTTGACATGGGGAAGTCCTTCTAGTGGCTATCTGGGCTCGGCCGAGGGAGGGCTGCATCCTGCCCGGTCCAAAGGCTGCTGATACCGGGCAGGAAAGCAATGGGGAAGGAGGGGGGGCAGGTCAAGAGGGGCAACCCCCTGCTGCTTCTGCTAGCAAGGGGATTGCACTGAGCGCTGGGAGATAGCTGGTGTCACTCCTCTTCCTCTCCCACCCTTCCTGCTCCCTAAACAAGTCCCTCAACCCAACAAGGTGTACTTTAGAGAGAAAAAAAAAAGAGAGGGCCATGAGGATGCTCAGAGGGCTGGAGCACCTCTCCTATGAAGATAGACTGAGGGAGTTGGGTTTGTTCAGCTTGGAGAAGAGAAGGCTCCGGGGAGACCTTAGAGCCCCTTCTAGTCCATAAAAGGGCTACAGGAGAGATGGAGAGGGACTCTTGATCAGGGAGTGGAGCCATAGGACAAGGGTTTTAAACCAGAGCAGGGTAGGTTTAGATTAGACATTAGGAAGAAGTTCTTTACAATGAGGCTCTTTACATGAGATTACATGAGTCTTTAAATGAGTTCTTTACAATGACACTGGAACAGGTTGCCCAAGGAGGTGGTGGAGACCCATCCCTGGAGATGTTCAAAGTCAGGCTTGATGAGGCTCTGAGCAACCTGATGAAGTTAAAGATGTCCCTGCCCATGGCAGGAGGGTTGGAACTCAATGAACTTTAAAGGTCCCTTCCAACCAAACACATTCCATGGTTCTATGAAAATTATATGGTATGGTTGATGGTTGGACTAGACCATCTAAAAGGTCCCTTCCAAGCTGGGCATTTCTATGATTCTGTGTCGCTATGTGGCCTAATCCTTTGGAACAGCAAGAGTAATTTTAAAAGTGATAGAAACTAAGTGGAGAAATTCATCAAAGTGATTGCTAATCGATGCTCTCCTGTAGGGAGGTCTTGTAATGCCCTGATAAGGAGTTCTGGGTAATTAAGTAAGCAGCTTCTGCCCGTCTTCACTGCCTCCTTTCCCTCTCTGCACAGCAGCCGTGGGTTACATCTCACTTAAGGGGCTTGTTATTAGGGCAAACACAAAACTCTTGTGAGATGCTCATATGATTCTATATTCTCGAGGGACAAGTGCTGCGTGAGACTGACGCCTCTTTTTTCCTCTCTTTCTCAGGATTTTCTATATCTGTGAAAGGGGACTAGAAACGCTGCCAGCACAGTATAGCTCAAAGACAGGACTAGTAGCAGAGGTATTTAGCCGTGATAGGAGTTTGTCACTGATCTCCTACGCAACTTAGAGCAAGTCATTTGGTATTACCCTTTCTTACCAATAAAAGTGGAGTAACAGCATTTTATCTTGTTTAACCTGCTTCAACTGTAAAGTTCCTGCCGCGGGGCTGGTCTTTTACACTGTGCGTACAGCATTCACACCAAAAACTTCCAGTCTCTGGAAATAGTCTATTGTCGTGCCGCAAACACTGAAGCAGCAGCAGAGTGTATTCCCCCTCTTGGTTCCTGTTATTCCTCTCTGAAAGGCTTTTCCTGCAAACGTATGAGAAGTGCTAGAAAAAAACAGGTGAACGTTATCCCTGTATCTATTTATGCTCATTCATCCCGTGCCTACTTATAAAGTAAATATCCGCGTGTGTATGCATGTCTGTATACGTACATGCTCACACACTCTTTACTGATTCTCAAATATCCATGTTTTATCTATATTATCATTCAAATTCAGAAGCACAGGTCATGTCAGAAGCATGTCAGTGTGCGAGGGAAAATGCTTTGTCCCCACAGGGCACATGCAGAAACACAGACCAGACTGAACTGAATTCACCAGGCAGTAAATTCTCTTTCCAGCAAACGAAGCCACAAACAGCCATGGGATGAAAGATCCCTCTGCTTTCATTCCCTATCAGTACTGATTACGTTGCCCCAAAATCTTTAGCATTAGGTAACACGATCATGCTGAAGGTAGGATGAAATTTAATGAGGTCTTAATCTACGTGACAGGTTAAAAGCTATGAGAGTTTCTAAGGCTCTATGTGGTATAAATGGAGTGCAAGCTATTATTATTTGATAAGATAGGAAGAGGCCCAGCTGAAGGGAAGGCTTTTCCCTAAAGGCCCTGGAATTTGGTTAGAAGTGAAACTGGGAAAGCTAAAAAGACATAAAGAAATATAAAGAAAGAAAGAAATAAGGAAAAAAGGGGGAAGAAAGAAAGAGAGAAAGGGAGAAAGGGGGAGAGAGAGAAAGGGAGAAAGGGGGAGAGAGAGAAAGAAAGAAGAAAGAGCAAAGAAAGAAGGAAGGAAGGAAGAGACGAGAACAAGAGAACAATTTTGAAAAAAATAGAGAGGGAAAAATGTTTAATTTGAACTTCATTTACAAGCAACAATGATTTGTCAAAAAACAGTCAAGGAGTGACTCCTAAAGGGGTTTACGGTGGTGAAAAGTCACCAGTGCTACTTTCCATGGCATGGAGTGAAATTCAGCTTGTGCGAAGAGGTAGCAAAAAGCTTAAGCTTGTTCATTTCATAAGCCCTGTCCCCTCTGTTTTCCAGCCAGGAAAAACTGCTCACGAGGTCTGAGAATTCCTTTCTGATCTGCCACAAGTGGGAAATGGGAGGTAGGTTTGATCTCACCCCTATTTCTCCTGACAAAGAAGCGTGCAATGATCTTAATGTCCCATAACAACCTCTGCTGCACTTCCCTTGAGGGGGTTCCCACCCGCGGGGGCAGGAAATCACCACCCTGGGGCTCCCACACTGGAAAAGTCCCACAGAATCACAGAATCATAGAATGGTTCAGGTTGGAAGGGACCTTAAAGGTCATGCAGTTCCAACCCCCTGCCCTGGACAGGGACACCTCCCACCAGACCAGGTTGCTCCAAGCCCCATCTAGCCTGGCCTTGAACCCCTCCAGGGATGGGGCAGCCACAGCTTCTCTGGACAACCTCTTCCAGGCTCTCACCACCCTCACAGCAAAGAATTTCTTCCTAATATCTCATCCAAATCTCCCCTCTTTCAGTTTAAAACATTTCCTCTCATCCTATGGCTCCTCTCCCTGATGAAGAGTCCCTCCCCATCTCTCCTGGAGCCCCTTGAGGGACTGGGAGAGGCTCTAAAGTCTCCCTGGAACCTTTTCTTCTCCAGACTGAACAACCCCAACTCTCTCAGCCTGTCTTCACAGGAGAGGTGCTCCAGCCCTTGGGTCATCTTCATGGCCCTCCTCTGGACCCGTTCCAACAGGTCCATGTCCTTCCTGTGCTGAGACTCCAGAGCTGGACGCAGGACTCCAGGCGGGGTCTCACCAGAAGGGACTGGGCAGGACTGGCACGTGGGCATTGCTTTAGCCTTACTCCCTGCATGGCAACGGACTTGGATCTCAAGCCAATGGCTGCACTTCTGCCAAGTTGTGTTTTACTCTGTTGTGCTGCCTTCCAAAGGCCCACCAGATAAGCCATCCATAATATGCACTATTAGTGTTAAATTCCCTTCTTCCCATCTTTTCCCCCTGCCTAAGTTGTCACCTGCTTTGGCCAACAGCACAGAGGAAGCACGGTGTTTCTCCTGCTCTTGGGTTTACCTGTACGCATGGAAAAAGTCTGTCGCTTAGTTTGTATCTCCAAGTATCGTGAAAACTGAGTGTTTCATGAAGTATTAATTCCACTTCTGAAGTGTTAGAGATGGGAAGGAAATATATGAAAAGTTATCCATAGAGAAAAATATGCAATTTCAAAGTAAAACCAAAACCAGGTACTACTTCACTAGTATTTTTATGGGGGTGTGTGGAATTTATGGAAAAACAAATATCCTATCGCGTGACCGTTTCTGACGAGTCAAAAGTTTTCCCAATACTCCTTTCGTGGCAGGCGTTGGATAAGCCAATGCCTTGTTCAGTTAAGAACTGCACTGTCTGTTAAGGGGATAGTCCCTTGGAAGGGAGAAAAGGTTCAAGTAATTGCTTTCCCTGACAGGAACACAAAGCTCCCAGATGGGGAAGTGATGATTAGGCAGTCCCTTTGCCCAATTAATATTGAATTTATGGAACTGTGTGAAATAGCCTCAGTGAGGGAGACTGATGACGACTTATCCCGGTCAAGGGATTCATCATGGACTAGGAGAGAAAGGAGTAGGTCTGGAAAAGCATAAATATGAAGACTAGCCCTCAGTTTGGCATCAGTGCTTGTTGGCTGTGCTGTGGACATTAGCTTTCTCTTTTTCCTTGACCAGAAAAGACATCGTTGTTAAACACGCTATATATATTTGTGCCGAAATGATTAGTTTTGACAAATCAACAGTTTTTGACAACAAAAGAAAACAAAAAGGCATTTTCACTGGCAAATCCTTGAGTGGCCCTAGCAGTCAATGCTCCCAGAATTGCCTTTAAACAGCCAAATCATTCCCACAAGTATGAATGTGCAGTTCCAGCTACTTTAATGGAATTTGCATGTGTATATCAAGGGGTAGAATCTGGCTCTTGGTCTAAAACACGTTGAGCACTTTTTAAAGAGAAACTCATTTAGCAGTGATGTAAGTCTCTGCAGTTTCCCTGTTTTGTCTACGAAGGATTCCAGTTTTACAAAATGGTATGAATATATGAAATGTATTTGTATTTGGCTTTTATAGCAGTATGCAACTGTCTAACAACCGAGTTGAGAACATCTCAGTTAATTGATGTTTACCAAAACAGTTATCCCCCAGTTGTAATCCTTTTATTCTAGTAAAAATTATTATGATTCTCTGTGCTCAGATTTTTTTCTGATTTCCTTGCTTTCATGCCAAGGGAATTCCAGAGATTTCGGGAAAGTTACCCCAGCAGACAACTGATGCAGTGAGGGCGTAAATCATAGTCTGTGGAAGAAATCCTAGTCCATTGAACTCGGTGGGAATTTTGCCATTGATTCCAAGGGACCAACAGGGACCAACATTTTCTCTGTGGTTCGGTAAAATAATAACTTTTCTTTGTCTAGGTGTAAAATAAAGTTATTATCTCAGTTATAGTGACCAGATATGCGCTGTATAAATACTACTTAATTTCTGCATATACAGAAACAACAGAGATCTTTTTAATCTTGATTTCTGTTTAAATTCTCACTGGTAAGTATACTTTGGGCTACAAATACTTCTGGAAAAATCATTCAAAGAGGTATAAACAAGGTAGCTTGAGCATGAGCCTTATCCAAGGCATCCTGAAGTCAAATTTTGGTGTAGCTGACCTAGAGATTTCTTCAAGAGGAGTGTGAAAATAAACAGTGACCTGAAGTGTTTGGGTTTTACTTGTTTTTTGGCAAACAACCTGGCCCTGATTCACCTCTCACTTAATTGTGTAAGTGCTATAAGCGATAAAGTCAGATCTCATCATCTGGAAATAATAGAAGAATGAAAAAAACACCGTGGAAATTGTAATGGGGTCTTGACCACGAGAACGCAAGCTTGCAGTTTATCAGCTGCAGCATTTCTGGTAGGGATTGGCCTTCTCCCAGGTAGTGGCAGGAGATTCTCTGGTATACTTGGAACCCATCTTTTTTTTTTTTTTTTGACTGGCTGTGACCAGACTCACACACAGGGGATAAGAGCAGAGCATAGCTCATGGAGTGATTAAGAGTTCATTGAACAGACCTGCCAAAGGCCCCACTGGGGATCCTCTCTTAGAAGAAGAGACCAGAAGAGCCTGGTGTGATTCAGCAATATGATGAAACCTGAGGGAGGACAAGGTTACTTTCCACAAATAGACAAAAGAGGAAGAGAGAAATAAATACTAGGAAGAGGAAAACTTTAAACTGATGGAAAATACTGTCACAAGGAGAAATAGCTATAAAAAGTCCAGGAATTAATTTAGGCTTCAAGACAGAAGGTGTTTTCTGGGTTGGGTTTCCATGAAGGCAGCAGGTGAAATTGGGGAGTTTCAAGGTGGAGCCTGGCAAGTGTGTATAGTGACTGTAAGAGATGGGGCTTGTGGTCACTGTGGCACAGGACCATCCTTTTAATCTAAATTCTTCTCTAAATTGGGACTAGTTCTGTGGAAGACCCTGCATCACAAAGCTGGTAATGAGGAAGAGCGCATCATCTCTTTTCTGTATGAAATATCACTTTAGCGACTTTGCTTTCATATCTGGGTAGCCTCAGGAAACCTGTCTACCCCCAGAGGGGTGAGCAATTCCTAAGGAAACAGGTATGTCCCACCCACATGCACGCTCCACTCCTCTCTGTATCTGGGATGCCTCACATGAAAAGTGTTGACAGCTCCAGTAGGGATTTTACAAGAGATTGCCATTCATATTCCACAAGGACCAAAAGATCCACATGGGAATATTTAATATAAACAGCAATAGTTTCCCACATCTTTGTTTAGAGAATAGCCTGAGGATTTCTAAACTTTAGGATCATATTCATTCCAGAAGAATGGTTTCACTTACAACCGTATAAATCTTTCCTTTACTTAAATGATGATTATTTTTTTTTTTTGCTTGTATCTGAATATTTAAATACAATATTAAGGTAATCAGACTGCAGCAGGTAGCTCAGGTAACGCTCACCTTACGTGGTTTTACGTTACAGTGAAAGACCTGATCCATAGGGATGTTGGCTCACTACTGTTGTAGTGCGAGACCTGCCAGACTTCCAGGAAATACAGTGAGGTGGGTTTTTTTTTATATAAAAACAAATTAGGAAGAGATTTGCCTGAGATTTCAAGAATGGATTTGCAAAGAAATCCAGGGTTGAAAAATTAAAGTCCTGCTTCCAGCTGGGCTGGGCTTCTAAACTCAGTTGATGGGGCTGTGGAGTTCACTACTCTTGAAAGCCCAGCCTGGCCGCTAAGTGCCCAAGAAGGAGCTGTTTGTAACATCTGCTCTGAAGTATCCAAAAGGCCATTTCTCTTAGCTTGCCTTTAGGATGTTTTAAATGCCTTTTTGGCCCACTTAGCACTTTTAAATATTCCTAACTTCCTTAATAAAGCCTACTGCTATATCACACTTGTCACTACTCGCCACAACATGATATAGCACATGCAACCTCCCTTGGAATTACCAAATGTAGGGGAGGGGAAGAAAAATTATATTTTTGTTAAGAGATAATGATGTAGTATTGCTGACTTCTAGCATTCAGGCTCACAGACGACTATAAGAGTGGAATATCATTATTTCCTTCCATTTGCCTGCTGATTTCTGAGATTTTAGTGCTTGTATGTGTCATCTTGAGCGCACCAGAAATGAACAGTTACTGGACAAGGGAGCGCTTCATATTAGCTATTCATGAATCATTTCCCCACTCACACATATCAGTATTCTGAGTCCCTGTTGTCATATCTGTGCACTCTGGATAAGTTTAAGTGATGCTGACGATCTCTCCTGGCACATTGATTGAACATTTGTGTCCTGTTATGTTCTGGGAAATAGAAAGGATGGATGAAAAACAGAGGTCATAGTCCATGGCAAAAGGCAGTGCCTGGTCTTTCACAGCTATTGTTAATCCTTCTTCAGAAAATAACTGATACCTGGAGTTAAAAGTAGGAAATTTTGTAAAAATTTCCAGCCCATGAGTTCTGAAGTGTGTATGAACTCGGGGAAAACTTCAAACAAAATTGAGACGTCATAATCCCAACAGCTCCATGTGCCCTGGCAGGGTTTTCATAATTCAGTGTTCCTCATATTCATTTATCACTGATTCAAGAAATGAATCATAGAATCATAGAATTGTCTGGGTTGGAAGGGACCTTTAAGATCATCGAGTCCAACCATCAACCTAACTCTGATAAAAACCATCACTAAAACATGGCTCTAAGCACTACGTCAACCTGTTTTTTGAATACCTCCAGGGATGGTGCCTCAACCACTTCCCCCAGCAGCCCATTCCAAGGCTTAATAACCCTTGCCGTGTCAAAATGTTTCCTAACATCCAATCTGAAGCTCTCCAGCACAACTTAAGGCCATTTCGTCTTGTCCTATCGCCTGTGACTTGGGAGAAGAGACCGGCCCCCCCTGGCTACACCCTCCTTTCAGGGAGTTGGAGAGAGTGAGAAGGTCTCCCCTCAGCCTCCTTTTCTCCAGGCTGAACACCCCCAGCTCCCTCAGCCACTCCTCATGAGACTTGTGCTCCAGACCCCTCACCAGCTCCGTTGCCCTTCTCTGGACCCGCTCCAGCCCCTCAATGTCATCAATTAATGATGACATAGATTGTGCTACAACTGATACTTCCAAAGTGGGAAGTGTGCACGACGTCATCCAGTTTTAGAGAGAACGTCAGAAGCACAAGAGCCAAACACTCTTCCTGTTTGTACCTCATGACCATGACAAAAGTAAAGGGGGACCACTTGTTTGGAAGACTGAGGGAGGCAGCTTTTTTATATGCTTGTGGTTTGCTGGGTTTTCTTTCTGGGAGTTAATAGAAAACAACTTTCATATCTGTGTCTGCAGCTTTTTACTGCTACTGGGCTCAAGTCTTTGATGTCAAGAGGAAGGGAACAGAGGCATCAGGACGTAAAGGGTCTCTTCCACTTGCCAGGTGAACCACAGAAGCTAGAACCACTTTCTTCCTTTCTACAGAAATGGTATGTTATTGGGAACATGTTCCCTTTCCCATGTCTAGGGAAAGCAGCTCAGGTTGACCGGTGTCTTCTCTCACTAGTGCAGTCATTAAAGAAAACTTAATTTTAGGAGATTAACTCTACTTAATGTTAAACAGTAGTTCATTCTTTACAAACAAGGCATTACTTTTTATAAAAACAGTGTTTAAACATGAAGAGGACCAGAAATTATTTCTTGAGCTTTCATACAAAGAATGCATTGATCTGATTTATCAATTTTCTGTAACTCATGAAATGCAGAATAATATGGCTTTGTGGTATTTTGTATGAACTAAAAAAAAAAAAAGACCAACAAGTAGTAGTCTAAGTCTATCCAGTTAGATGTTTAGACTCATTACACCATATCAGAGTTGGGGGAAAAGATCTAACTTCCAATTTATTAAGATTTACTGCTTCAGTAATCAAGCGTGTTATTGGTGCCAAAGGCAAAAAGCCAAACTATAAGAAAGCGTTCACCAAAGTGGGTATTTTTGTAAAGCTTGGTCAGTATCGGAAATAACTGGTGTCGAACTTCCTTTGTGAAGTGAATCACAGCAAATATATTCTCTTGTACTTGTTTCATCATCTGAAATTGTGGTTTAATTGTAGTTTGCAATGGATAAACTATCTGTGTATTCAGGACTTCTTTCTCTTGATCATGTGCTTGATAAAAGCTTTCATAACGGGGCTTAGCTCATTTGTTTGGCTTTATCCTTCCCTTCTGCAGCCTCTCTCTTTATTCTCCTCTCTGGACTTCTAACAGCTTTTACTCCAAGTGCACCAGTATTTATGGTGTGCCCTAAAGGACAGTGCCCCTTAAAAATATATTCATAAAAGTTAGTACAATCCTCAAGCACAACGAGTTCAAAAGAAAAACAGTCTGGAAATGAGCTTTGAGATGAATGCCTTAGAGTCATTATCTGAGGTAAACTGGCAGTCTCTAATGAGACATTTGTAATTTAATTGTGTCATGGAGAGGCTATAAATTTCCCCCAGAGCCCACATCCAAGTTGTTTTTATAATGAAGATAAAGTAACCCACATACCAAAAATCTTTTGAATACACTATAACTTCTTCCAAAAAGATAAAGAGGGCCTATATCCTATTTATGTCACTACACTTGGTTGCATAACGGAGCTTACAAGTAGGATAGAGAGCAAGAGTCAGTCTATAATCATTTAATGCTGTATAATTCTTTACATTTCTCTTTTAATCACGTAGCAATTTTTTTGGGAACAGTTCATATCAGCACTAGAAAAGAAGAAGAAAAAATAGCAGGATTGCAAGTGGTCGTTCTAGAGAATCTTTCTATGGGATTATGTTGTGTTTGATGCTCCCTCCAGGGAAGAAAATGTTCTAATACTGCATGACTAAGCCACTCCTGCGTCAGATTTCTACGGCTTTGGACAGAGAATTGTAAAGACATTTATGCCTCAATCAATACCAAAACGCTGCCTACTCACTCCAAGTTCTTAAATAAATTAGGAAAAGCATGACTTTCAAATATAGAAATAGGTTGTGCAATGCACTCAGTTAATCATACCCCATGAGCCCTCTGGGTCCCTCAGCTAGAATGGTGTACTTACTTCTCTTACAGATTTAAGCAGGTTTTTTTGTGCTATGTTTGTGTTTATTAAATTGTACTGGATACAACTTCCAGAGTTCCAGCGGGACAACTTTTTCAAGCACGGAAAACTACTTAAAATGGAAGTGGCTTTTAAAATCAAACTTAAACTTCAACAAATATCTAAGCATTCATTTTCTGGGCAAAAGCAGTATGTATAACCTGGGAGTAGGAGATGGAGGAGGATGAAGAATATTTGATGTTCTAATTCTACAGCAAATATTGCAAAAATAACAAGTTCTACAAGAACCTGCTTTTGACTGTTTTCCTGACTTGTTTCTCTCACTCAACCTGGATATGTGAGATCTGTGATCTAAATATAAGACAGGGAGTGATCATTCTTGTATTTAAATTCTGTCTTCAATGTAAACTGCCTCTGCACTTTTGGGAAAAGATACCTCACACTGAGATAGCATTTCATAAGCCATTCTGAAATTTCTCCTGATAGCTGTAATGCAAGCCCAAGAATCCGAAGCTGCCACCCTTGTAGATGCTCTTCACAGTGCAAGGTCTCGAATGAGAGACATAAAGCTCCTCCTCGGAAGGAACTCCAATATACCTATATCCCATTTTAGAATTATTTTTAAAAAATTTTCACCCCCAAGAAGTGGATCTTTTCATATGCTTTCTGCCATCTGACGGTGAATATTTTCATCAATAAATGGCAATTTGTTTAACCAAGGAATTAGAAAAATAATCTCCGTCTAGAATCTTATTTTATTGGAAGCGAGATTTAGTGAGATCCCTTCCAAGCTCTGCAGACAGTATGGTAATAATATTTATCATGTAACTATTTCATTTTCTCTTCTAGAAAGTACAAACCCATTGTGCTAAAACACTAATGAAACCTGAACCAAGATATAATTAAATCATTATGCGCAGGGATAGATGAAAACTGATCAGGAAAGATTGCAGCCATTTGACCATTTTGGTCTAATTCTTTGTTGCCTAATGCCTTGTGGAGACATTTACAGGCGTGGATAGGGAATATGAAACTGAGGAATGCAATCATGACCGATGTATTTCATATTAACTTTTAGTAAAAATAGAAAAATACACATTCAAGACAGTGCAGTGCATTAGGCTTCACATTGCAGTAGCTAAATGAAATTTTATGGCCTTAATTTTACAGGAAGTTAGATTAGACAATGCAATTGCTCCTTTAAAATCTAGGAACCCTAGAGTAATGACCGCATTGGGCTCAAGTCAATGGAGAGGGAAGTTCTACTGCAGCTGGAAGGGATAGGAATTTGCAGGAAATACAGTACAATATACACCAGAAAAGGAATGGATAATTTCAAATAAAAAGTTGTGTGACTTGTTGCTAATTCCAAAGAAAGAGGTTACAGCTTGCAGATGAGGCATGGGCTGTAAACTATTCAGGATGACTTTCATTGCTCAGAGGGTATAATTAAAAGTATGAAGCAAACTGCCAAAATCTACAATGGAAATGAAAAGTGAACACCAGGTCAAAAGGGATCTGGACTCATTTCTGGAAGAAGAGACAGTGCACAGCTGTTAGCTTGATTTTTTTAGGGTGAGGATGATCAGTTACTATATGAATTGATTGGTATTTCCTGGGCATGTTCTGTTAGGATTTAAAATCTTCTCCTGGACCTTTATGTGTCATTGTTTCTTTCTGGCAGCTGCATCCATCCAGGAGCAAATGTCTTCTATTGACTGGAAATGTATATTGTAGAGTGAAATTTCTGCAGTTACCATAGAAAATACCTTGGTGCGAATGAAATTTCTTGGTTTTGCCAAAAATTTGACATAATTCAGATCAGGCAAAGAAAGGATGGGTAGGTAACTCACCACTGGGAGTCTTGTCTCCCCTTTAACCATTATAACAGTGGCTAGATCTGGGATCACGAATCTAACCAACTGACCACTCACATCCATGAGAATAATGTCCAAATAATTGGAGTCTCACTGACTCTACAGTCTCTGCAGTGTGACGTACTGTGTGAAACCTCAGAACAAGAGACAAGTGGACATAATCTGGGGATAATCTGATTAAATGATACTGCAAATGTACCCCAATCCCACCTCAGTAACCCTCCCATCCAAACCTAGAAACCCCCTATCATCTGAAACCGATCGAGGCAGGGGCAGGCAAAACTAAAGGTCTTTAGAAAATCTGAGGCTCACAAGCTTCGTGAATGCTCTAATCCTTCCAGTCATGTCATACCACTCAGGCATTTCATCATCTATAAGAGAGGGGATTACCACTTCTGTGACAATTACAAACTCGCTAGAACGACTGATGTGACTTTGAGGAGTGTATTTCCTCACTGCTGGCACAGAAGACGATGCAATCTGAAGGAGGAGGTACTAGGCTGAGAAGAGATTGCAAGCATTTGGATTTATTGGAATAATTCTTGGACCCCTCCATAGTAAACTGAAAGGCTGAGGGCTAAGGAGCCCTGCCTGCCCCATAGCATGCTCCCGTTTATTTGGGGCTGCAAAATCCCTTCAGCAGGGCTTTCTTCATGAGACATAAGCAGCAGGCACGGAGGAGTTTGCGAGGATGGATTAGGATGGATTGCACCCACTCTTTCCACCCTCTGTAGCAAGGAGCAGAAATCCACACTGACGGTACCAAGCCAGGGAGGCCAAGAGGTAAGGGGCACAAACTTGAAGATAGGAAGTTCCATCTAAACATGAGGAGGAACTCCTTTCCTGTGAGGGTGGCAGAGCCCTGGAACAGGCTGCCTAGAAAGGTGATGGAGTCTCCTCCTCTGGAGACATTCCAAACTCGCCTGGACACATTCTTGTCCAGCCTGCTCTAGGTGGACCTGCTCTGGCAGAGGGTTGGACAAGATGATCTCCAGAGGTCCCTTCCAACCCCTCCCATTCTGTGATTCCTTTTTTTGGGATCCTGGACAAGTTACTGGGGACACTGGCTGTGGTTCAACATAGAATCTGCTTACACCAGAGCAGCAGCAGCACAACGAAGCTCCAAGATTTTCTCTGCTCTCACCAGCACTGTGGATCCAGTGCAAAGAGGCAATAGCTACTTCTGGCTTAGGCCCAAATGTCCAGGACCCTGAGAAAAGGAAAGCAGCATGAAGAGGCAGCTCCTGTGGCTAATCCTGGTGCCATGCAGCCACTCTATTTGATATGTCTTTACTCAGAGGAGTTTGGAAAATTTAGGTTGAATTGGTATCCTACCTATATATGGAAAAGGACCATGGATAACCAGTTTTACTCGTAGGCTTTTTCCAGCGTAGTTTGAGTCACCCTCATTAGATGTAGGAGCAACAGAAATAGAAACAGAAGTTCTCACTGAAAAAGACCCAGGGAAGTCATCATAGCCTCAGTCTTTTCTCCACTCCCTCTCAAGTTCTCCTAGGCACTGCATAAATACAGCAGGAGATTGTCCGTACCTCAAAGTGGTTTTAATCTAAATATTATCAGAGATTTAATAGCAGTTCAAAAGTTTCAAATTCTTCCAGGTTCGCATACCACAGGCATTACCGGTGATACAGTTCTGTTTAGAGCAACTTGAATTGCGCAGGTGAAGAAGCCTGCGGGGCTGGGTAGCATGTAGAGACACTGAATGCTCTTGGGGTCGATTTTTAAGGGACTTCCTGGTGTGTGTGATGTGTTTCTGTTCCTATTTTTAACATCTGCCCACCAGTTCTGGGCCCCGCAGTTCAAGAAGGACAGGGAACTACTGGAAAGAGTCCAGCAGAGGCTGCACAGATGGTCAAGGGACTGGAGCACCTCTCTTATGAGGAAAGGCTGAGGGACCTGGGTCTGTTCAGCCTGGAGAAGGCTGACAGGGGATCTCATCAGTGCTTATAAAATATCTAAAGGGAGGGTGTCAAGACTATGGGGTCAGGCTCTTCTCAGTGGTGCCTGGTGACAAGGGGCAACACACACATGCTGAAACATAAGAACTCCCATCTGAACATGCAGAAAAACTTCTCTGAGGGTGGCAGAGCCCTGGAACAGGCTGCCCGGAGAGGGTGTGGAGTCTCCTTCTGTGGAGGAGATTCAAAACCCACCTGGATCCATTCCAGCCTGCTCTAGGTGACCCTGCTCTGGCAGGGGGTTGGACTAGGTGATCTCTGAAGGTCCCTTCCAATCCCTACCATTCTGTGATTTGGTGAACATACCATTAACTGACTGGAAGAAGCCACCTTAAAAAGTGGTGACAACACAAATCACAAATTGTACCGTCAATGATCAGGTGGGTGGCTGATGTGACTGTTACTGGTGAGGACACCTACACTGGCTTCCAGTGAACATAGTTGGCTTAAATCCATCAGCCTTCCTGACCTTGCCCTGTTTCCAGAATGACACCTGTAAACGTGTCAACAAGCTTTCCCTCACTTTTGTTTGTCATTCCTCATGTCCACAGTGAGTTATCTTGTGTAGTTCAGGACTGACCACTCATGAGACAGATGAAATTTAGATTTCCCTGGAAACACCTGGGAAATTTTCCACTGATTTGAATAGAGGTAGGATCAGTTCCCCATTACTGGGATTTTGAGGGGTTTTTGTTTGTTTGTTTGTCTGTATATTACTTGTGTTCAACATTTCCTGTTCATAGCATATTTATGGAACATCTTAATAGAAAATAACACCTTGGTATGAATCTTTCAATAATGCTTTCTTCAAGATACTGTTCCTTTTTTTGAGGAAGGTGTTCAATGGAAATTGTGCAAGCTTCTCCTCTGCACTGAATTTGCTGAATCAAAGGACCCTGAAAATCTGTATAAAAGAGACACTAAAATACGGCAAACAGATTGAATGTTTCACTGGTCCTGCTCCCATCTCAGCTCCAAGCACTTTGGCAAATCCTGTATCTTAAACACCTGGCCCAGTGCCTTGGCTGAAGAGAGGTGTTTTTGTGTGTCAGGCCTCCAGGTTTCAAAATATGTCTGTGTCAGCACCAGCTGGTTTTCGTGGTTCATTGATCACACAGAGTAGAAGATCCTACCAAGTCCTCTAATATTTTAGAAAACTTTGCAGTGAGAGATTTCTCCAGACGTGTTTAATGCTCCTAAATGATCGGAGGGAACATCAGTACTATTTTATGGAGCCGCTGTTTTGTGATAATAGAATTTCACTTGCAAAGACTAAATTAATCTTAGCTTGGACCTGCTTGATTTTGGTACTCCAATATTGAAGTATAGGCTCATAGTTCTTCTGAAGCAGGATTTAAGAATTATTATTTTTAAAAAAGAATCTTCCTTGGCTATTTTGCCCCATAGTGCTAGTGTATGGACAGCACAGAGAAGTGGAATAACTCTGAAAAAGTCATACTCTGGGACCATAGTCCAACTGGACAGGTCATTGAGATTGGAAGATCCACAAGAATACTCTCATGTACCTTTGCTTCTGAAAGGCTGATGTCACTCCTCTTTCAGTTTACAGGTGTATCTTTACTTCCCATTTTAACCATAATCTGGGCTCCTATATTCCTACCTGGGATTTCCTGACCTAGAAACCACGTACAGAAGAACATGCTTCTCCCAGGAGATGTCTGATCTGCAGGTAGATTACACACGTGGCGCTAAATCTGAGGCTTTCAAAGTACACCAGACTTTGTGCTTAAGTGTAAATGAGCTGTAGAGCTCAAGTGCAATTAAATTGATACTTCTGGGAGCCGCTGGAGTCACGGGGAGGACTGGTGCAGCTGATCTGCTCTTGATCTACTCTTGCCACGGTGGTCCGGGGCTCTGAAGCATGAAGGGAGGGAGCTTTGTGGTTCCCGAGTGGGGTTCATAGGTTTCTGATCCTGGAGGATGAATTCCTCTGAAGCTTTTGGTAGGTTCCCGGTGGCTTTTTTGGGGTGGGGATCCGGCTGGTTGTCTTCGGCATGGGAGTTTGTCCATTTGTCAGGAGCCCAGGAGGGCTGCAGGAGGAAGAGAGCGGAGCTGAGGCGCGTTGTTGCTCTTTCCTGACGTTTCTTCCCCATGATTGCTGGCAGATGTGACCCGTGACAAAACCTTGAAATATGGCTGTGCAGACAGCGATGGGAGAGATCCAAGGGTAAAAAGCCTGCGCTGGGGAGATGCTGTGCTGTGACGGATTGCACGGGCTCAGATCTATCTCTCTCCCGTCCCGTGTTTGCCACTGCTCACTTAGAGGAAAGCAGAACTGCCGAGAAGGACGGCTGGGCAGTGCCTGTTTCCTTCCTCCTGAAACCTGCGGATCTGGGAGACAAGTGCTAGTCCAGACACTGAGGCTCTCCTGACAATATGGATCGTTTGAGACTGAGGAGTGGAGCTGAAATGACAGAGACAGTCTGTGCCAGAAGTGCATTTTTTGGGAATGCTGAAATCCTGACATTCCTGGCTAGCCCAGTATAAATATGGCCACCCAAGTGCTGTGGCATTATTTGCGTTCATCTGCTGGAAGGCTGTTATGTGGGGTTTTTGGCAGCCCAGCGATTCCCTAAACTGACAGAAAAACGTGGCCCTGCTCTCCGTGGCTGCTGTGTGGGGCCAGCCTTACCAAAAAAAAAAACCCCAAAAAACCCCCAAACACACTGTGACCCTGCAAAAACACATGGGCCACTGTGTCCCCATTGGCGTGTGGATGTGGATGGGTGAGGATGCTCCCAGGACTGGCCTCTCTTCTCCTCGCCCTTGGCAAAGCCCGACCGGGGAACCCATTTCCCCGTCCTCCCTCTTAACACACGAGCGGTTTCTCACCAGGGTAACCAGAGGAAGAGGCAGCACATTTATCTTAAGCTCGTGCTTGGCTGGGTGTGTTTATGCTTTGTTTCTGAAGAACGGGACTGGGCACATGAGTAGCGCGGGACAAAGTTCAGTGTGTGCTACGCGAAGAGGGCTGGAGGGGAAGATGACCTGGAGGTCGATGCCGAGGCTCCTCCCTGGAAATTTGTTGATTTTTTTTTTTCTTTTAATATTTGCAGTTTGTTGTAATCTGGTCCCTCCCGGGGGAAGCGATTTTTCTCTGCTCAATGCGTTTTATAAGCTCCGAAGAGAAGCTCTGGCTTTGCTGGGACGACGGAGAGGAGGAACCGCAATATCCCACAACGGCAAAGAAGAACGTCATAACTTCCCCTTCAGATCCAAGGCAGGATTCTTCAAGAAGGGAAGAGGAAGCTTCTTCTCTAGCAAGTTATGGCAAAATAAAATACCATCACCCTTTGAAGTGAAGAGAAAAATTCAACAGTAAGGCTGCGTACAAGGAACTCATGGGCCTTATCCCTCCTTCAGATGCTCACCCAAGCTTTTCACGCTGCTCAGGAGCTTTTTAGTCTCTCCAGCCATAATACAGGAGTCAAATATCAACCCACACTGTTGTTCTGGTTCGCGGATTGCACTGCTGCACTGTCAGACCCCAGGGTTTTACGCAGCTTAAAGCAGCGTGGAAAAGCTGCAGTGAAGGAAACCGGGAGTTTCAGTCTCAGCCCAGCGAGCAGGACAAATTTCCAAACTGTCAAAATGAATTAGAAACGTAACCCCCATTTATTGAGGGACAAGTCAATTAACCTGAAAGGTACAGTGCGTCCTTGTGACTAAACCACTTCTAGTACCCAAAAAAAGTTAATTTAAGCCTAGCTTAGGTGTCAGCACTGCAGGACGCCCAACTTTGAGCGTAAGGCTTGCACTCCT
Source organism: Calidris pygmaea (assembly GCA_003697955.1). Lineage (NCBI taxonomy): Eukaryota > Metazoa > Chordata > Aves > Charadriiformes > Scolopacidae > Calidris > Calidris pygmaea. The sequence goes on from QJSC01019151.1 coordinate 706,117, forward strand.
AAGTTGCTTGGGCTCAAATGAAGCCTGTCACTGAGCCAGAAATTTACCTGGGGTGGGGGAATAGATATCGCCCAGTGTTAAAACCTCCCCAGGCAGGAGGGGATGGGAGTGGGGAGCTGGGGGAGCATTGGCATCCATCATAGAATCATAGAATCATAGAATCATCTGGGTCGGAAAGGACCTCTAAGGTCATCTAGTCCGACCCCCCCACAGTCAGCAGGGACACCCCCAACTAGACCAGGTTGCCCAGGGCCTCATCGAGCGTCACCTTGAATATCTCCAGGGATGGGGCCTCAACCACCTCCCTGGGCAACCTGTTCCAGTGCTCCACCACCCTCGTAGTAAAGAACTTATTCCTAATGTCTAATCTAAATCCGCTTTTCTCCAGTTTAAAGCCATTACCCCTTGTTCTGTCTTGACAGCCTTTGTAAATAGGCTCTCCCCAGCCTTCTTGTAGGCCCCCTGCAGGTACTGGAAAGCAGCTATCAGGTCTCCCCGGAGCCTCCTCTTCTCCAGGCTGAACAACCCCAGCTCCCTCAGCCAGTCCTCGTAGCAGAGGTGCTCCAACCCCCCGATCATCTTTGTGGCCCTCAAATTTTCCTAACCATAGAATGGTTTGTGTTTGAAAGGACCTTAAGGGTCACTGAGTTCCAACCCCCTGCCCTGGGCAGGGACACCTCCCACCAGACCAGGTTGCTCCAAGCCCCATCCAGCCTGGCCTTGAACCCCTCCAGGGATGGGGCAGCCACAGCTTCTCTGGGCAACCTGTTCCGGTGTCTCACCACCCTCACATCTCCCCTCTTTCACTTTAAAACCATTCCTCCTTGTCCTATAGCTCCCCTCCCTGATCAAGAGTCCCTCCCCATCTCTCCTGGAGCCCCTTTAGGGACTGGAAGGTGCTCTAAGTTCTCCTTGGAGTCTTTTCTTCTCCAGGCTGAACAACCCCAACTCTCTCAGCCTGTCCTCACAGCAGAGGGGCTCCAGCCCTCACAGCACCTTTGTGGCCTCCTCTGGTCCTGCTCCAACAGGTCCATGTCCTTCCTGTGCTGAGGGCTCCAGAGCTGTATGCAGTACTTCAGGTGGGGTCTCACCAAAGAGGGGGAGAATCCCCTCCCTCACCCTGCTGCCCACGCTTCTCTTGACAGCTCCCCTGTCTGGAGCGGGACTCCAACCTCCGACCACCTCACTCAGTCCAGTCTCACAGCACTTTCTGTTTGTTTAACGCTGTTCGGCAGCCTTTGTGATAACAGGGATGTTGCCGGAGAGAACGGGGCCAGCTCAGGGCCGGCCTCACAGCTCTCCAGTGCCAAACAAACCGCATCCCAGGGGTGCTCCAAACACCAGGTGGTCCGTGATGTCCAAGGCCAGTGGATCAGGACTTCAACTGCAGGGTGTTTTTGGGGCTCTGGGAGGCCTGCTCGTCGCCCAGTCATTAGCAAAGTCCGGCCTAATTCGATCATCTCGGGGTTGTGCTGGCCGCTGAAATCCCAGTCAGTGTGGAAAATGCTCTTCTGCTCAAAAGAAACGAAAATGAGCGTGTCAAAAATACCGCGTATGCACGCACGTATGTGTGGGTGTGCGTAAACGCTCGCTTTGAGAACCGTGTTGGGGATGGAAAGGTTTACAGGCCCGGCGATGGAGCAGTGCCGTCAGGCGAAAGGAAAATAGGAAAGCTCAGCAGCTGCAAATCCTCATACAACATCTCACTTAAAATGTCATGTGTGCTACTTGGTTTAAATTGTCACCCCTCCAGCAACCACAAACAATGCAGAAACAGCAGATGTGTTTTCTATTTAGAATTAAACAGTTTATCTCAACCACTGTCATTGTTAAAAAGGGAAAATAAATAAATATCCATGTTAATGTAAACTTCAAAAGGTACTTTCTGGCATGAATGGCTATTCCGAATCCAGATTTCACTGAGAAAACTAGGATTTGACCACAGACTTTTTTTATTCTTTTTTTTTTTTTTTTTTCAATAGGGATGCTGGCAGCTCAGCATGTAGTAAAACTTAGACTGGTCAAAAAGATTTTTTGGCCAGATATAGCATCCAATAACTCATGTCATTTAGACTTAATGGTCCAGAAAATTTAAGTAAACATCATAAATGTCTTTTGTTATTAAACTTTCCATTCAAACATTTTGTTTAACTCTTTCTTAATGGAGAGTAAAGATGACATTTTGGGCATATATTTACCTATGTGATAATCCTAGAGTCACCTCATTGAGATTTAAAGATTTGCCACAGTCTCAGCGTTAGGCAAGCTCTCAGCAAGAAAAACAACGGCTGGTGTGAGCATGTTCTCCAGAGAAGTTAAGCTAATGATGAATTTGACCTTTAGAGGTCAAGGTCAATTTATTGTACAACTCAGTTTTATAAGCCTATGGCTTTGTACTTTGTAGGGGCAAGCAGCAGCATCTTAAGCAAGAATGTCCATATGAATATTATTGGATCCTTTTTTATTTTTAAGAGGAGACACTATTTATAAAGGGTGTTGTTGAGTGATGTGGTTGGGATAGGCCTTAGGAAAATACAGTCTTTTTGTACAAAAAGCAAATGTACAGCTTTATTTGGTCATTAATGCCCTTTTACATTGATGCTTACATTTAAGATACAAAAACAAAGCAGAACTCTGTCTAGTTGTGAAGATATTTTGACTAAATGAAGTTTGATTTGTTTCCACAGCCCAAGGAAGGTTCCAAAGCTGAATATCACTGCATTCTTCTTTGTGTGTGACATGGCCTTCACCAATACCTTTCTAATGTTTGATTTGCAGCCAGTATTTTAGGACCTCACCAGCCAGCTTGTTTCCAGATTTTGCATTTTTACAAAGAGTTTTTTGTCTTTAGGCAAGAAAACGCACAAATGTTTTCGTTACTCTTCCTGCCTGAAATGGGCAGAAGAAGGGTACGTGAGATCAGCAATAAGCTGTAAAGCCTTAACTGCCAGTAGTTGCTTTAGGGCCTTGTAACACGTTCAATTCAACGCTTGTTTCTCCACAACTGTCATGGTCCTGCAGCTCTGCAGGGCTTCTTGGTGTTTAGCTAGATGTCTGCAGGCAACGCAGTCACCAGGATAAGCCCAAAGCCAGTGTTAGCACTTTGGAATGGCTACAAGCTGAAGAAGACACTGTGCACACACCATCCTCCATACAAGAAAGGGGCATTTTGAAAGCTGCATAGCTTCCCAGTGGTTAAGGCCAGAAGTGGTCATTAATTTGTCTGGTCCAGGGGTCGACCACAAGCACACGATAGAGATTCATCACTGTGAAATCTCAGCAACCCTTCTCACACCACAGACAGTGGATCTAACTCAGCTGTCCAGTCCTCAGAAAAGATCAGTCTCCAATGTCTGGGGGGGGGTAAGGAACAGGAAGCCCTCCCTCTGGACAAGATGACAGGCAACTGGGACCAGTTGAGTGTTGTAAGGGGATTCCCTCCTCAACTCTCTAAGCAAGTACTTCTAAATGTGAGATTAAATCACAGCCCTCGATTACTTTAATATAGTGGTCAATTTAATTTCTCTGTGTGAGGTTGTCCTGGATTTACGTCAAACAGAACCAATTTTCTTTTCAGTAATTTTACTTTTCAGATCTTTTCAGCACTTCTAACTAACTAACTCTCTGAAATGAAAGGCATATTTTTCAACCAGTGTCCGCTTCTAGCAGATAAGTTCTGATGTTTGTAGTTAAGACCAAGGAATGGTCTGCAGAGAGGCTCTTGCTTATACTTATTGCTGGAACAACCAAGGTCAGCTCACTTTGTATATAACAAAACCCCTTTGGAAGGTCAGAAGAAAAGCGTAGGAGAGAGGCATCTGTGGGGAGGAGGGGACAGAGCAGGTGACCCCAAACTGACCAACGGGGTATTTCATCCCATCTACATCATGGTCAGTATAAAAGCTGAGGCATCAAAGGGTCAACCTCTTTCTTTAATGGCCAATGTCCGAGGAGGACTCTGTCTCTTCATCTGCCTTTGATCCCAATCCATGTGTTCCTGATTCCAGATCCGGAATCCAGTTCCCATCCATCACTGACACCCCAGAGGGCCGTGCTGCCATCCAGCGAGACCTGGACAGGCTGGAGAGCTGGGCAAGGAAGAACCTAATGAGGTTCAACAGGGAAAAGTGTAGGGTCCTGCACTTGGGGAAGAAGAATGTTAGGCATCAATACAGGTTAGGCATGGACCTGCTGGAGACAAGCTCCGAAGAAAAGGATCTGGGGGTCCTAGTNCCAGGAAGGCCAACGGAATCCTGGGCTGCATAGGGAAGAGTGTGGCCAGCAGGTCAAGGGAGGTCATTCTGCCCCTCTACTCTGCACTGGTGAGGCCACAACTGGAATACTGCATCCAGTTCTGGGCTCCCCAGTTCAAGAGGGACAGAGAACTACTGGAAAGAGTCCAGCGTAGGGCAACAAAGATGATTCAAGGATTCGAGCATCTCCCTTATGAGGAGAGGCTGAGAGAGCTGGGACTCCTTAGTCTGGAGAAGAGAAGGCTGAGGGGAGACCTTATTAATGCTGACAAGTATCTCAAGGGAGAGTTGAAGGAGGAGGGAGCCAGACTCTTTTCAGTGGTTCCCAGTGAGAGGACAAGGGGCAATGGGCACAAGCTGGAACACAAAAGGTTCCACTTGAATATGAGGAAAAACTTTTTCACAGTGAGGGTGACAGAGCCCTGGAACAGGCTGCCCAGGGAGGTTGTGGAGTCCCCTTCTCTGGAGATTTTCAAGACCCGCCTGGATGCAGTCCTGAGTGGCATGCTCTGACATGCTCTGGGTAGTCCTGCCTTGGCAGGGGAGTTGGACTAGATGATCTCTATGGTCCCTTCCAACTCCAAAAAAAAAATTTAGTGAAATTCAGTGANAGACCTGGACAGGCTGGAGAGCTGGGCAAGGAAGAACCTAATGAGGTTCAACAGGGAAAAGTGTAGGGTCCTGCACTTGGGGAAGAAGAATGTTAGGCATCAATACAGGTTAGGCATGGACCTGCTGGAGACAAGCTCCGAAGAAAAGGATCTGGGGGTCCTAGTGGACAGCAAAATGACAATGAGCCCGCAGTGTGCTTTTGTGGCCAGGAAGGCCAACGGAATCCTGGGCTGCATAGGGAAGAGTGTGGCCAGCAGGTCAAGGGAGGTCATTCTGCCCCTCTACTCTGCACTGGTGAGGCCACAACTGGAATACTGCGTCCAGTTCTGGGCTCCCCAGTTCAAGAGGGACAGAGAACTACTGGAAAGAGTCCAGCATAGGGCAACAAAGATGATTCAAGGACTCGAGCATCTCCCTTATGAGGAAAGACTGAGAGAGCTGGGACTCTTTAGTCTGGAGAAGAGAAGGCTGAGGGGAGACCTTATTAATGCTGACAAGTATCTCAAGGGAGGGTTGAAGGAGAAGGGAGCCAGACTCTTTTCAGTGGTTCCCAGTGAGAGGACAAGGGGCAATGGGCACAAGCTGGAACACAAAAGGTTCCACTTGAATATGAGGAAAAACTTTTTCACAGTGAGAGTGACAGAGCCCTGGAACAGGCTGCCCAGGGAGGTTGTGGAGTCCCCTTCTCTGGAGATTTTCAAGACCCGCCTGGATGCAGTCCTGAGTGGCATGCTCTGACATGCTCTGGGTAGTCCTGCCTTGGCAGGGGAGTTGGACTAGATGATCTCTATGGTCCCTTCCAACTCCAAAAAAAAAATTTAGTGAAATTCAGTGAAATTCAGTGACTCCAGTCTGGGACTTCCCCAGTGCCTGCTGGTTATGTGATCATCATCCTGGGAGCTCAATATGGTTTTGTATTTAATATGTTTATTTCATTATTTTCTTCTTAATATTATTATATTTATTATTATTTTATTATTAATATTTCATTAAAGTAGTTTAGTTTCTTTTTCAACCCATAAGCTCTCTCTTCCTCTCATTCCCTCTCCTCTCCTCTGAAGGGAGGTGTTCTTCCTTCTCTGAAGGGGAGAGAGGTAGAAGAGAGCATCTGTCGTTTGTTTTAGTGGCCAGTCCACCCCAAACCATGACAGAGGAACAAGGACTTTACGTTCTCCTCTGACTCCATTAGCTATCTGGAGCAGAGGTAACGTGTGAGTAGGCGAGGGCAGAGCTGGTTTCAAGGAATCATAGTTATGATCTCATCACTGGTACATGCTTGCTGCAGTAAATCTGCAAAAATGAATGAAGTCCGTTGGAATTAAAGCATCAAGGCCTGTCTGGGTGTTGGACATCTCTGTTAATGATTTTCTGTCAATGTAGGCATCACAATTTCTTCTGTCTTGACTCCTCTCCTGGTTTATGTGACCTGAATCGAGATCAGAAGGATTTTTCCAAATGTGATATTGCACCTAAACAGTTTTTCCAGATCAACATTCCTGAATAATCCCATGAGCAGACAATTTTCATGAGCAACAAAAGTATCTACATGTGGAATTACACAGAAATAGTTACTGTGTTGAGTTTCCCACCTGGGTTTGTTCCAAACTAATTTTCAAGTGTAAATGGTCCCTAAGAGGTTATATATTTACCCAGAGGAGGAAATACATTCCTTTATTGTAAGACTGAACTTGTACAATTGAAGGAACATGTAATACAAATGGAATGGGCAGAAATCTGTTACTAAAAGGGGAACTTAAGAGCTTAATTAAGTGCATCACTGAACAATTAACACCTTCAGTTCTTAACATTGATTTGAGTGTTCATATCCATGAGCATCCATAAAGTCTCCCAGCAACCCAATTGTATATTTGCATGTATAACCTCTTCCTCTGAGTCGTAGCTTGGAAATATATTTTTTTTCTGATATATATCAATATTATTCTGCCTCCCAGCCTTTAGTTATTGACTAAAGCGTGAGTTAAGGATGACTGTGGAAATTATAAATAAAGAGGCAATTTATTTATTTTTAAAATGCTTCTGCACAATTTAAAATTGATCTATGGACACTTGAGCAGGTGAATTTAAAGCCAGTATAATTTTATTATTGCTTGCTCTTTATTATTGCTCTGTTTTCAGACAGCTTTATTTGAAATAATTTTAGGCCGTCATTCTTCAGGGATCTTGAGGTCAGACCAAGAAACCCTCCAAAGCAGTAAGAAGTTCATACTAAAACAAGGTGCTCAGATAGAAAAAGTAAATGTTAATGTTATCTACATGTCAGAGAGCACGGATAAGTTCTTACAGCATTTCTCTGGTAAAATGGATTTGCTTCCTTACTACGGAAATCCTGCTATTGCTATTAGTCTCAACAGAAACAAATCCAGATTCTGACTTAACTATTTCTGCTTAATAAAGTGAAAAAAAAAAACTTTTAAGATCTAGAGAATAAATAACAGCAAATCATCTGATTTGGTTCTTTTCCTTTCTGTGAGCTCTCTAGGAAAACCAAATTATTTTCTGAGGTTATTTTATTTTCTTAGCTTGTTTGCTGAATTGAATTATCCAATTATTTAGGCCTCATACAGAGCTGCTTTGAAATATTTAAGCTGTATTGATAACATTTATTCTTACAGAGATCATGCCAAATCTGTCTTGATTCAGTGGATAACTCCCAGGCTCCTGTTTCCAAGGTTGATACAATCAAATATGCAGTGCACTGGATTGTCCTCAGATATCAAATAAAACATCTAATATTGCATTTCCATCCTTTTCTGGGCAAACATGGATGGTAGCAAATTCATTCAGCAGAAAAAAATCGTGCCTGTAATGTTGGCCAAACTTAATCTCATATTAATTTGGTTTTATCTAAGTGTCTACAGAAGCGAAATAATTGGTAGTGGGTCTGTGACTCCAGGCAGTACTCCCTCTGTCTCAGCACAAGGCATATGCCTCTGTGCAAGTCAATCACATTTTGTTGAAGTCAGGCCAAATAGATAAAGATATCTGTGAGGCTGACTTTTGGGGTAAGAGTACATTATTCAATTTCATCTTTTATTTATTTTATTTTTAATAGTTTTACCTATGTTTTAAAACAGATAGAAGTTTTAGAATTCCCGAAATGCCTTCTCCAAATCTTTTCTTTCCAATGAGTGGCTGTCTTAAGACTTTAAAGTGAGGTCCAGAACTGCTTCGCTGGGCAATGTGATTTCTCAGGAATCAGAGGATGAAACCTTTGCTCTGCAGCCTCGAGCCAATAATGAAATAACTGCTTAAAATTACAGTTTCTTCTGAATCCTGAACTCATCTCTCAGCCTCATCCCCAGTTTCAGCCCTCAATATCTCCCTTTTAGGGACTCTGAGCATCCCTCCCTGACCTCTCGCCAACCTCTCATACCCACAGGGATTTTGCTTGGGAAAAGAAACTTTCCTTACATTGAAATGGCTGCAAAGCCAAGCCGGAGAGAGTGGAGCCCTGAGCACCTCCGAGCAGTGGGAATAAGGCAGGACAGTGGGTATCTACACCAGAGAATTTGGTTCTGATTTCCTTTACAGACAATTTTAAAGAAATGAATCCAGACATCTTCAGAGCTCTTTTTCCTCAGCTGATGATGTGAAACAGAAGGGTCATGACCATCTCTGTCTAATCAATTGCCCTTGTCACAGTAAAACTACTGGCTTTGCAATGGAGGAAAATGTTCTTTATGAGAAAAGGGAAGACAAAAGGATTTTGGCGTCAAAAAGTAGGGAAGAGGAGGAAAGAGAGCCTCTGAAGACTAACACTAAAAAATGTTCATTGTAGGAAGTGAAAACCAGGGATGATAAGTTACTTAGGGTTACTTCCCACCCTAAGAAGCATGTGTGGCTATCAAATGATCAAATTATTTGGTTATCAAATTGTTGAATTAATTAAACTCAAGTGTGGCACAGGGATTCTGCTGGGAGGGTTGTCTTCTGTGACTTCAGCAGCTGAGGGTCATTAAGAAACCCAAGACAACACCTACATTTTCCTGATAAATTCTTTCACAGATAAGCAAGCTCTTTTTTGACTGCTTAGATTGAAAATAAGAGAATTATTATCAGGATTAAGCTATCACATCTCTCAGAGTGAAGGTAAGTATTGCTTGAATTTCTTACAAAGTATGGATGGAAAGGGAGGGAAGCTCTAGATGTGAAAGGTGGAAAAAGGAGCTGCCTCATATCTCAGTCAAAAAAGGAACGAGTTACCTCCAGGGCATTGGTTTTGCTGGTAGTTTGCTATGGGATTTTATCATCGATTTTTCATTCCCAAAACTTTTAGGGCATCTTCTGGTTGATGAACTTGGCACATGCTTATGGATGCAGTTACATTTAAGAGGTGACAACAGCAGCGTATATAACTACTCCAGCTGTAGACCTTTGTTTTCCTCAGCTTATGATATGGTCTGACTGTGCTTTTGTTCCTCAGTACCTGGCAAGTTGTTGTCACCGCAGGAGACATTAGCAGCAGCCAGGTAATTGATGAGAGATTAGGTATGGTGTTAGAATGGTGCTTGCTGCCTCTGGTTTACGCAGGACGGTTGGTTGCAAGCCGAATTTAGAAGTATGTGCAATTAATGAGCATGACAGTGGAATTAAACTTTTAGACTGGAATTTTTTTCCATAATGAAATGAGTATTTGTAACTGGTTTTGTTATCTATGTGGTTCAAATTTTCATGGCTGACATTATCAGCCATCCCATCCGGGGCCATGATCCTCAGTATATTTCTGGTTGGGTTATTGTGCAACAGATAGAGGGTACCAGGTATCTCTGAACTAAGAGCTGAGCCAAAGTATGGATCCTTGCAGTGACTTCTCCGGGACATTTTCCTGGCCTGAAAGACACTGTCTGTTCATGTTTTTAACATAACGGTGCTCTCATTAGAGCCAGTAAAATCTTGGAAGAGTGAAAGAAGTGTTAATTCCCATCTTGATTACCTCTTCAACTTCAGTCTGGAGCACTGCAGCTGGGGTGAAAGGCCTGTTTAGTGTCCTGCCTTCAGAGCTTACTGGAACCTGTTCAGTTTTTGAAAAGCTCAGGGAAAAATACAGTTTCACTGCAAATTAGACCATTGAGGGACACAAAAATGATAAGATGAACTTCTGACTTTATCTGAACTTGGAATACTTATCTCCCACACCTCCATTAATTTCCATATGCTATTGTTAATTTCACCACTCCTTTATACACATAATGTTGAGCACTAAGTAACATCATTAATTAAAAGCTAATGAAGCCAATGACGTCTCATACTCTGCACACATTTATCTGCATAAGAATGACTTGCTATTTCTCTGTGCGTATGAAATACAAATCATCTTTCCATCTGGGTAAAGCAGCGGGGGACTCGGCAGTGCAGAGCTCCTTCAGTTGGCATGGAAAATGCAAAGGAAGGGGAGAGAGGCCAGAGGAAGCAGTTTGGTGTTGTTTAGTCACAGGAAGAATCTCTGGCCAAAAGGGAAAGAGGTGGTCCCCCTTCCACCGCTCTGACCCTTGCAGGGTTGGGGACCTGCCTGCAGGGCGTTAGAGCCAAGGAATCTGCTGCAGGAGAAAGCCCGAGACGTTGGAGTGAGACAGCTTTCAAACCCCCGATCTGCAAACTTCACTGCTCCTTCAGTCCACCAGGATCTCTTCAGTGCAGCCTCCCTTCCAATTCCATCAGATACCGTGCGCGAACCGAGCAAAGAATTTCCGCTTATCCCTCGCTAATGCAGCCAGCGTTAGACACAACAGTCGGCCAGATACAGATGGCCCCTTCCAACAAAATTAGACCACGGGCTTTGCCCCACACTTAGAAGGAGAAGGATTCTTCAGCAACGCAGCAGGGCCAAACTAAGTCCGTGTTTGGTTTTTAAAAGGAAAGCAAAATTATGCAGATGTAGAATTTTGGGAGGCCAGATGGATTGTATCTGGAAGTGTTTATCATTTTCAATATTTTGAAACCAGATGTTGATGCACAGACGTTGCTGGTTGCAGCCATAGGAAGCCGTGTTAGAAGGACAATCTCTAACCTTTGTTAAGAAATTACAATGTTTTGATCCAGTTAAGATCAACTATTAGTACAGAACTGGCCAACCACTGCTGTAAGCCGTTAAAAAAATAGGAAACAGATGCTCGATAGAAAGAAAGCTATCAGCCAGAGCATTCCTGATCTTTTTATAAAATGTAAACTTAAATACTTTATGTGTCCTTTAATGAACTGCTATGGAACAACTTTAGTAGTCAAAACATTTCACAAGATTACACAAATGCAATTTGTCATTTATTAATATTTCCACAGAAGTGGTGTCCCTGGGAAAAAGGGCACAGAGGTGGCACATGCCAGGTGATAAATGTAAAGCGTTTCTGTGACAAGAACTCAGCGCAGATCTGATACTCCTAAGACTGATGGCATTTTGATTGGAAGAAAGCAACAGCTTTTATCCCTCAAATAGGCTGTGGCTGTGGGGGAAGGAACAGCCATATCTACATTATGTGGCAACATCTATAAATGTTAACAAGTATACGATAATTGATCATATTTGCAGGAAGGACAAGCACAGCAGTGCTCAGAAACTGCAAACAGAGTAGAGATTTTTGCTCTTGAAGCCCGCTTTGTTGTTACGTTGAAGGATTAACTCCGCTTTTCATTTTTTTTCGGGTTTTTTTCACTGTGTTGCAAAGCTGAGAGACCTGGTCCTGCCCTGACTTCCCAGCTGAGAAGAATGACATGGTGATGAGTGGCAGGCCCACACCAGTGCAGCACCCACCGTCCTGCTCAGAGCTGTGACTTCTGTGTTAGAGAAAAAAACGCAGCTGGACCAAGCTCCGTAAATTGTCTGAGTTCCCCATGTCTTCCTTTCTCTCTGTAAAATGGGGTTAATAATGCTTCCTATCTCTTGCTTCATTGTCACTTTAATGAAGACCAATAATGGCAATCATTGCCGAGTTGCTTTGGAATTTGATGGAGCCAAAACCAGCATAATCCATTTCCTCCAAACCACATTACACAGATTGACCACTTTGCTACTTCAAGCAGATTGGACAGCTGGATCCTACCCTCATGGGGACAACACAAGCAAGTTAAAAATGGAAAGACATCTTGAAGGTATTTCTTAATGTGCTCTGGAAACCTATGATCCTATCCTTCCTTACAGTGGGGCGCCTTTGGCTAAACACTTCAGGAGAAGCACTCAAATTGCTGCCTGTCCTGCCCACTTGCTCTCTCACGGGCTGGGGAACAGTCGCAAGCAGGAGATGGGACAGACAAGTCAATCCAATCTACAAGGTCCTTCTGGGTTTCCTTCATTGTCTAAATGGCCTGGGGAAAGGCAAACTCGTAGATTCATAGAATCATAGAATTGCTGAGGTTGGAAGGGACCTTTCAGATCGAGTCCAACTGTCAACACAACACTGACAAAACCCATCACTAAACCATGTCACTAAGCACCATGTCAACCTGGCTTTTCAATACCTCCAGGGATGGTGCCTCAACCACTGCCCTGGGCAGCCCATTCCAATGTGCAATAACCCTTCCAGTGTCAAGATTTTTCCTAATATCCAATCTAACACATGCCCCCACGACACAACTTGAGGCCATGTCCTCGTCCTGTTGCCTGTTCCTTGGGAGAAGAGACTGACCCCCACTTCTCTGCAGCTTCCTTTCAACTCAACAGTCATAGACACACTGGATATAGCTTAAAGTGGTTTGAGACAGATTTAGATTAAATATCAATAGAAGGGAGTTCAGGGTAAGACTATTTGTTATTTTTCTTGGCCATGAAGGTTGGGCTCAGTTAGTATAGTCCTTGGCCATTTGAACCTTAAGTAACTAGTCCCAAGGTAACTCAGGCCCTCCATCCTACAGCCATAATCATGGAGCTAATTAACCATTGATGTACCCTGCACCTAACGGAGGGTCTCTCAGAGCTGCTCTCTCTGTTGAGAATCGTCTTGGCTGATTCACATTTTAAAAATGCAGTTTCTCAAACAGAGCAGCAGTAGTTTGTTAAAACATTGGACTCGATTGCTGCACAACCGAAATAACACTCCCCAAGCTCTCCTCCCCATTTAGCACGGCCTCCAGTGTTTACCAAACGAATTCAGCACAACCACAAACTGGTTTATATTTTTTTCCTTTGTCTTTTCCCCAGATTAGATGCGATTTGTACATGGGGGCAAAGGGAGGGGACACCTCCTTCGCCTGTATTTTAGCAACCACATAGTTTAGTCTTTTGTTCACAAACAAGCTGCTGCTTCTCTTCTCCCTGTCCTTGCTTTTGGAGGCTGTCCCACATTTCAGCCCTTGCTAACCGGAGCTATATTACATCTGGCACTGTCCCTGCGATTGCTCAGGCAGCTGGAACAAGTTAGATTGCATTGTTTCCTGTGACTTCCCCTCGCATATCAGTTGCCATTGCTCCACCTCTGCTGGAGCGCTTTTCCATCTCTGTTCTCTCCTTCTGTTCTCCGCAAACTGCCAGAAGTTTTCGCCGTTTCTTCATTTCCACTGTGGAGCACACGGAAGGCCAAGTATCTAAAAAGCAGATGCTAGGCGAAATATAGTATAGCTTTTGGAGCAAAGCAATGGAGACTATAATAAATGCTACTGTACTGCTGTGTTTGGGCCCGTCCCTGCTAAATATGGGCACTTCTCCTTCCTGAGGGAGGACAATGTGAGATGCTTTTCAATCATTTTTTTTTTTTTAGTTTACAAATCTGAACGCTTCCAAACAGTTGCTGAAACCCCAGATCCACTGTTCATGTAAAGCAGGGTTGATGTTAGCAGGAAGGCTTTGGCAGGTGATAACTGTGAGGGGAAGTTCCCCAAGACCCCGTTCCAAATACGAAGAGCCAATTATCTCAGGAGTGCTTCATCCCTGTAAATCCAGCCTGGGCAAGCCACCTTCTCTCTCCTCTCGGAGAGCTGGGAATGACAATGAGACAATTGGTTCAGTTTCTGTGATGGGCACTGTGATGATGACGTCCCCTTGTGCCACCACGTGCATCTCTTTCCCTGCTAGATGTCCATGCTGCCCAGAGCATGGGCTCCAGCCTGGAGCTGGGCTTTGAATCTGGTGCTGCCAAGTATTGTTGCCCTGTGGCACTTGTCTAAAAGCCACTTCATCACCCCAAATTTACACCTTTGGGTTATGGCTGCAGGATGGCACCTCTCCCTGACAACACTGTGAGCTGTGGGCTAGGTGTTTATTTTTTTAATCACGACCATTTATAGTTACAAAAGTGAAAAAGCCATTGCATTTGATGTAGCATGGGTATTGCAGAAGATGTATACATTCTTCATAAAGTGCAGATACACCCAAGCCATTAATTTCTGATCCAAATTTGGATTACTATTGTTTATTTGTTAAGGGCCAACAATGTGCTCAGAGCTGCAGAAGGCTCGAAACGAGGACAGTCCCAGCCCTTAAGAACTTGGATCTGAAATTCTCCCAAAGTCAGAAGAGGGTTTAGATCAGGTGTTCCAGTTCAGGCTCATCCCCATTATGAAGTGGTGCTGAAAAAATCCAGATGCTTAATAAATAATCGCTGCGTTTTCTTGTAAAAATGTAACATTTATTGTAAATGACTAATTTTTCTAATGAATATTTTGGAAGTGACGTCCATGTGGAGAAACTATAAACTGCAATAAATTGCACAGGGGTTGCCTGATGTTTCTGGGGGCTAAAGAGAGTGGAAACTCTTGGCCAAGATGATGAAAAACTTTCAGACAAGCCAGAGAGTGAGTGCCGACATGGTGTAATCTTAGGCATCCATTAAAGGTTTCAGGCTGCATTATCTGTGTAAGTGCTGGACAGGCACGGGCTGAGGCACCGGAGCCTCTTATAGCAAATAAATGTTCAGGCTGTAAGAACAGCAAACCTTATGTGGTGATATACGTTGGGAACTGAGGATCTCTCTCTTTCCAGCTATTTGCCCCAGAAAAGAAAAATAAAGAAAAGAAGATACACGGGAAGAGTGACCTACCATTTCCTGGTGAAGTACGGGGGACGGTCAGGAAGGAAGGAGTTAACTTTCTGGTGCGTGCGGTTGGGTTTTAAGGCCAAACACATCAGTCCTGCATTGCTCCTGCATGAGATGAAATCTGCAGCCATAGAAAAGTGCCACACAACACGCGTGTGTGTGTGTCATGTGCGCGAGCACGCACAGATTTTACCTTCCCTTAAACTCGCACCTCTGTTCCGGTGGGATTCGGGGCCTCGGACGCCTTGCATTTAACACGGAGCACACTCACGGTAGTTGACAGGAGGTGCACATTTATTAGACGTGTAACCTGCTTTAACCAGAAGCAAAAGCCCTAGGCATTCTAGCCTCAAACAATCTATTCCTCATTACTACTCCCGTGACAAATAAATCCAGCTGACACATGTGGCACGATCCAAAGCCCAGGGAAAGTTCCCATCGATTTCCATGCCTTTTAGATCAAACTATCACCAGCTAGAGAATTACTTCAATTTTAAATAAGAATTATTATTAAAACCAAAAATCCATCACTGTTTTGCACATGTCGGGGGGGGGGGAAAGCAAACACCTGTTCTCGGTAATTTTATTCCAAGTTTGCGTGAACATTTTGTTCAGCTCGTTTTTTCCTCCCGTATTCCCTTCTCTCCCCCTCTCCCAAACCGGTCACCTTTGACGTTGCATTAACATAACTAATCTCTGGGTGGAAAAATTACATTCCACCGCGGATGTCTCTAGCCTGAAGCAGGGTGAGTGACACACCTGTGTCCGAGACCTACTGCGTTGCTCAGCGCAGATAATAAATGAGGGGACGTGATTTGCTGGAGGAATGTGTACAATTACAGGCAAATACTGTAAACCACTCAAAAGCCTTTCCACCGGGACAGATCCTCCTGTCTTTACTCAGACAAAATTCCCACCGCTTCCCTGTCTAAACACAACCTTATTTGCTGTTCAGGTTTATCGTAGGCAGTCGGAAGGGAGAGGGGAAGGGGAGAGGTGTTGCCGGTGCTGTTTGTCCTAAGAATCCGGGCTGAGGTGGAGATAAAGGGTGGAATGACCCCTGGTGCTTTGGCTGGGAATTACTGGCCTTCGAATTAGCACCGAACTGCGCTTCCCTCGGCGTCGCACAGACGGTCTGATGTGTTGGAGCCGAGGCAGGAAAAGCAGACGTTCTTCCGCATCTCTCTCTCTCTCTCTCTCCCAAATTCAGTTGAAAAAAAGTGAGACTATTTACCAGCTCAGGTAAATTTTCTTGGTTGGGAATGGTGTTTTTAATGGCTAAGTGGAAAGGTGCATGGATTTCTGCTGATTTCCAGCAAGTATTAGTGTTGTTTTGGAGGTGAAAATGATGATATTGCCTCTTTTAAATGCCCTCCTCCTTCGGGAAAGCGGTCCAGGCGTGCGGTTAGAGGGTGTGGAAGGGAAGAGACAGGGGCCATTGACTGATTCCTCTCTACCCTGCTGTTAACAGCGGTGCCTGTGACAGCCTGCTCTGTTTTCAGCCACCAGACCTTTTCCTGTCCCTCCCCAGCTCCCCACAGCATTTGGGCTTATCTCCCTCTATCACTTTTACATCAGCCCGTGACCACCTCAGCAGCCCGGAGTGTGACCTCCCACCACTGGCTGCGGACCCCAAAACCCTCCTGTAACCAAAATGTAAGCGCGAATGAGCCTGGGGGCCCCAGCCACCTTATTTTCTCCCCACAGCATCCCCAGGAGATGCAGATAGAGAGCGCTCCATCCACCGGGAGCCCGGTGTCAGGAGATGGCAGTGTCTCCCCGCCGACGGCTGCCCCGCAGCCTTCCAGCTGTGCTGCATCTCAACCGGCAGCTGGAGCAGACACAGCCCAACCTGAACAAACCACAGCCAAGCCTTCTTCTTCTTCTCCCCTGAAATAGTCTTAGCCAGGCGTTTGTACATCCTACGCTTGATAAGCCAGCGCTGGGGGAGAAACTTGGTGGCTGGATGTTGAGGAGCAGAAGAGGGACCAACCTGTGGGACCTGATGGTCTGGGGTGATCAGTCTGTGTTTTGCCACCCAATGGGGCATCACTCCCTCTTCTCCAGCCTTCAGGGTGCCTGCCCACCCTGCTGCTGGGATGGGGATGAAGGCTGGTTGCTGGAGCACAGGAATCCTCAGCTCCATGCTCCTTACACCTACCAGAGGACCCAGTCAGGCCCAAAACCAGGCTGAAAGGACTCCTGAGCTCTGCACAGGTGACACTGGTCTCCCTGAGGTCTTGCCGATGCAAAGAGCTTTGGAAATTCCCTTCAGCAGGTGAGCTGAAGGCAGCAGGACACAGAGAAAGGAGATGGTGGTGCAAGGCAGGTGGGCACGCAAGCAGTACCTCCTGTCTTTTGCAGCAGGCAAAAATGCAACTGGTTACAAATATTACACACAACCAGACAGAATCATAGAATTGCACGAGTCGGAAGGGACTTTTCAGATCCTCTAGTCCAACCATCAACCTAACACTGACAAAACCATAATGAAACCATTTCATTAAGCACTACATCTACCCGTCTTTTAAATACCTCCAGGGATGGTGACTCAACCACTTCCCTGAGCAGCCTGTTCCAATGCTTCATAACCCTTTCAGTGTAAAAATCCTTCCCAATATCCAATCTAAACCTCCCCTGGTGCAACTTGAGGCTGTTTCCGCTTGTCCTATAGCCTGTTCCTTGGGAGAAGAGACCATACATTAGTTACATTAGTAAGGTATGTCTACCTGAGAATACTAATTTGCCCAGAAAGTGAATGGGTGCTTTAGTCAGTGCTTTCATTAATATTTTTTGGTGTCTGAGAAGGTGAAGCATTTCACAAAATCCTGGGCCGGAGCATTATGTTATTAATGCTACTTCCAAAATGAAAAGCTTGCCATTTGTGTCAACCTGTTTGTGTCAGGACCTGAACAGTGGTGAGGCCAAAGGGTCAAGGGACCTGTAAAACATTCACCCCAAACTTTAATGGATGTCTTTCATTGAGGCAGTCATTGAAAAGTTTGTTATAACCTACAAACACGGATTGTCTCCTGTGTTTCAGAACACTTAGAATTCATAGAATGGTTTGGAAAGGACCTTAAAGATCATTGAGTTCCAACACCCTGCCACAGGCAGGGGACACCTCCCACCAGACCTGGTTGCTC
Organism: Calidris pygmaea; assembly: GCA_003697955.1. NCBI lineage: Eukaryota > Metazoa > Chordata > Aves > Charadriiformes > Scolopacidae > Calidris > Calidris pygmaea. The sequence continues at coordinate 724,108 of QJSC01019151.1, forward strand.
AAAGCCCCATCCAGCCTGGCCGTGAACAATTTCTGCTATTACCAGTAAATTTCAGTCAGCTCCCAGAATAAAATGGGCAATGGAAAACTATGGCAGCAACTATGAATTTTTTAAAGGAAGGATTTCCATTGCAACACTGCAGCCCACGTTGGTTTGCTGTTCTTCCCACCAGTTTTACCAAAATGCTGAGTAGTAGAAAAGACTTCAAGAAGTCATTATAGCTAGAAACCTCTGGAGAAGAGAAGCATTCAGTAGTACCTTATTTTTCAGGTAACAACTGAATACACCTAGCCTCACATCTCTCCTCAGCCCAGCAGATGCTCTCGATCAATTGAACTGAAGTATGCTGAAAGACGTAATAGCGCTGGCAAGCCTTTTGGAGACCATCAACTGCTCTGAATAATGCTATGACTAAGCCTACAATTTAAGTGGCTGAGGTCCAAGGAATTTGAGGGTATCAGATACCTATGAGATGGGCCCACCAGCCTCCATTTCACTTGCTTCTCCTAGAATGAATCAATACAGAGAAAATTCGTGACCTCACACAAGCACCTAAAAGAAAACAGGGCCACAGCTTGCTTGAGGTTGCTGGCAATTTGTTTTGCACAAAGCCAATTTACGAGGAAGGGCATGGGAATGCTGGTTCTTTTTTTAAGCCAGGGAGAAAGCAGGAACATTTTGCAGATAGCTGAATTACCCACTTTCAATATGCTGTGACCTCAGTAGAAAGGAAACTCATTCAGGGAAAATACTGTGTTTTTCTCCTGGCTTCTTTGAAAATCCAATCCTGGCTCCAGAGATCTTATGGAATGTCTCCTGGGAATGTCTCTATGGCCAATTCGTTGCCTTGTTAAGCACGAGGTGATAAAGTTACAGAGATCCCAATCTGCCCATTTATCTCTGCCTGCTCTAACCCGTTGAGAGCTGGAAAAGCCCCACACGCTGCAGTGAAAACTCTTTGGACCACGCTCCTGTCATTTCTGAAGGCTTGTTCTGTTACTTCTGTAGGCAACAACAGGTCTGGTCTATTTTGCTGATAAATTATGCGATTCGTCTGAGACATAAATTTGGCTTACGGCAGAAGCATTTGCCTGGCTGGGAGGCCTACTGTAACAGCAAATGTACTTATTGGATTGTCTACCATCGCTGAAGTCATCGCCTTCCGGCCCAGGCCAAATGTTACAGTGCACATGTCTCCCCTCATCTCCCCAACAATCACAAGACCGCTTAGACAACTCGGAGAAAACTGCGCTGCAGATAGCGCGCTGCGGAGCTGACACTTCTGTCATGTCACACATGCGTGATCTCAGTTCCTTGGACGACCGTCAGCTTTATGAGATAGCAATTCCAGGAGGTTCTCTCACGTAACTCTCTCAGACGCTGAGTTACTTCTCAGCAATGGGCCGTGCAGTGTCATCTTCTCCTCAAACGGCCTCCAAAGCATCATTGCCACATCCTAAGGAGATGTCCAATTAGTCCCACAGGTGGACTCATTCTGAGGCAAAATGGGTTTTTAATCCCTCAACCCCTGAACTTGCTCAAACATGGTGAAAAGGTTATTCCCTGGCATCCTTCTAACTTAGACTGTAAGGGTCATGGTCAGACAGCTGGAATTGTGCTTAAATCCCTGGATCCAATGTTCTCTATTGCCCGGAAACAGCTAGAGCACACATCAATAGAAAGAACTGGTCAGCATTGTTTTTAAAAGGAAAATAATAATCCCAAAATAATGCAAGTGCCTGTGCTTGATTAGAATTAAGTCGGAGAAAGAGAATTTTTAATGCACAATAGTTAAAAAACAGATTAGAAAGGGTGTTGGGGATTAGCAACAAAATAAATTGTAAAAATAAACAAAATAAATTGTAAAAATCCTGTATGAACAGAGATATTCCAGGGGTGAGAAACAGTGAAATATCTAGCTGTTGTTTCAGCTACCCCAGGCATCTTTGCTGAATGCACAGCTATGCTCTACAGAGTGTGCAAGATAATTAACTTCATGAAAGGTGGGAGTAGGAAGAAGGGGCCAGAAAAAATACAGTGTCACTGCCAAGTACTACTATCCCTTCCTGACATACCAAGTCCACTTGATAGATATAGACAATAATAACTGTTATTCTCCTTTCTATGTATTCCACAATTCTTTCTTCCCCATAACGTTGTGCAGGCAATGCCAAATAAAATTGAGAGAACAAATTCATAACAGAAAGATAACATGTTTTAAAAACAGTTGCAACTGACCTGTAATTTTTTGAGGGAAGTGAAGTTTTGAGGGAAAGAGCACGGCAAGTTTCAGGAAAGACTGGGGGTTTCTGTGATGAATAATCATATCATCAATTCCACCAGTGCAGGTGGTTAGTTATGCAGGTTACCTGCCTTCTTTCTTAAGCCTGTAGCTGCTAAAAGACTGGAAGAAACTTGTTCAAGGTGGGGTACAGCTTTTTCATCTTCCCTGAAAGATTTTTCCTTTTCCCTTGAAATACCTGGTGCTGTTCCCGGTCAGAGACATGGTAGACCTGATGGATGATTGGTCTAATCAGATCTGATACAGCTTTTCATAAAACATATGGCACCTACCTAAAGTCTGAAAAACCTGGGAAGAAAGACGGAAATTACTTTCACTTGTGAAAGCATCCAGAGAGCCTGGAAGCAGGAAGACCCCCAAGGTGGGACAAACTTTGAACCTCTGGGCCACAGCCAAGGAGCTGGCGAGGGAGCATCTGTGCACACCTGTGAAAAACAAGGCAGTTGTCTTTTTGGTCAGCCTTATTACACTGGAAAAGCTAAAAATACAGGACTTCATCAAAATACATGGCTTTTCTGAACCAGGCATTAATGCTACATAGGAGTGAGCTGCTGTGAAAGGGGAGGTGTGTGATCAGCCAGGGAAAGGTAAGCTGGACCATGAGGAAAACTGCATTGGGAAGTAATCTACACATTGAAAACCACCGAGGAGCTCTGGAGTAAGCAAAAAGGTGGAAAAACAGGAAAGAAATAATTCAGCCATGGTCACATTAGAGAGCCTGCATGCTCTGTTATTCAGTTTGCTGGTTTTAATGAAGAAAATATCAACACTATTTTTTTTTTGTCCCTGACTGTTCTAATAAATCCCAACAGTGTGACAAGAGTTCTGGCTTCTTCTCTTCATTACGTTATCCTGATATCCATGATGATAAAAGCCCCAAAAGCATTGCCTCTCCATATAAAAAAGCATCAAGGAGACTGATTGTCGATTTACTACTGTGAAAGTCAAGAATGAAAGTTTAATGGCAAAAAAGTCTTCCAGTTACGGGGCTAGGAGCATAATGTGATGATTTATCATGACAAAATTTTTCGTGTAATACATCTCAATATTGAAATCGGTGGTTACCAGAGATAAATAGGTTCACTCTCTTTTAATTCTGAAATATGCCAAAATGATGTCATTCGCTTCTTTACACACCTCATCCCGTTAAAGCCAAATAAAAGGAGCTATTGTCAGCTATTAGGGCTACAAAGATGATGAGGGGACTGGAACATCTCTCTGATGAGGAAAGGCTGAAGAACCTGGGTCTTTTTAGTCTGGAGAAGAGAAGACTGAGGCGGGATCTGATCAATACCTATAAATACTTAAAGGGTGGGTGTCAAGAGGATGGGGCCAGTCTTTTTTCAGTGGTGCCCAGTGTCAGGACAAGAGGTAACGGGCACAAACTTGAACATAGGAAGTTCCACCTAAACGTGAGAAGGAACTTCTTGACTTTGAGGGTGGCAGAGCCCTGGAAGAGACTGCCCAGAGAGGTGGTGGAGTCTCCATCTCTGGGGACATTCAAACCCCACCTGGACAAGTTCCTGTGCAACCTGCTCTGGGTGACCCTGCTCTGGCAGGGGGTTGGACTAGATGATCTCCAGAGGTCCCTTCCAACCCCTACCATTAAGTGATTCTGTGATCCTGTATCACAGGGTCCAATGACTGCTTTCTATAGCCAGATGATTGGTTCTCTGGTGCTATTATATCACCACAGAGATTACTGCGGAGTCTTCACAGCAGACAAGATTAATTTATTAATCCCAGCAGTCAGTTTGAGTGGCAGGTAGTTTGTGGCTTTGTGCATTTGACTGCAGGAGCTGCTGGCTCTGAGGTCTACAGGTGCAAGAAAAGGACTACCAATGGAGTTACAAGGAAGGTTTAACAGGAAAGACAGACAGCTGAAATAAGTAAGGAATCACATGTTCTCCAGATGTTTTCTAGCATAAAACCACAGAGTAAAATCTGATGGCGGTTCAGCAGGAGAGGGGGCAAGAGATGGCTACCAATTTAAGGTATATATTTTACCAATCTCTATGAAAGTGGTTGAACTACTAGATAGAAATTCAGTATCTCCTTCAGCAATTTCTCTTAAAAACCAGCATGTTTTCATTATAGACCTATGTCACTCTCTGCACATCAAGCAGAATAGAAAAGTTCAACAAGGACAGAAGAAGTCACGTGGGGCCTTGGCCAGAAAAGAATAGATATTTGGTTTCACAGCAGGTAAGGGCAGAGACATGAGGTTAGTCTGGGATGTGTGATTCATATCCCACCATGCTGTGCCACCATAAATCACTTAATGCCTCAGTTACTTACATGTTAGAACAAAATAACAGCACCTTTCCACTGGGTAGGGAAGAAGGAAGCTGTGCCTCTCGCCCAGAAAGCTTTCTCCCTGGGCTTGCTCAGCGGTAGAGCACCACATCTCTTGGTGGGGAGTCCCACGAAGACCTTCACCTTGTTGGGAACCTGGAGGATTTCCTTCTTAGGGTAATTTAATACAAATGGAAAGAAAAGAAAGGAAAAATTCTGGTTGTTAAATGCCAACCATTAAGATTCTACTTTCCTACTCTGACTGCTCTTTTCTATGGGAAGTGTGAGAATAATCATGCTGGGACCCAGCAGTGAGTAACCGTGCCAGGAGAAGGCTAAACTTGCCTATGCCATTAACACCTCTGAGCAGACCCCTGTGAACGTGGTGATGAATGGTGGTCTCTTTCAGAGTGTGGGAACAAGTGACGTGTAAGAGTTAAACACGGTATTTCTCTCCCAGAGCTGCATCCAGTGTTCAGCCCAGCTGCAGGGAAGTAGGAGCTCGCTTGGGAAACCACAGATAGACCATAGCCTGGCAAGTGCCAATTGCCAAAGGGACTTTGCTGTTATCTACTTCAACCGAACCCTCTATTTTTCGCTGAGTGGTGCACACCTGACCACTGAATTTACAAACTACATTAGGAGATTAAAAAACTTCCTTCTCGAGAAGAAACCATCATAAAACTGGAGGTTCCCATCGCCTACATCACTGTTCAGGATGGGACGGGTTTCTGTCCTTTAAAGGCAGAATCCCAGTCAGTGTGGACACTTCTCATGGGGCAGTATTGTTATTTAGTACCATGAACTTAGGTAGCAAACCGGTTAGCAGTGCACACGGAGCTGGGAACAGCATGGTTGGATGCCAGAAAAAAGTGATGGTCCACCTATGTGCACTGTCCCCGTTTTGGTGGCAGCACTGGAGGCTGGCCTTCAAAATGAAGAAGGCATCAGCAGCTGTGACCAAGGAGACCATCAAGAGTCCAGGCTTCCTTCTTACAGCTCTTTGCAGTGGGACCAGCAGCACGAAAGGGACTGGTAGCACAAAAGGGACCAGCAGCACATCTGTGGTGGGACTGGTAGAACAAAGAAGACTTCCCAGAGCAGCACAAGGGGCTCGTAGCAGCGGTACCCACCTCCCACTGGGTTTCCTTTTCTCCATCCATGCTGCTGCGTGCCTGGGAGCCGACTCTTTCCCTCTATGTGCCCCGCTCCCATGGCTACCAGCAGCAAGAGGGGGAAACCGCTGCAAGACATTATTTATGGTGAATTTGGGCTTATTATTGCAGGGCATTCCTGCACGCAGACTCCACAGCATCTTGTGGGGAGATTGCAGCGTGATGAATAGCCTGAGAAAGGCCAGGCAAGCGGTATTATTATAACACTACATAAATATGTTTTTTTTCATTTAACATTAAAACACCTGATTTCCTCTAACATTGTAAACATGTCACTTTATTAGGTCTGGGAGAGCTGATGAATTTAAAGGCATTTTCAGCAAACAAGTGGCAGCCTTTCTGCTTTTTAAATGGAGGGAAAGGAAAGAAACCTTCACTGTGAAAACATAAGGAGAAATAAAAGGGACAGGAGAAAGCTGTCACCCGCTCTGAAGTTTCCTGTAGAGAGGGGAAGAGCCACCCAGGTGATATTGGTGGAAAACAGTTAGAAAATGGGGAAATACAGGATATAATCTCCTTGAAAGAGTTGGCACAGTCTCTATGTTTTGTAGCTAATAAATTTGGCTTTCAGGAGGAAATTCAAATAAGCTGCATTTACTACTTTTTAAGAATGAAAATGAATGCATTAATTATGTACAATGTTACCATCTGCTAAACGAGGCAATTTTGGCCAGGGCTTGGCAATTTCTTCCCGGACATGAAGTTTAAAACCAAGGCTTTTCAACCATAAAATTACTGCCCTGTAAAAGGACAGATAAATGTCTAAACAAGCGCCTCATTACTGTCAGAGCAGTGATTTGTTGTTTCATTTTACTGTTGTGTTTTCCTGGTTATTAGAGTTAAGGTTGAGTCAGCCTTTCCATTAAAAATCAACTGTTTTTAAGGAACTGCAGTTTAACTGGAGAAAGGGAACTCACTCTGAGCATTGAGGTAAAATGAAAAAATAAAAACACTAGCAAGTGCTTGGGCACCCTTTGAGCTGAGCAGTTCTTGACTTCTTGAGAGCCCAAAATAAGTGATTTTTTTCCCTCTATGAATAGGTTTCTCCCAGCTAGGACCTCTGTTCCACTGAGGACCAGCTTAGTCTAAGGAGTAGACTTCCAGTACTTAAAGGGGGCTACAGGAGAGATGGGGAAGGACTCTTGATCAGGGAGTGCAGTGACAGGACACGGGGAAACAGTTTTAAACTTAAAGAGGGGAGATTTGGAACAGGTTGCCCAGAGAAGCTGTGGCTGCCCCATCCCTGGAGGGGTTCAAGGCCAGGCTGGATGGGGCTTGGAGCAACCTGGTCTGGTGGGAGGTATCCCTGCCCGTGGACGGGAGGTTGGAACTGGATGATCTTTAAGGTCCTTCCAACCCAAACCATTCTATGATTCTGGGGCTCTATAAGGGTGTGAAAACAACTCAGAGATCATCAGTATAGCACTGATCTGCACAGGCCATTGCCCTCTTCCCACAAGGATGTTGGCAAGTGAGGTTGTGGTGGACAAGGAGAGGGCCCAGGTGAGTGGGCTGGGCGCCCACCTTGAGAAGGGACCTTGGACAGGTGTGTCTCGTTCCCCTCTCAACTGGCTGTGGGGACCAGGTGGCTATGCAGGTTCCATTTTGGCCACCAGGCAGTTTAATGTTGAATATGAATGTGTTCTTCATCAAGACTATTCAGGGCTTGCAATAAAACCCTCATTTTAGCTCTCAGTGAGTAACAGGAGAGGTTGGGCTTTGCTAATTGCCTTACATCTATCAGCTGCCATGTGTCAGTGGCCTGCGGTGATTGCTGAGAACAGGGTCACATTTCATAAATCAGTGTGCGTATGCTGTTCAAGCTGAGCAGGCCCCTGCACTTGGCTCCATTCTCCTCCCTCCCCAATTTTTTTTTTTTCTTGTCCTTGTTTTGTTTTGCTTTAGGTATAAGTGATCATGAGGTACAGATGTCATTAAGGATTTCTGGTAAATACTCCGTTGCATGGGCTGCAGAAGTGTTAACATATGCTCCAGTCACGGTTTGTATACCATAAAAACGAACCAAACTAAAAGCTTTCCATGTGAGAACGGTGGCATTTGAAGCTGATGGACTCTTGTGAAGATAGCAGTATAGGCTGCTTATGGGCTATGCTAGAGAGATACAGGCAGTGGCCTTCCATGGCACCAAACCTCCCCAAACGAAAAGAGCATTTCACTGCTGCTGCTTCATTTGCTGCCAGCTGGAATGAGCTGAGTATGGAGGGACTGAGCTTGACCAGAACCTCCAGTCTTCTCCAAAACCTTTCCTACACAAAGCACAGTCCCAGGGTGACCGGTCAGGTCTGTCTGAAGGAGGTGGCACAAAAGAGAGTCGGGCAGGACGAGGAGTCATCCTGCCACTAGCAGCAACAGCTTTTATGCTGAAGCAAGTTTCACAGAACAGTATGCATGCGTTTGTCATCACTGGGACAACACTCCACATGGGTGAAAGGGAATATTCGTACATTGTTAAAAACCACACTCAGAAGATATTAATTTCATTCCCTGTTCGTTACTTATTATTAGCCCATTCCCACTAAATAAACTGTTTACTCAGGAGAAAAATAATATATATATACACACAGATAAATAAATGAAAACCATCTTTTTAGCCCATTAGCATGTTGCAATGGCAATGGATTCAATCAACTGCAGCTGATTGTTACTAAGGTTTCACCATAACAGCTAAATATTTCCTGGAGAATTAATTTATTTAACTGTCTGCATGTGGCAGGCATGGTGAGGCTGTGAATTGCCATGCCCTCATGGGCTGCTAAAAGTGAGCAGCTTAGTTGCCAAATGTCTGGGATGGCTCTTACACACTTGGGTGGCACTTTTCAAACCGCCTGCTAGGTTCTCCGCTAAACACTCACATCTTGATGCCCCCGTGGTGGAGCAGGGCATCAGGAGCCTTCTTGGGCGCGTGGGCATTTCAGTGGGACCTCAGCCCTGCCTCAGGAAAGATCCACACACACTGTCCAGGGAAAATGCCCTTTCTGGTTGCTGGTCTTTTCCCATGTCTTGTTTGTCTCACCCCAAAACCCTGCTGCCAACTGACCAACTAACCACAGCTTCTCTGTTGCTAAGTCCTTTCCAGGAAGATTTATTTTTCCAGCACCCTTCACAATAGGCATAGTGGTTTTAATGATGGGTAAGGAGGGAAATTCTTTTTTTTTTTTTTTTTTTTCTTTCTGATTTCAGAAACATTCCTCTTCAGTACTGGACCAAACTAAGACCTTTTTGAGTCAGAAAGCTAGAAGCCAAAGATCCTAACCCAGACAAGCTGAAAGCAAAGAGCAGAGGCTTGATCTGGCAGCTGAGAGCCGTGGTCACCGGAGTCCTGCAATGGCTCAGACTGTTTTTTTTTTCTGGCAGATCTGGTGGGCTCCTGATTCACTCTTTCTCTAAACAGGACTAGAAATGTTCCATTCATCAACGCTGCTGTGCGCAGTCCCAGAACACATTCTGGTTTCAATGAGTCAACAATTTCTAATATTTTCCAAGTAGCTCCAGTTGGGTTTTCTTTTTCATGTAGAAAAAAGTGTGTGCTTCCTGGTGAAGGCCACAGTAGGGTTTATAGTAGCCGAGGAAACATGAATCACTTTCCCTTTGCCGCTCCTCGGCAGCACTTCATTTGCTCAGACACTGAGAGCATGGCATAAAAAATCAAGTCTAATTAACTTCCATCCTCAGCCTGACTCTTTGATATGATATAGTTAATTTAAAACCTGTCCTTCATGCTCCTCTGCTTGCTTGCTTCATGTTTATTGTAGTGCATATGTGAATTTCTAATAATCCATGTTTAGATGGATGTTTGATGAGTAATTCGTCCTGTAAGTTTGAGAAATGCTGGTTTGTGCAACAAAGGATTTTCTTTGCTTGTCCACTTAAAAATAAATTTGTGAAACTTTCTGGTGTTTTCTCCCTTTCTCCCTTTTCTTCCCAACCAGGAAAAAAAAAAAAAAATCCTTCTTCGTTTTTTATTATTGGTTTCAAGTCAGTTCTTGGAAAATCAAGCCTTGAAACTCGTAAAGAATCTAAAATGCAAAAAACAAACTGTTGAGATGTTTTGACTTTCTTAGCGTTCCTCCTACTGCCTGGGCTTTTGGCAACTGAAACAATTGCCCCAAATTTATAAACAGTTGCAAAATGTCTCTGAATCCATTATTTGTTTGGAAAAAAAGAAAATGGACCAAGTAAGCGAACCCTAAACGTGCATCCCCTAGAAATAATAATATATCAGCAAACAACAGAAGAGACATAGAACAAGTAATTCCATTCTGAATTTGTGCTTGGTTTACCCTGGGGATTAACTACAGGTAATGAACACAGCTAATGAGGAAGAGATATTTCCACACCCAAATGAGGAACCCGTAACTGCTCTCAATATCATGTTTTTACTTTAGTTCAATGCTGTGAAACATCACGTGCAGGACCTAGTGACAGCCATTTACAGCGCTGTGTTTCTCGGCAATGAGAAGCGAAACTAAGGCTTTTAAGTAAAACCCCCCAATATCTCATTTTTATCCTGATGTGGAAAATGGAAAAGTTCTGAAATCTCCCACAGTTCTAACCGTGAGGAAAGCCATTTTCTGGCAGCCTTTTATCTCACTCTCCTGAAGTGGTACTGAATACTGGCTTCCCTTCTCCAGAGCTACATGTAAACCCATGTGGGAGACACAACGTTAAAACTACTGTTAACTATGGGTCAGTCTGCCTAGTAGATGGACCTTCTTTTTATTTGTCCCCACTATTTTTCATATATTTTTCTTTTTGTTCCTAAAATTGGAGTAGAAGGCAAATGTACCGTGTACCCACAAGTGCTGCAAATTGCATTCCTGTGTTCCTAGTAAACAAGGAAATAAACTCATTACATATTTTCTGTGCATTTCAAAAGATAGCCAATCTTAGAAGGTTTTAGTTTGTCAATATGTGCTTCCAGTATTGCGTAATATCCTGTGCAACGTCCAGATGGCCACAGTCATCTTTATGATGTCGCAAAAGGGACATAAATTTTGCCATATCTATTGATGGGTGCTGGGAGAGCATAGCCATTAAAATTAAACATCGGAACAGTTTATTAGAGAAAAGTGTCTTTGTCATCAGTTAGGAATCCTTACATACAGAACAGTTATCTTTGTAACAGACAAGCATTAATCTAACTCCTGATAAAGCAAAAATCTGCTTTTAAAAAGCTGTCTCTGGTGGTCAAAGCACTGTGTCTACCAAGGCTCCGCCACTTGCCGTGTTGTTCCCAAGATCATAATGTCACTATCACGTGTGTGATGGTCCTGCAGTCCCATTTTTGCCTTTAAATCTCGGCAAACAGACTGTGGGGGGCAAGTGCTTCCTTCCAACCCAGCTCAGCACCTCACTAAGACACGAAGCACTGCTCCCCAAGACATCTGTGAAGTTTCACAAGGCTCAGCTTTGAGTGGAATGGGCTTCCTTTTAGTAGGGAACTCCTGAACAGCCTATGTCCATGAGAAGGACATTAGCATAACTTTAGTAAAGTGCATTGCTAAGGGAATTTAAACCAATATACTCTGTGTCTAGACCATCAGATTGGTTTGATCCGGACTTTGTCTCAAGGACACCGCAACAAAGGCACTAGGTGGTGCTCAGACTGCCTCTGGAGCAAGGCACCCAATGTTCTTGGTGAGGAAAACCCGGCACAGGGCAGAGAGAGGTTCTGCGAACAGGGTGCAGGTGAACCAGTCTTTACCAGACCACACGGACGCTGGGTTGCTCCAAGCATGAACCACAAAGACAGCATGAACATACTTAAAAGGAACTCAGTTCCTTTAAGAGATGTTGTGTACGGAGGGTTTCAGCCACAAACCAAGCATCTTACAACACTGTATAGTGCAGAAAATGACATTTCCAAGGGTATTTATTGAGAAATAGTGAAGATGTACATAATTTTACAAGCTTTTAATTTTAATTTACATTTTCTTAAATTATGTAGGCCCTAATAATCTATAATCTGCTAATACATGACAGAGACCCTTGGCTTCAATTATATCTCAAAAACACTGCTATCGCTGGGATTTTGGCTTATGTCACTTCAGCTCCTCTTCAGAGGCACTAAATACCATATTCATTGAGAGCACATGCCCGGTGTCAATCCTGTAAAGCAGAGATGACTTTTGAACCGAAACCTTGGATCTGGATACAACCTCAAAGCCAGTCTTCCTATGGTGGGCCAAGACCGTATTCTCCATAAACTCTGCAGTTCCAGTTGGCTGCAGGATTTCCTCTGCCCCGAGATGAGGTGTGCTTGTATACAGGATTTTGGGTTGGCCTCGTCTCCATTAGTGCTTGCACGGGAACATACTCTGCATCTTTTTTAGATGCAAACACCGCTGCTCGCTGCAGATTCTAATGAAAAGAGCTCTGGGAGCTACCTGCCACCTACATCTTTGCGCACAATCTCCATAGGCATCTAAAAATAAGTATCATTTATTAGTTTTTCCTGTCCTCTTTTACTGCTATACTGAATTGCAGAGTTATATCTACTTAAGACGCTACCTTGTGACTTCAACCACGCCGTGTTTGTATTCTGCAAGCTCAAATGCCTAATGAACGTTCAAGTTCTGTACTGACTGAGAACTGCCGGAGAATCAGCAAAAGGCATTATACTCTACACTTCATTTGCCCCCAAACACTTGCAAACATGATATTGTGCTCAATATTGGCTGCTGAGGAGAGGCTGAAGGGAAGGCAGCTTCTGATTAATGTACTGTTGAATTAAAACGCACTCAACGTCAAAGTGACCAGCCTTCACTTTAATCTACTCAGGTCCATCTGGCGTGACAATGTCTCTGCCGTGGTTGTTTTCTCCTCTGTGCTGGTCATGCAGGAAAATGTACTAGAGAAATTTCTTTCTAGAAGGCAGGGGTGTATTTTACACTTTTATTTAAAGATATGTAACATTTTCTGCTTAGCAAGAGAGAGTATTTGTGCTCTGAAATTTGCTTTTAGAATTTTAGCATAGCGAAGGCTTTTGAGCTAAATCCTTGAATTTCCTTTGGACGCGCATTTTCGTGGACTATTTTTACTTTTTTTATAATTAACTTCTGCTGGGGTAGCACGCATAATCCAAGTCAAAATCAGAACTTTGCCATGCTCTGTAAAACTTGCCTCCGTCTCCTCTCTAGAAGTCCAGCATATTAATTGAGCCATACCTGCCACAGAGAACTAAGCACAACTCCAATGAAGGCACTGCAAACCCCTTATAAGAACAAACAGTTGTTGCTGGGCTATTTTTTGTTCTTACATCTGATTAGTAAAAGAACACTGAAAAGTTGAACAAATAATGAGAAATACTATTGCTTCATGCATTTAAATAACACTATGACTTGTCCAAAACAAACAAACAAAAAAAGCTACTTCACCATACCAATTTTTTGTCTTATAAAGGCTTTTACACAGAATCACAGAATCTCCATGGTTGGAAGGGACCTTTGAGATCGTTACACTGAGATTCTCATGAAATGTTAACGATGCTGGAACTCAACGAGGGCTTTGTTTGAACTTTTTTTCCTATTCCAGTAGAAATGCTTTTTTTCCCCACGTGAAAAACTACAAAAAGCTGGTGCTACAGATTCTTATGAAAAACGTACTTCCAGGCCAAATTTGACTAGATGGGTATTGTAAATATAAAGGAGGGAAACATCATTTTGACCCTTTGGACACACAAATAGCTAGTGTATAATGATTTTATATGTGGCAAGTTTCTTGTGATGATGGCTTTAAACTGCCCAGTGGTAACAAAATGTCATTATTTTGTTGTGTGGTGACTTGTATATCCAATTGCAACATAGCAAAGAAATCGGGTTTTTTTCTGAATTTATAGAGGAGCTTTGCCTTGGAATTTCAGTGGCTCCAGGCTTTCACCTACACACTAACTTTCGTACAACCTACAAAGCTTAAATCAATAAAGTATACTAGACATACGGTGGCTTCACAGCACAGGGAGGGGAGATCTTCACCTCAGTGATGGTGCTGTGCTTGTGTAGGCATCCTGGAGCTTACATTTCACACCTTCTCTTGCACACACCTCTTCACACAGTCAAAGCACGGGCAACCTCTCCACGTGCAGTGTTAAAAAAAAAATCAAAAAGCAGTTTCCACCTTCTGCCAGGAAAGACAAACCCCTCGCTGTCATTTCAGAGAGCTCAAGCTGCACGGGGAGCACCAGGAACCTTGTGCGCAATATGGAGCTTGCTCATTTTCCAAAGCTGAAAGGCAGCAGGTTCAAAATCTGCTTCAAAACTTCAAAAATTATCACTGTATGGAGTGTAATTTTTAATAGAACTGATGGAAACTAAGGTAATATATTTCTCAGTATTTCTTCATAAAAATCCCCTCCTTACCCTCCTCTCAGAAGCCTTGAAATTCCTGACTCAAAACCACTCAGGGTTGCTCCTGTGTAATACTGCTGTGCAATATTGGGTTGGGTGAGGGAAAATCACGTTGACCCGAAACAGAAAGACACATAAATGTGGAACAGAATGGAAAAGCCACCAAAATGCTGTTATATTTACCCAAGTGAACTGTGCTCCTGCAATGGCCAATGTCGTTGTGCCAGTAATTTCAGAAGCCTGTGTTGAGCCTGAATACCTTAAATGTAGCATCATTTGTGCACCTGACTGGTGAGAGATTCCTTAGTAGTTTTTCATTTCTAATGAACTTGTGTTTTATTCCCCGTTTGGGCTTAAGTCCACATTTTCACCTTCCAATAATGTTAACTGCACGTTTTTCCTGCTGGGTGGCAATTTGTTATTTTATACACAGCAGATGCACTCACTGTATGGCTTTCAGTGGACTAAATAATTCATGAATATGGCTGTTAGCTCTCTTGTCAGAGAATCAAGAAATGATGCTGAAGGTGTTAAACACTTTTAGGCTTTCAAGATAGCGGTCCCCAGTCAACCTCCCAACATACTCTTAACTTTTCTCAATCGACCAGTGGAATTATTCAGAATCCAAATAAAAACACAAACTTTTCCTTTATTATTTTTTTCTTACTGCAACAAATACTTAAATGCTTTGGTGCAGCCTCGCTCTTTGATTTCTTTGAATTTCAAATTTGGTCATGTCAAAAATTACCACAAAGTTGTTTTTTTTTTTTTTTTATCTACATAGTTTTTAACCAAAATTACATTATAACACACAAACACAGTTTTCTCTTTAAGGCACAACACATCATTATGCACATTCTGTTTGCCAAACTTATAAAAGAGACAATATTATATAACCCTCTCCCTCCCCTGCCCCTCCCAAAAGAAAGAAAAATTGCATCCACTTCCAAAATCAGCTGCTAATAAAGTCACAGTAAATTATTTTCATCAATAATTTACACAAATTACAGGTCTAGACAGGATTGTCATTATACAGTCTGAGTGCATTCCAATTCAGATTTTCTGGGTTAGGTAGGCTAAAGTCTGGTTCAAACCTCAGTGCTGAGAATATATCCCATTTTGAGGAATGTTGTTGAACACCACCTTGTCGGCTGGAAAACGCATGTTGGTGCTTTGCCAGTTCGAGTCCTTTGTTCACTCCTGTCAGGGCTCACTTGGTGTGTACCAGCAACCTCCACAGTTTTAATTCATTTAAAAATGTTGCATATATAAGACCATAGAGCTTCCTTACGTAGCACTAACTTTTAAACTCCATTCAGCAATCTGAATTCTTCAATTTGGAATTTTTAATTCCAAATATTTCTTCCCTTCTTAAGACAATTCATATGTGTAAAGCCAGAGGCATTGAGTCACACATAAAAATTCAGTGTACTTGAAATATATATATATATATATATAAAAAAAACCAAAAGGATCGCCAACTTTAGAACACAGTTTACAAATATTCTAGTTCCAGTGCTTGATGGAGAGCCAAGAGGTCCGAATGACTGGATATCCTCCAGAAAGGCATGTTGTGCTGTGTTTGTCAGAGGGGGGAAAAAGTCAGGAAAGATGAACACTGTGACACAGGGCGGTACATGACACACGCATTTTACCTATTTTACACCACCCTGTTTCTGGATTGATTTTTGCCTAGTAAAGTACTGACAAAAATCAGACCAAAATAGATCTGAGCTTAATAGTTGAACCGAAGGTAAAATACTTACATCGTCCTCCTTAATAGTTTTTTTTTTTTTTTTTGGAAAAAGACAGTTATTTATTAAGGGTTATTTGCCTGTTGTTAGCATGCAAACCCATAAAAAGGGGCATTAACAGGAAAAACAGGAAAACCATTCCTGCTCCACTTATTACATTCTGAAAAAGACCAAATGATCATTTCAAGGGCCATAAGACTTTTCATTAAAAGAGACTTCACACACAACACTGAGAAACAGAGCTGAGTCACATTTTTGTCCATCTATGGGGAAAAAAAGCAATCTGTTTTGGGGAGAAAATGAAAAATAATCTTTTTTTTTTTTCCTGGCTTAAAAAAGATAATTTGTGTTGCAGAAAGCAACACATCAGTGATTGTGAGAGATGGAGATATATGTACTATTCCTCTTTCGGCAATTAATCAGAATAGAAAAAAAACTCCCATTCTTTCATGCTCTGTTCAGATCTATTTGTAGTTCCATCTCTCTGAATTCTGTATCTATTCATGCAGTATAGCCAACGTTAAGAACAAAGCATGCCAAACTGGAAAGTACACAATCCAACCACCTTTGTTTAGCACAAACTATGAAAGACCCATCACCAGTAGTTTACCCATATTAAGGAACCATTTGGAATGAGCATTTTGGTTATTTTCATTTTGTTCCCATTCCAGCTACAACACTAAAAGGGCACTTTATTTTACTACTATTCTTAAATACCCTTTGCGCAATGATATTTACATCACTTGTCCCGTGCAGACATCAGGAGGCAAAATTTTTCAGTTTCTGCACACTTCCAGGGTTATATTGGGAAGTACGGTGCAAATCATTAATTTGATCTGTTTCTAAACATTGAAAATTCATCTGGTAAAATTTAGACTTGAATTATTACCATGAGAAAATCAAATATTTCTAAAGAAACAGTTCTTTTTTAGAAACAGAGATATGGTGCACAATCTCCGTGTTCTTTTTCCTTTTCCAGCTATGTCTTTATTAAAGCAAATTATATGTTCATCATATTTGCTCCACTAAACTACAGATCTTCATCTATGTTAGTAAAAAATTTGCACAGTCTTTTAGGTGTTTTTCCATATTCTCTGCCACACTTCCCTTGAAACCTCTCTAATTTCACCATTTAAAGAAAACCACCCAACCTGCATGTCAACCTTCATTTCTCTCTCTTCTTGAAGCTAGTCAGACATTTTTACTGCAATAATTTTTCGTTTGTTTTTAAAATAAATTTGCATTTTTCTTCTTTCCAAACTGACGTGAAGCAAATGCTAGAATCCAAATGGTTCATTTCACTCTAAGTTTTGATCTCATCATGCTCTTGTTGCCTTGCATCTCTGGACTGAAATTATTTGTCATTCTGCCACTGTGCAACACTGACAGAAATGCAAACACAAAGGCTTCTTGCATTAGTAGCTACGAATCACACCAACATTTCAGGAGACAGGTTACCTTTTTTGCTGCCTGTTCTTCTTCTACACCATCCCCAATTACAACATATACTACTTTTCTGCCAAACCTTTGCATTATTCGTTCAAAGCAACTTTCTTTCCCTGGAAGATAAATGAGATAAAAGTTCAGAGTGAAGTTACCTGATTAGCTGCATGTTCCTCATCTCGGCCATCTCCAATCACAACATAAGTTATGTTAGTGCCAAATCTGGACACTATACGCTCAAAACAGCTCTCTTTGCCTGAAAAACAAGGCACTACTTATTTAAGCCATCACATGAGTTACGGTGAAGCCCTACAAAGGATTATTGCAGTGGTAAGACATTGTTACTACTATTTTTTTAAAGTTCCCAGCCTTGGGATTTAGAGCCAAAACTGGCAAGAAACAATTCACTCCCTCTGTGACACTAAGCTGTTCCAGGTAAAACTAACTCTCTTAAGAGTCACAGGAAAAGCCACTAAGATAAAGGAATTAGCAGCACTGCAAAATGAATAGGTCATTGGATGAATAACGGAATATAAATATTTACCTATTTTTGTAGTAATATCTTTTCATGGAAAGCAGAATAATTCTAGTTTGTCTGCAACAATAAGTGATGTAGCAATGGAAAAAGTGTTCAAAGAGCAGTGAACAAGCAAAATCCAATTATTTCCTGGGAAAACTTCCATGAATCATTTGGCTTTTTTTGAGAAAAAAGCAGTAGAAGAAAGCAGGCTAAGCCAGTAACAACAATAAACAGGACTGAAAGGGACCAAGCAAAGCCATCTACTGATCTTCTTCTCACTGTACTGCAGGTTCAGTTTTACGAAAAAATGCTTGTGCTATCGGTTGTCAAACTGTCCTAATATGACGATTTCACTGCTTCCACAGGTGATCTCCATATTTATTGAATCCTTTCCATTAGGAAGTTTCTCTTTGACATACGACCTATATGTGCCCAATTTGAAGAAATCATCCTTGATTGTGATACCTCCCATCAACGTACAGATTATTTCTTTCCTCTCTCCAATGGCTTTTTACCTTGTTTGTGATTATGTCTATCCCTGCCCCAGGTTTTTCAATCTCATCCCACAAGCTTGTGATTTCTAGATCTCTGATTCTTACTGCTCTCCTCTTGCTTTTTTTTTTTTCCCAGTTGTTCCACAAAAAAAGGGCTTATAATTAGGAAAAGCAGTGCGTCTATTGAGTGAGGACGAGATTTCAGTGTGCACAAGTGACAGCTGCCATTACACAGCACAGAGATGGCTGAGATGGAAAGTGGAGAAAGATCTTGTACCCCAGGGTTTGCCATGCTCCCAAGAGGGGTGTAACAGCGGCCAAACTGTTCCCAGAAGGAATTCCTGGTGCGGAATTACTCCAACAGAGCCTCCAGAGACTGTGCTCCATTTCACCACCTCCTTATGTGCTGTTTCTATTAATGCCCCTTCCCTTGGTCCGGGTGCAATCTCAGTCACTAAATCCAACATGTACAGGCTGTGTGACAGATGACATTCATTCCAGAGGCTGCCCACCACCACGTGGCATTTAGGATACTTTGTTCCTTGACTTACTTTTTTAAAGTATTTGAGGCATTTCTTCCTAGAGGATGGCTAATTAAAGGACAACTGAGGTAATAGCTTTTCCTGACATTGTTAGAATAGGCACTGTTTTTTCACTTCCGAAAATAATTTAGGAAACATATTGTAATGCTTTTGTCAATGAAGTGTCACACTTCATGTTATATAAGGTGCCACAGGTATAGAAATTAAGCACTCCTGAATTAAAAATTGGTAAATCATGGAAGCTGCTAAAATTATCAGTCATTGGAGGCTGCGTCACATTTCACAGGAATGGTAACTTTTCTTGGTTTACATGAAAATTTTGGATGCAGTTTCCAGAAACCACGAAGCTCCAAACTGTAATGCACAAGAGGTACACGGTTATCAACAGAACAGGGAAGGTGCCCTTGTGGCATCTGTCAGCACAGCTTCTGTTGGTGACATTTGTCATGGCCATCACTGATGCACTGTGCTTCTAGAAAAAGCTTGTGAAGTGGTGGCCCAGCTTCCATAGGGCTGAAGGTCAGAACAGACACTATTTTAACAGAAGTTCTGCCTAGATTTGAATTCACGAAGCACTTTTCTTCATTCTTTTCTGTGCGCCTTTTTGTTTTTCTACACCATACTTAGGAGTTTCTGAGGCTTTGGACCCTTATTCCTTCAGGCACCATTGAAAACAATGGGAATTTGGAATTTATCAACATAAACACATCAGAACATATGCAATGCCTGAGTCTTATAACTAAAACAGTAAGTATCAGGGAAGTGGCTTAGAATCCATCCATTGCTGCCAAAAAAAATATCGGTAATGCAGTGTAGTCAGAATAGACGAAAGAAGACTTTTCTTACCTATTTTGGTTGCACTGTAAATATTTTCAATGGGAAAAGCTCCTCCTAAGCTGTATAGTAGAACTTTTGCAAGTGCTGGGATAAGCTGGGTTGTTGTTACCAACACGTTTACACAGTTACTCCTAAAACGAGAGAAACAGTTTAAGTAGTTTAAGACCGTTATCCAAATGCTGATGAAGCGAACCAGCTGTGGAGGGTATATATTCAGGATTCCTCACCATTTGCTTTCACTCACAGAGCGATGCTGCTCAGCACCATCGCTTCCAGAAAAACGCATGTAAAACTTTTGGCAAAATCCTTAAAAAAAAATATGCAGGCCTGATTTGTAGGAAAAGTTCCACATTGGTTTTAAAAAAAGAGGTCCTTGAAGACTGGCCCACTAAAATACAGACATTTATGATCACCAACTACTTCTGAAAATAGGCATTCGAATGTTTTGAAAGCATCGTTTGCGTGCTGGCAATTAATTGGCAGTAGCTACCAGCCAAATAAAAGAGTTAGAAGAATGCAAAAACATCATTTTTTACTCCTTTCTTGAGAGGAAATAGACAACCAATGCACATTTCTGCACAACTGACATCACTTTCTTTGTGTTTCAAGAGTAAGAATATTTCTGGGAAGCGGGAGAGATAAGAATAATCACGTTAATAAGCTGGCATTGGATGGTGAGGATGGAAACTTGAATGGAGAAGTTGCGGTTGCATTTACACAACCGAAAAATCAGAGCCAGGCTACTTTGGACACCGAGAGGCTGGAACAGGACCATGACCATGGTGTGAACATGGAGCAGAGAGTAAATACTTGTGATTTTTCATCCTGGTTCTTCCACAAATTCCAACCAAGATCTTAGGCTACTATTTCTGCCCTATTGTATCTCAGTTTCCCATCAGTAACATATAGATAATGTTCAGCTGCCTCACAGGGAGCTTCTGAGAAGATTTACAGCTGTACAGTTCTTTGAAGACAAGACGTCAGACTATTATTTAACAGTCCTGAGTAACTGACAACAGTTTTCCAGACTCATCCACCAATGCTCAACTGGACTTCGTTGCCTTTTCACAGACTAGCAATTCAGAAAGCAACACAGAGATAAACACAATGGCTTACATAATTTTTAAACACTTTTTCTCTTGAGGTTCTACAGACACTGTTAAATTATCAACAATTAAGAGATAAACATATTGCACAAGTTTTTACATTTAAAATAAATTTTTCTCATCTTTCACGTTTGTTCTCTCCACTTGACACTATGTCTTTTCCCAGACATGTTCAGAAGGCAAGATGGCTTAACATTCTTCTTTTTTTTACAGTTTAAAACCAGGATTTTTGAGGATTTCTGATGAAATTTTAATAATAAATTGAATAATCAGAATTCTACAATGCCCTTTCAGTGTACACAAGTACATTTTAGAAGACACTTCATACTATCTTTAATAAATGCTGGAATTTCTGAAAATGAAATCACTTTCCATGGATTTTTTTCTATGTCCTATTCAAGATTTGTATCAGACCTGTTCTGTTCTTTCAAGGCATTAATTTATCCTAACCTAAAATGTAAAAACATAGCCATTGCAGGTCCAAAACAATAAAAGTTTTTACAGTAGACTCAAATACATACCTTGTGCTGATAATTGATAATGATTTAAGTGCATTTGTTAGCCAGGAGTCTGTCAGAGCTTCAATCTCTGCTCTTAATTGCAACCATGCATCTCTTTTAGCGGGACCCAAAAGTCCTTTCATGTAAAAAAGGAAGAAAAGGAAAAAAACCAAATTAAATACTGCATTGGTTTGAATGTATAGATTTTATGATCATTGTTTCTATTTTAAATTCCACTAGAACTTAAAAAAAACACCAAAGAGAAAATCCATTGTCTTCAAGGCTCAGTAAATTGCTCTCTGTTTTAATTTGCAATCCACTATATTAAGCAATGTCGGGGAGTTTTGCAGATACTAATAATGAGTCACCTGGGTTTTTTTCATCTGTTCAGGCTACTTTACTACGTTTCAAAGCATACCTCTCAGAAATACATGTTTTTAAAACTGGCTCCCTACATACATCTTACTCTCTGATTATCAGATGCAGCGACAAGGAGATCCACGCCATTGGGGGACCACGGGCAGAGACACTCACAAGAGACTTTAGAATGAACTTGCCTTTACAGTATATGCATATATTTAAAGCTGCCCTGCTTATGGCCCTGTATGTAGACGAACCTCAGGTTAAACGTATGGAAGTACATTTGTTTGCTGATGGCTTGCTCTTCATGTCCTGTTGTAGTTAGTAATGACAGCTCCTTTTATAGCATGGCTCTACGGCTGTAGGTTTTATCATATCTCAGTTAGTCCCTTAAAAGCACTTTAAAATCTCTTTTTGGTTATGAATGGCCAGATTTTAAAAAAATACCCAGCCTATTGAATGTTGAGATATGAGTTCTTTGAAACCCAGCTATTTTAAATTTAGTTTGGGTCCTGGAAGAGCAGACAAGCAGGCTTCATGACCTTTGGTATCTCTCTTCTCTTTCACACCCCATGTTCCCAAGAAGTGGTGACGACTGTCTTCAAAAATCTGAAATGAAGCAATCTAAAAATACCTAGTTTGATCTAACCTTCTGTTGCCTTTTAACAGCTGTTTTGAAAAAAAAATATAGATACATATGTGATAAAAAGATTATTTTAAAAGCTAAGAAGTAGAGAATAGATGCCCACTAAGGGTGGAATGTAATTCAGAAGCAGGATTTTTGGGAAAGAATTAAAACCTTAATACAATGCACCACATATCTGCACTCTGGCTTTGCAATGATTGCTCCTCTTACTGTGTTTCCCTACATGTGCCCTTGGACTTAAGCTCTTACAAATGTTAAAGGTTTTATGAAATGCAACAGCTTTAGAATCTTAGATGCATTAAGAGATACAAGAAAACCCAGCAAACTTTTGGATAACATTGTTTCAAGTATTCTTAATATATAAAAACTCCATTATGACATCGATAAAGGGGCAAGGTAAGGCAAGTGAAAGGCAATCATTTACTATCACCCTTCGCTCCCATTGCTTCATCCTGCACCAAGTAAAGACTCTGAACCTCAAAGAGAAAATATATATTTCCAGTGTACATAGTTTAGAAAATGATTTAGGTAATGACTAATTCACTGTCCATCTCAGTAGTACTGTTACTTATTTTTGAGAGCCTGAGGGAAGTCAACTGTCTGGCCTTGCTCCAGGTGAGCTTTACTTGTAGTTTCATGCTCCTTTGAAACAAATTTCACATGAATTCAGAAAGCCCGTGCTATAGAATAGGAGAGTGTTCACTTGGACTCCTTCCTGGTTGGGTGGGCCTCATCTTATTCTCAACTGTGGCTCAGCTCAAAAGCTTGAAGACTTTTAAGTATTCCCTGTTCTCGCAGGGTCTTCTTGAGAGATTCAGTTGACGTATTCCCTTCCTGAGAAGAGGGCTGTCTGCCTCTACAAACCACACAGGGCTCTCCAGAATAGATTCTTTTAGTTCTGCTGCTTGATTTCCTACAAGCCTGACGTGAGTGAGTCCATGAATGAAAACAGTAACAGGAAAGCCCAAATGAGACTTGGATTTCTAGCTAACACAATTAACTGTGTGGGCTACGGAGTCAGCAAAAGGAGCTAGTGGTATGGCAGTGCTAGGGTTTTCTTGCATCCACTGGTGAACACAGACCCAGCAGAGATTTTAGCAGACAGTGTGTGGTTACCAACTAGATCCTAAAAATGCAGGATGGAATAGGCCAGCCACAACCAACTTGTGCTGTGGAAACTATATGACCTCTTTCTTAGAATAACAGCATGTTTGAGGTAGAACAAGTGGCGTAACCCATCCATCGGGTAGATATAGCTGAGCTGGGTTTGAAGGAGAAAAACGGGCTCTGTGGAAGATAAATGGGAGCCCTTATCTGTCTCCCCACCTCTGGTTCTCCTGCACAAATGGCTCTGCCACTACAGTCAGAAGATTTCAACAGCCCAAGTTCCAGTCACATCACTTTCCTTGTGGCTTCCAAGGCACATTCCCTCGGTGGGAGTTCATGGCTGTGTAGTTTAACCTGATGAGCATTCTAAATTGGTTTTGACAATCAAACTCACCTCCTATGTTGTTCTTGTAAGTATTATACAACTCTTTTACTCTTCTGTAACGGAAAGCCAGCTTCCTCATCCAGTCAACCCCTCCTCTTACACCTGTTGGCAGACAAAGGTTTGCACTACTTGCAGCTGCATGGAAGCCATCAGTTGCAAAACTGTAGGTACTGCAAACACCCAAAATACAGTAAAAATAAATACAATGTATTCCTGTAAATGCTCAATTTATTTAATCTTTGAAGAAAAAAATAAAAAAAGAAACAAATGCTCTCTCTTACCTTAGGTCTTGTCCATTATCATCAGAAGAAACATCATCTATATGAACTTGATCACACTCCTGTTGAAAACAAATAATTAAGTGATAAATTATCTTATGAGAGAGTATGCTGTCCATATCCTTAGTACAGATGTTGAAGAAATTCTCGGTGCAGACCACTAAGTACAACAGAAGATGGCAGTGTACGAACACTTACAGCTTCCTATTACCACCAATTTCTTTAAAATAATACAACCTTCAACTCCTTCTACACTGTATAATTTTTTTTTAGTTAAAATAGGTCTTTAGAAAAGCACATGTAATTTCAGATTAAAATCATTTTAATTGAAAAAACCCAACAATTTCAAGTCTCATTTACAGTCCCTGTAGCATACCAATATTCCAAAATCACCTAAACCTTACTTCCTTGCTTCCGAAAAGCTAATGATGACGAACCTCCACAGGCACGTAATTTCTGTTAAGTCTCTAGGAGTTTGGATGCTTATCAGATTATTTTCTTGATTTATCCAAATGTCTTTGGCTGGAAGATCACAGATAATCAAGCAGTCCTGGAGAATTTTATTATTTCCTAGTTTCGGAAGTGATGGAAGTAACCCCAGGGAACTGAGGTACACTGTAAAAGTGAACTCCTCTCCAAGCTGGTTTTATAACATCCTTTTCTGCACAGTGGTGATGGCAGAAAGATATGAAAATGTGGGGGAAGCACAAATAAATAAATAACTCATGCCACCATGCAACAGTAAATATGAACAGGCATTGTACTACTGTTTTCTGTAGTTACTAGAAGCAACTTCTTAACCCAAAACCACACCTGAAATTCAGTGTCTGGAAAATTTATTTTCCTGTATGTAAGTATTTTTTTAATATTTAAAATAGTTGTTGTTAATACAATCCTAATATAATTTATGAAGAAGTTCAAGGACTATTGGAAAATTACTTCCCAACTAATGATTTCAGGTAATTTAATCTCAACACTAAGAGAAACTGGGGCTGAACTTTCAAAATGCACGGTTCTGTGCCTCAAAGAGTCAGCTGAGTCACCTACTTCAAATAAAGTTGCTGACAAGCAGTGCCTAATTCAGACTCTCTGTGACACGCAGGAGTACACAGTTCTAAGTTTCCAATCTCAGCCTCACAGCAGTGCTAAGTTGTCCAGATAAAGGATAAATCTGAACAGGGAGGGATTTGCAAAGGCATATGCCACAAGTTCCTAGAGTGTGAGTTTGGAGAATTACCATCTCTTCTTTCTGTTTTACTTCGCACTGAATGAAAACTTAACAGAATTTTACCCAGATTAAGTAAATTGTTAAAAAAAAAAAGCAGAAATTTTTGTATAAAATAAATACATATAATTTCATTGCATCATACCAGCAATCTCAATTTAAAAATTATGTTTCAAATGGCCAAACTCTGCTCATCTGGTTTAATTCATTAAGACAGGTGTGAGAGAATTTCATTCAAGGAACAGAAATGAAGCATTCTTCTCCCCACTAGATAAATAAATTTTTTTGGTTGTGTCTGAGGAGATTATCTTGAGCTGTAGAGTATTTTAAAGCAGCTGCTTTTGGCTGTAAGTAGTAGATGAAATGAGAAAGAAAAGGGGAAGTGGCAGCTGAAATAAAAGATTCATTTCTTTATCCTTATTTATTATTTACTCTCCAGACAAAAAATGCAGCTATACTCCACCCAGTGTAGGACAGGAACTCAAAAATCAGACAAATAGCCCCACCGGGACAAATTCTAACTCTATACTTTGCAAAATCTGAGCAATATCTAGCTTCATAATCACCTTTACAGATTTCCCTGGAACTGGTCCAAGAGGAAATTTAAGAAGTTTAAAAATCAGTCCCATGGATTTGAAGGTGTGCTAATTAAACGGAGTGCACACAGAAGCCCTGATGGAGAAGGAGGAGCGTTTGCTGCTGTTTGGGTTTTGTTAAGCCTTTCAGCTACATTGTTCCAGCCTTGAAAATTGCAGATAACTGTTATGCTGATGTTTTCATTATTAAGTTAAATATGAGCGGGTGGCAGAGTCTCAGCTGTTTGCTTTTATTTGTTTATCTCACAGTTTGTTCATTGACTTTAGGAACAGAAGACGAGGGGAACTTGCCGTTTTCTGATTGCTTGCCCCTTGTGCCTGCAAGAAGGTTGTTAAGTTTCCAGCCATGTGAGAGGATCAAACCCAGCAGCATTTTCCAGCCTCCTCCTTTTCCCCCTTCCTCTTCTCCTCTGGGATCTGTGGGGATCGGGGATCTCACCTCCTCACCGTACTGGTGACCAACACCCATTTGCTGACCAACAACAAACTCCTTGCTTCCTTTCAGTTTGCTTTTTCGCTTACTTGTCTACTTCAACTAAAATGTTTTACACTTTACAAATTCACCTATACGGTGTGAAAAAACTTTCTGGAAAAAAAAAAAAAAGAAAAAAGAAAAAGCAGGTGGTTTGAGCAGATTTGAGATAGTTCTCCATTTTTCCCAAAAGAAATAAGAAATTGGTGGTACAACACAAGACCTGAGTTTCCTTGTAAAACAGACCAAACAGTTGCAGGGAGGAAGGAAAGAAGGCAAGCTCTCTGGCACTTGTAGTAAAATAAAATCAAGTAAAGCAAAGTACTTTTTTTGTTAAGGTAAAATACTTTTTGCATCAGCTACAGCACTGGCTACACTCAAGTCACAGTGGCTCACTGTCAGTGCAAGGTCAAAACTAAGAGAAAAAAAATGTATTTCCTATTACTGAGAGCACAGGAAAGGCATCGAGGTACAATTAACTGGCTTTTGCTTGAAACAATACTAATTTAAATTATATCTGAGTGCAGTCAATTCTCTGCAGCAATTTTTAGGGCCTGAAAATTTGAGAGGACAGAATTAACAAATCATCCATAAAAATTATCCTCCTGGAATGGGCAGTAATTTCATTATCCAGTAAAAACACTGACTCACCACACTGAACACAAAAATGTTATTACTGAGGGGCTATTCTGCACTATGCTTTCTCAGGCTATACAGAACACCAATTTTTATGTGCATGTTTCAGCCCCTGTTAAAACTAGTTTGACCTGGCCCCCAAATTCTGAGAATTACCTAAATCTGATTTTTTATTTCTCATTCCCATTTCTAATGAGAAAAAAAAAGATGATATAATCTTACTTAAAATATGGTAAGATTATCATAAAAATGGAAATGTAATTCAGCTTATTTGAAATAAGTACTCTTTCTTTCTTTATTGACCTGGGAGCAGAGGGGGATAATGGAGTTGGATGGTTCATGTCCAAATTCTTGCTTGCAATTTGTAGAAATTGGGGGTTTTTGCATAGTGTGACCTACCAACATTTCTAAAAGCTGTCTTAAAATTAGTACTGAGATAGGGAGAAAAAAAACTTCAATTTATTCCTTACCTGGTTGAGAACAGAATGCATTTAGCCTGGATATTATTACAGAACTGAGTCCCAGCTCTAAGCATTCTTTAGGCACATGAACTTTCTAGAGCACCAGACTCTTATTTTCATGGCAAAACACCAACTGCCCTCCCAAGCGATACTTCTCAAGTGGACTAAAATTTATACACTGAGAATGAAATAGCTGGAGAACAGCCTAGCCTGAAATAAAAGTGCAGCTTGGCTGATTAGAGCACGGGTTACTGGGTCAGCAAGGAATGTCTCAGCAGATCGGAATTTCTGCATCAGCAGTCATTGTAGTGAGACAGATTTGCATAGAGGAAGGAAACCTTTATTTTTGTATATGATAGCTTTCAATAACTTGGTTATTATTACTAGGCAGTGGTACATGGCATTTGCAACCAAGAAAGGCAGTGGAAAAAGACAGCTTCGAGGACGTAATGACTGGAGATGATATTCCAGGAATATAGATTTGTTAGTAGATTACAGTTGTCATGTCCGGAGCCATGAGGTTTATTGTGGGATGAAGATGAAAGCAAGACAGAAGGTATGGGATCTGATGGCTCAGCATTAAAAAAGTGAGATGATGAAAGGATAAGTAATCTGTCTAGTGAATAAAGGCCTACTCACTTCCTCCAGTGAGAACTGAAGGTCTTGTGTTTTGATGGCCGTGACCATCAGCAGTTCAGCCCTCACCTCCCCTCTCCTGGGGAAGGATGGAGAGAGGAAGAAAGAGAAGGAGAGATGGAGAGAGGGGGAGAGGCGAGGGAGAGACCCCAAGTTTTATGAGGAGTGGCTGAGGGAACTGGGGGTGTTCAGCCTGGAGGAAAGGAGGCTGAGCGGAGACCTTCTCACTCTCTCCAACTCCCTGAAAGGAGGGTGTAGCCAGGGGGGCCGGTCTCTTCTCCCAAGGAACAGGCCATGGGACAAGAGGAAATGGCCTCAAGTTGTGCCAGGGGAGGTTCAGATTAGATATTAGGAAAAATTTTTACACTGAAAATGTTGTCAAGCCTTGGAATGGGCTGCCCAGGGAAGTGGTGGAGTCACCAACCCTGAATGTATTTATAAGATGGGCAGGCATAGTGCTTAGGGATATGGTTTAGTGATGGGTTTTGTCAGTGTTGGATTGATGGTTGGACTTGGTGATCTGAAAGGTCCCTTCCAACCCAGCAGTTCTATGACTCTAAGTCAGAACTGGGAAATTCTCAGAATTCATTACACAGTCATCACGCAGATGCACCATAACATTCAGTAATGGCCACGTGCTCTACAAACATATTTAAACAGACAGATTTATTCATCTGCATATTAAAGGATGCCTCTACGTGCTTTGGCACAGGATGCCATGCAACTATATTGTATTTGCTAAGAACACAGAAAATCATTATCTGCTTGTATATGCCAGAATGTGTGCATACAGCTCATCTCAGAACAAGAAGATTGGAATTTTGGTAATCTCTTATAAGATAGTTGATTTTGAAACGCAAATGCATTCTGGGTTAGAAAATACTTAATTGCATATAGAAATTGGTTTAATCAAATCAATTTGATTGAGTTATGAAATTCTTCAAAACAGTCCCCAAGTAGTATTTCTTCATTTATCTAAAACTGAAAACTGTTTGGATAGTGTTGAAGCTGGTGAAAGCATGTCCAGGGCTTTATTTTCTCATAATTCTGCTGCTGGAAGGAGGAAGTGCTGCTCAGGAATGGGGTGAAGTAGATTCCAGTTTCTTGACTTAAAAAGAGCCAAGAACAAATGATGTTTGCAAGGGATGACAAAGACAACCGTAGCCTGGTACCTTCTGGTTTCCTTACTGCCTCCAGTCGATGAAGGAACAAAGGAAGTGCACACGAGAAAAATCGATGTCCCAGTCAGTGGAAAAACTTATCCTAATTTTTTTCTATTCACTCACCAGAGACCTTCCTGTGGCATTTTAAATAAAACTTCAAAGTCTTCCAACTGCCATTAGTGGCAAAATATCTGTTCACAGAGGGAACTCTGGGATCAACTCTGAGTAAGAAAACAACCAATTTAGACCAGGTAAAGGTCTGAAAAGACCACAGTTTGATCTGAGAACTGTTTTTCACACCTGCAGCCTTTGAGGCAAATGAAGAATATTCTACTCTGGGCAAGAAAGAGGGGCCTGTGGCCAAAAGGCTACTCAGGTATGTGAAGAGAAGAACCACAGTCTCTCGTGGTCAGATTGTGGCACCCACTGAAAGCGCATGTAGAGAACTTCAAGAGAAAGAATGGGAGGCACGTATGTCCCCCTCCTCCTGGAAATGCCTGCAGACAGCTCTAAATTCATGGAAACTGAAAAGCTGGCCATAGGACAAAGAGAGGAAAGGGTAGTTTGCAGATTCCCTCTCTCATCCAGTTTCATGGATGCCAGAAGTGCCACCAGAAGGCACTGCCACCCGGCTAATCTCTCTCTGATTAGAGTGTGACAAACCCAAAGTCTAGATAGACAGAAAATGTCACGCACAACAGACACTAGTGCACAGCAAACCCACTACATTAAAAAGCCAGGCGTAACGAGGTTTATGTTCCTTTGATTCTTACCTCTAAATCATTAAAAAATAAATGCGTGTCAGCAAGATTAAAAATCATTTCTTCCATTCGCAGTCCAAGGGTCACTGCCATTGGTGGATCCTTAAAAAACAGAAAGGAAGGTTAACTACTGGAACACCTTTAAGTTATATCAGAAATACATTACAAACTGCTGTATACAAAGTGTTTTGCCAAATTAACACTGCAAGAAATTTCTCTAAAATCCTTTCAGTATTAAGCTATTTTAATATTATGCTACAAGAAGAGACTGCTGAACCTGCGTGGGAACATTTGGGGAGCTGGGGAAGATGAAACATCAGGTTTTTTGAAAGTCAAGGCATTTGTAACCCAGTTAAACTGACAGAGACCTGGTGGCCTTATGTAAACCTGCATTAAAAAGGCTGTAAACAAGGAAGGAACTTCTCACAAAAGATATACATAAGAAAACCAATATTTATTATAATAAGAATACACAACATTTTTCATCGCTGAGCCTTTTATAAAAATATCTAAATATCTTGCTTGTCAATTTGTGGGCAGAAAAAGGCTGAGTCACGGAGCACTAACTAATTTTTCTGACCCAATGCACTGAGTCAGCAGCAGAGGTAGGAACGAAATTATTCCGTGTGACACCCAGTCCACTGCACAATTCCTCTGATCTCTTGGCTTTTCTTTCCAAATTTTGGGCACACAGAAGTCCTCTCCAAGGTCTGCTAAACTGGACTAGGAAAGGTAGTCATCTCTACCAAATGATTACTTTGTAAGCAATTATCCTACACTGTGATAGGAAGGTGTGATTTAAGAGGCCTTTTCAGTTTTTATTGTCTCTGGTCCATAAAAATGCAAAAAGTAGTCTGAATTTATGCTCATTTTCCCAAATTGAGTTTCATTTTGGATAAAACATCACTGCCTTGCCTGTGCTTAGGCCTCTCTCACTTATTTCCCACCTTTTCTGAAGCTCCAGTATGTATCCTCACACCCTGTACTAGGTCCTTCATCCCTTCATTTCCCATGAAATACAGGAATCCTGTCCCTGGATGAGATTAATTCAAAATGTTGCATCTGTTCGTAGGTCAGCTTCCACGCTATCAAATCACTCCACCTCAGCAAGATACCACAAATCTACCGATCTGCAATAACACTTAGTCTGAGAGCATTTAGCGTACAGTAAATGTGAGATAAGGAATTTAACTTTGCTAGGCTTGCTAGGACAGAGGTTAAGCCACTTTGCATAGCTTACATTTGCTTTAGAATAAGAATGCTCAAGGACAGTTCCTGATGCTTAGCTGACACCTGGTAACTAGTTTTGTCATTGCCTTAATCATCTGCCCGAGCTTGGGGTTCAGTTAACTTTTTTAAACTTAACGTACTGCAGAGGACTTTTAAAATAGATGTGATCCTCTTCTCATTAAAATAAGAAAAAAAAAAATCTATATTTTATCATTTAAACTCTAATTGCCAGCAACAAGCTTTCAGAAATCCTTTCTTAAATACCTTGAGATTAAAAGTCTAAAAGTTTACCAGGATCTGGCAACAAAATCACACAAAACCTCAAATGATCATTTGTTAGTACTAGGATCAAAGGCTTCCCAATCAGGATCAGACATCCGCTACTCCAGGGCTTCGCAACGACAGAATAAAAGATGGCTTTTGCCCTCAAGCACTTACAAACTAATGGTAAAATCTGAAACATGGGCATATTTTGACCTCTGCTCATAAGAAAGTCAGATGTGAATAGGAGAACAGCGTACAAGATATTGTAATGACCCAAAGTTAGACCCAATTCTCTGGCAGTGGGAGGAAATGTTTTTATGTTGACCCTTGAACTGGTCTAGACTACCTTTCAGAAGCGAAAACCAAATGCAGTGCTTAGTACCGTAACTTCATCCCCTATGCCTTCTGTGGTCACGGTCACTGGATCTCAAAGTCACGCGGCCGAAGGCAGCAGCAAGTGCAAAGGTCAGTTTTCCAAGGGGATGATTAAGGAACACACGTTAACAGATTTGCAAAAACTCGTGTACTTAGGACACAAATCACCAAAATCCTCTGGACTCATGAGATTCCTCATCAAGCCATAATGCTTTTATCAAAATGTCATCACATATAAACATGTGTTTCTCTCTCCTTTCTTTAGAGGTTTTTTTTTTTTTCTGTGCACAGTAAATGATAAATTTTTCTTCCCAGATACAATATAATAAAAAGTACTTGCAATACGCTTCTTTACCTCAATCCTACAAACTCTAAGGCATGTGCATAACTATGCACAGGTGGTAACTCATTATTATTTGTGTGAGTTTAGTTATTCACTGGAGTGCTTCCAGGACTGGAATCTCAGACTTTCGATTCTCAGCCTCTTTTTTCCCCTTCCTGGGCAGAAGCAGACTTAAATGCGGAAATTTGCTATAACATATTCCATTATAATCCAATTTATTTTTACAGAAACTACCAACTATGTATCACAATTTCCTGCCTTGTCCAGTATAGTTGAAAGACATAAACGTGACAAAGCTTTTAATGATTTTCTCATTAGTAGTATTTTTGTAACCAACTACGCCTGACTTTATTACTGTTAAAATGAGATTTTCTATGTTCCCATTTTGACAAAGGCATGTGTAGGGTATTGCTAGGTACTATATGTAAAATGAAATAAAGCGAAGAGAATTCATTTCAGCTCACCATGAAATCAGTCTGGGATCTCCCCATGACAACTTCTGCTAAGAAGGGTCGCCGGAATTGTGTTCTCAAGACAAGAACAATTGTTCCTTTAATAAATCGGCCAAAACTTGTGCTACAACTGTTTAACAAGAATTAAACATCACGCTCCAGCTCTTTGCCATGTTAAGTTCATTCCTTCACATATAAAAATAGACAGAGAAGGAGTTTTTGCCAGGGTCTTGTGGTTTTATAATGTTTGCACAACGTGGAGGAACATCCCAATCATCGTTTTGCTGTCTTTCAACTTGACGCAGAAGTTGCAGACTGACTCAAGTGGCACAAAGAACTGAGTGTTGAAAAGCAAGCAAGAGACATGTGCAGCTGATAGAGATTTGAGCAGAGCAAATCGAGAAACTGAATAAAAGGCAGACTGAACTTCTGCCAAAAATGGCATTTTGTGCTGCTCTGCACAAGCATACACAAAAGAGGAAACAATAAAAAAAACCCCAACTATCTGGAAGTTTTCCCCAGATAATTTGCTGAATAAAGAAGCACAACTCTTTGGCCCTCAGAGGCCTGATTTTAGCCAGATATCATTAGCGTGCAAAAGAGTCAAGACCGGCTACAGCACTTCTGTGTACCAAAATACAAATGACTTGAGTTACGTTAGTATGAAGGCACTAAACTGGAGCCAGACTGTCTGTCTGTGGACTTCTGTACTAGACTGGTCCATCCACCGGAATGCCTCCTGGGAGACTAGGTAAAAATATCACGGGAGGACCAATATTTAAATGTTTTGACTAAGAGGAAAGTGACTGGAATAAAGCCCCCAAAGCTCAGTGTCCATTAGTGGAAGAAAAGTACTTAATATTGTCTTGGAAGGTCAGGTTTCAACACAAGATGTTCAAAATAATTTAATTTCATGGAAAAAGAATACAAACACACAAAGCGCCTTTATAAAATCTCAGAAAACAAATAGGTAAATAGACTGCCAGCTAGATTCATTGTGACAGGAATTTGTATGCATGAAGCCTTAAAAATAAGAAAATAAGCAGAATTTATTAATAATATTGTAAAAATAGATTTTCAGTGGGTGGCTGTCCTGAACAGGCTTGCACAAAAACGTGCACCTTCTGGAAAAGGTGGAAATGCTTAAGTACTGGTATTTTTAGCTTAAAGACACTT
This sequence comes from Calidris pygmaea, assembly GCA_003697955.1. Taxonomy (NCBI): domain Eukaryota; kingdom Metazoa; phylum Chordata; class Aves; order Charadriiformes; family Scolopacidae; genus Calidris; species Calidris pygmaea. The sequence continues at coordinate 758,008 of QJSC01019151.1, forward strand.
CCCTACATTATGTAGGAATCTCAGCTTTAAGTTTAGCTCTCACTCTCTCATAGGGGACACTTGTTCCCAGGAGAGCTTCACATGAGTGGCAATGGAAGAAGCGAATACGTCTCTTCTTAATAACTGTATCTGGTGGCTGATGAAGGAAAACTCACGTACTCCACAGGGAGTTTCTGTTCCACGCTCTCTACAAGGCAGTAGGAAAATGGACTCAGCGGTCTCAGACAATGAAGGAGTGAATGGAGAGGACAACTGGAGGTCATGAGAGAAACACTATTAATACAGGCAGACAAAAGTGTATTTATGAGTGAATCTAGGAATATCCTCATGGGTGCTAATGGTGAAAAAGTTTTTTTGTTTAATGACTGGACAAGCAGAAAGTGAGCAATACACACCTTCTGAGCCCTTCCCAGAGAAGGTTAACGTGGCCTCCCTGACCACTTTCTATCATTGGCAATGCTATCAAAAATATACGAAAGTGATCATCAAGGGCGCATTTGATTTTTTGCACTTGGAAATTACATTCTCTCCCTTCTAAGGTCACAAGGGACCTTCAACTCCTTTTAAACCAGTTGCACCTTGAGTCACAGCATTTATCTGGGCATCCTTGCCCTCTGGATTGACCTGGGAGAAATGAATGAAATATAAAGCTCAGAGTAGATAAAACTCCAGCTTAATCAGCCTTAAGTCAGCAAGAAGAGCTGGAATGCAATTGAACAAAGAATACACACTGTTCACAGGGAATAAGAATGTACCTCATAAACTTTTAACAGATGATGACATCTCCTAACACATGTCCTGTCACATCAACAAATCCTCACTTAAGAGCTCAGCATTGTAGAAAACTGTATCTGCCAACTGGTGCTCAGCTGCAAAAACCATCATCAGCCACACAAGTCATAACATAACAGCTCAAATGCCGATGTTCATAATTTGCTACTGCAGTAAATAATTAAAAATAGAAATGCATTAGTTTTATGAAGTACGAAGCAGATGAGCAAACGGGCTGAACGACAAGAGGCACTCTTACTGCTGGGAGGCAGCACGGTTTCCCTGGGACTTAACAGAGGCGTAGTGTAGTTTTTATTCTCTTTTTATGTTAGGTCTGACCAGCCCAATAAAATATCTACACCAAAAGTCAGACAGAAACACCCCCAGGTAGAAAGCAGCAAGCCACAGAATATTCCTCCGGGTGAGTAATGCATTGACCAACCTCTGGCCAAATGTCTCCCACTTCTGTGGAGTTTAAAGCTCTACTCTACTGGTGCCCAGATAGGAAGCAGCCATTTGCCTTGTGTTTCAAATGAGATGCTTACAGCTGCACCCAACAAGTTAAATAATCTTATAGCAAATCACTAGTATTGTTTTTAACACGATTATTCTAATTCTGAAATCAAATAGTTATCACACCACACAAAATGTTGAACGAGTATATACCAAGGACAGTGTGCATTCCCAACTTCACAACTCCTCAGGCATAAGTCTAAAATCTGTTCCTCTCTTGACAAATATATGACCTGAACCTTGCCTGCTGGACCCAGGCCTTCCCACATGATCTCTGCCAACGAATGCCTCCATTGCCTATGGCCACCTTGGTTTGCTCTTCCTTTTTCTCTCCTACTCTAACCCTTTGTTAAACTGTAGAAATCTTTTGAAAGAGAAACTGTTTGTCTCCTGGCACTGCTGCAGCCCTCAAGGGTTCCTGTACTCATCCACTGGTCCCTTCACCTGGCCATAACAGTGTGACGGCCACCTCCACATGCTGCACCTCCCCTCGCTGTGTTCCCTGCACATCCTGAATTCCAGCAGAGCAGAGGAGAGATCACCAATTTCTGGATGTTTTGCTTTCACCTGGTTACAGCAAGAAATAGGGTAAAGAGCTAGTGGAAAAGAGGAATGAAGGTTTACATGTTGAGGAGTAGATGGGAAAGAACTGAAGGTGAGTAGCCTTGCCTGTCTGTTCCTTCACACTAACTCTAAGCCCAGCATCTCACCTCTTGAAAGTATGAAGTGAGCACGTTTGGTATAAGATGCCTTCCCTTAAAGCAATGTTCACATTACAGACTCACTAATCTGATTTAGAATATTGAAAAATGGAAGACGGGGAAAACTCTGCTTTTCCTCTGATTTCTTTTTTTTTTGTGGTTTCTTTTTTGGGAGTAACCTGATTATGTTATACAAAATGGGCTCACAAATAAGTATGGAAGAGCACAGCATGCACAGCTGAGCATCTGTGTGACGTTACCCGCCTTTATTTTTTTAAAATTAGGTAGCAAATCACTGCAATTAAATAATTTAGTATCACCATTATACTACAGTATCCTGAGATTTTTGCTATTGTGAAGTAACAATTTTATACCACCTTTCCAGGCTAAACAGCTTTTTGAACACCACTTTTAAAAGACCTCTGTGCTCACAAGACTTCTGCTGAGAACCTCACAATTCATGGACTATTTATTCTCAGCAGCAACCCAATTCTCGTAACAATCCAGACTTCAGTCTGGATTAAGACTTTGTTTACGGATGAGACTCACATGCAGAAAAGATAAGGGTCACATCTGCTGAAGAGGTCATCCACCAGACTGACTGAGGTCCAGCTGGGCTATCTTTCCTTTTTCCCATGGTTAACCTCTGAGGCACTTGGGCTCTGACACATCCCATCTTAAATTCAGGCAACCCTTCCATGACATGCAAAAGTTATATCCTACTCATGAGTAGCTCTCCCTGTGTTCCCTTTCCAATTGCTCTAGTACCATTGCAGTCAACAATATATATATATATTTATTTGAGTTTCATTAGGAATTACTCATTACCTTCCCAACAAGTTCTCTATAAATATGGCAAAAGTAATCACTGCAGGAAGGAAAAAATCAACTACTTTTATTTTACTGTCTCTGGAAAGGAAGACATGTCGCTACTTGGATGGATGCCACATATCAGTACAAAAAAAAGGATTTTTTTCTTAAGAATTCCTCTTCTTTTGCTTCATGGTTGTTCACGACACTTGTTTACTGATGTTGATGTCAGCAGCATAACTACATTAATTTCACTTGCCCTTAAGAAATTCTTGGCTTATGCAAGCCAACTTTATCTGTTGTCAGTGCTACTGGCTGTTAATCTGCCAGCACTGTTTCTAAGGGCTCTGTACGGAGAGTGCTCTATACTGCAGATGTGCTCTTAAAAAACAATGGTACTGGGATTTTTTTCAAATATCCCTACTTACAACAAAGTGAGAAACCAAGAGGAATTAAATTTCTGTTGCTGTCTCTACTCTAGGACAGTTTTCAAAGTTACTTATAAATGTTTACGAGCTACAAAGTGTGCTCTGATTTTTAAAACTTTGTATTAAAGTTGACTTTGACTTTATTCATGTATTATGTGAGATGGCACAGGAGATGGAAACACCCTAAGGGCACAATCAAAAAAGGATGAAAGGAATGACTACCTCACTGTGGCAATTCAGCAACTTCTGTGGCAGTCTATGGGCAGTCACGCTCAAAAGTGATATAAATGTTCACGTTCAGCTAGGTTTCTCTCTGGTTTTGATAACTATAAAGTTAGAAATGGTTCTGACGAAGTTGTTACAGTGTTTGAAAAACAGCAGAAGAGGAGTTTTTGACAGAATACTGAAATGTGCGCTCATTTGGCGCTGTGAAGCTGCAAAACAAGCACGGCTGTTTTTCCCAATACATGAATAACTACCCTTATCTTAGCATTCCAAAAATTCAGATTTTTGTCTGGGCCTGTGAGTTTTTCTATTAGCTCTCTCTTTTAATGACCACAAACAGCTGTCTCTAAACACAGAGGACTGGCCCATCAATGGTCAGGATCCACAGGACATTGGACGTTTCTAACCCACTGGCCAGGGAAGTGTGCATGGAAAGCACTTCTCTAATGTACTGTTTCTCACATCCTTTTCTGGAGCGTCTGATTCTGGCTCGAACAAAGAGGTTTGAAACTTCTGCTAAACAAGTCCTTTGCCTGATGGAGTATGGACAGGGTTACGTTCTGAAGAAGAAAATACCTTTGTGTAAATTACACCTGAATGGCACAATCCCAGGAAACCTAGTATATACCAACATTCTTCCTGTCCATCTTCTTCCCATCCATACATTTGCCTTCATTTTTTGTTTTATCCAGGCCTTTAGCTCTACCCCTCCAGCAGCCCGCTCCTGCTGCTGCGCATTGGTCTTCCCACCAGTCCTTCTCCCTTTGCCCGAGCACCATCCCCTGGGTTCCCACCACTACCCCAGCAGGACTCGCTGTTGATCTCCCAGGGGAGATCCTACAGGCTGCAACTGCCTCTCTCTGCCTCCCTCGCTCTTCCTCCTCCTCTCCTGCTCACTGCTCCGTGACCTGAACTCCTTTTGGATCTCCTTGGAGGGGAGAGGATGCGTACAACTCTCTGCTTGGGAGAGGGATTCACTCCCCAGCATTACTCATCCTGGAGCCAGCCAAGGGAACCAAAGATTCAACGGAAAAAGTGGGGAGTCAAAGAATAACATCTGCAGCTGGTGCTGAAAAAAGTCTGTCTCTTATTTGCTCATTCTGATTCATCAATTTCCCTGTAAACTCACCCATTGCTCCAGTTTATTTCTTATTTCTTCCTCTACACATCCCAATATTCAGTTATTTCCATTTGCCCATTATCTCTATTATCTCCCTGCAACATCTCTTCCAACGTTCCTCAGGATCTCACCCTTGTTCCTCTAGAAACTCTTGCCTCATTTGCAGCATCTGCTCCAGCCCTACCTCATACATTGTTTTTAGGGTCTGGGTCTCATTTCTCCCCTTGACTTTGTCACATTAACCCTCTGGAAACGGGGTTTACTGTACACTTTCCCTCTACCTTCACCCAGAAGGTGAAAAACACATTCATGTGCAGGCCAGATAGCTCTGATACAGAGAATTGACGCAGAACTTGTGGCTCACGTACCTTGCCATATTTCTGTGCATAAGATCCTGTGAGCAGCGAATGAAAAACTATGATTGTTTCATCCAAATCCCAAACAAATACACGCTGAAAAAAAGAAGTGGGGACAGTATTGTTAAATAAATCACATCAAAGTCCCACCACCATCCCACCCAGCAGGCTAAAAGCCAGCTCAGTCCTAAAGTTTATCTAATTGCTTAACCAAGCAGATTTTCTCTGAAAAACAAGAAGAACAGGGTATCATGCATGGCAAAAAGTCAGAAGGAGAGTAACTTTTGAACTCTTCAAACATTTCTTTTTTGTCCCCTAAAAAACTTTTCAAAACTGCTACATAACACAGATTTCAGAAACGCCATGTGGGGGTCAAACAGAATTGATGACTTAAGGATAAACAGCACTCTCAGAGACTTCTCTGCAAGTCTTACTGACTCAAGGCTCTTCTTTATTGCTAAAATTAAGTCTTGGGTAAAAGTGTGTACGTGTAATGTCATACAGAATTTAAATAATATTGTAGGATAAAATGGGTAATTCTAACTCAAACAAAAAACCAAACAAATAAAAGAAGCCCCTTATATTGGTAAAGGGTTTGAGTTCATTTTCACTCGTAAAAAGAAAGAGGAACGGGAAAAGTGAAATGTAAAAAGTCAAGAGTATTTTTACTGGAAAAAATAAATCCTTTGAAAAGCAAAAAAATGTGTGACAGTTTCTGTATAAAAGCAATGGCGTTTACATTCAGTGCCTGGCACTGGAACCCACCCTGCCGCCCCAGGAGCAACTGTGTGGCTGCCCAAGTCCCAGTCTTGTCTTCTGCTGTCCCCAGAGCTGGTTGGTGACAGCAGAGCCATGGGGCTGGCCAGGGCTGCTCCTTCCCAGTGCCGGTTTGATGGCATCAGGGGACAAGGGGACACACCACACCGATGGGCAGCACGTTCTCCTGATGCCAGGGCTGGGGTGTTTCATACACACTCTGCCTCCTCCTCCTTCACTGCTAACTTCACTAACGCAGGAGTACTAAGACTATAATTACTCCGTTGCTAAGAGGTCACCTGTGTTTTAAATCGTCACCCCATATATCAGGCAGACATTTTTCTTCACTAAGGCACCGATCTTGCACATACTTAAGCACGGCCATAACCTCACCGATGTAAGCTGTCTCGTTGGAACCCACTGATGTTACTTATAAGCCCAAGGACAAACCTGGGCACAAGTATTTGAAAGACTGCGGCCAGATGATCCTGCATAATTTACACTGCATTCATAAATACGTGTTAATTAAGCTGAGCAACATATTTGAGATTTCCTGTTCTGCCTAACTTTGTCATAAAGAAATGTCTCATTGCACGTGTATTTTAAAATAGCAACTAATATCTGTTATATTCGGTTAGTGAGATCAAGCCCATGACGTTTTCTGAAATGCTTTAAGCTATTTCCACAGCTGTAGTTTTTAGAATTTACTTTTCATCAGAAGAAACCTCCACATTACCATCCATCAGTTCCTGCAGGCATACCTCCAAGTCACTGTCCGGAGGGGGTGATGGATTATTCTTCCGCCCTCTACCCCGAGATTTTGACCCAGAACTCCTACATGTTCTCTCATCAAGATCTTTGATTGGTGTGGAGGGGCTCTGCACTGTGTCAAACTCCCCTGCAAAGTCAACCATTCACGGCAAAATTAGTGTTGGATTTTTAAATGAAAAAAAGCTTTTTTTTTTTTTTCCTTTCTTTTCATAGCTAGACATGTCTGTATGCAAACTCAAACACAAGATGCACTTTAAAAAGTCATATAAAATGAGGGATAACATGGTTTGTCTTATGTAGGTGGAATCTGCAGATGCCACACACACTTTTGATTTCACCAAGGAAACATTATAAACCGTAGCACAATTAGAGAAAGTTTAAAATGATAACATATGCATGTACAGACTTAAATACAAATACACATGAGCACGTGCAAAATACTGATGTATCCAAGGAAGATGTATTTTAAAAGCCATACTAATGACTTCTCAAACCATGAAGAGCTTTTTAGTTAAAGTAGTTCATTCCCCGTGTTTGGAATTCAGCTAGACTTATTTCCGAGTCCTGTGTTTTACCAGAACACCCTTTGGCACTCGTCCACGCACCAGAACAGCCGGTCAGCTTCCTGCTCCATCTCCTCCTCCCAGGTCACCTGCTCTTTAGTGCAGTTCACTTTTAACCTTCCCTCTGCCCATAAATTGTCAGAGGAAAGTCATAATATTAAATGCAATATTGCAGTTACCACCAGAGAGAGAGTGAAGTCATACTTCTTGTATTCTGACCATCTTTCTCTAAGTACCAGCTATTTTCTGCTGTCAGAGAGAAGATGTGCCAGAAGGACCTTTGATCTGGCATGGAATACTTGCTCTTAACACTCAGGTGTATCCCTGACTTACCAGTTTGGCTAGGTTCCCCAGTGCTAAATGACATAAATCCTTCTTCATCATCTATCTGATTAGCGATTTTAATTTTTCTCCATTAAAGAAGGAAAGGGTACAGCTTAGATCTGACATTTACTGCAGAGTTTGATTCAAGAGAGTCCTTGTGCTGCAAGTAATTGTGCGTTTCTGTGTCACTTTGGTAGTATTTGCTAAAAGTGTTCATGATGGCATATCAGCAGAAGAAATTAACACTTGGTACAAATATTTTGCAAGAATCACCTATGATGCATCTGATTTTGGGCTGGAATCTGAACATTATTCATTTTTTATGAAGGAGTTATTGCTAAAGTCACCAAAGTCCACCAGGTAACAAAGAAACTGGCCAGCAGATCAAGACAACGATTTCTCTGCCCTGCTACGAACTTGCAAGACCACGTCGGGAAAAATGTCTAGTTTTGGGTCCCCAAATACAAGATAGAGATTGACAAAGTGGAATGAGTCCAAGTGAGGGTCACCAAGACAGTTAAGGGGCTGAGCACAGAGGAGGAAAGGCTGAGTGACAGAGAAAGGACAAGAAGCAACAGACAGAAATCACAGCAAGGGATTCGTGACAGATAAAAGATAAAAATCCTTCGCTGTGGGAGTGGTCAGGCGCTGGGACAGGTGCCCAGAGAGGCTATGAAGAGTGTCTCCCTGGAAACACTCAAAACTCAATTGGACGCAGCCCCGAGCAGCATGATCTGTGTTGGCTTGTCCATGATAGGTTGGACAGAAAGACCCACAGAGGTCCTTTCCAACGTGAATGGTTGAATGTTTCCATAATCTTCCCTTAGCCGTTCACCTCATTCTCCCTCCACAGCAAAGAAGAAACAATTTTAGCCTAACAGGCTCTAAGAAAACAGAGACTGCACTCTCAATTAAGAGTCTGTGCCTCATGTAACACAATAGTTAAATTCCTAACCTCTTCCATCATTTATTTATACCTTCCGGTGAACGACATACAGAAGATTATTAAAATAAATACACTGGGAAGATATATTTATTCATCTTGACTGGAAAAATACCGTTGTATTTCTTGGAAGAATAAGATTTAAGCCCAAAATGTCACATTCCTGAATGGGAGCTCTAGACATGTTGAGGAAAGAATTCAAGATTCAAGGAAAAGGGAGAACAAGAAAAAACTTAGTCTCCAAGTCCTATTGGTTAGGATATTTACCTGGAGAAGGACACATCTAGGTTACGCTGCCTTCTCCAGGGCACACTGGTTTATTTGACAGACTGACTGATATATATATGAAGTATAAAGACCTGTTTTCGCAATGCAGACTCCACATCCCTGTACCCCCAAATGGAAAGTGATGAATCCTTCATGAAATAGGAGGAAAACAAAGGTATCTCTCTCACTTCCTGGGAAAGTACTCAAATTATTCTGCTGTTGCCTGGAAGAAGACACTACTACTTTTTTCTCAGCCTAAGTGGAGTCTGCTTCAATGTCACAAAACGCACTTCTCTGCATGTGCAGAACAGAGCCAAACTTTCAGGCTGCAGCTAAGAAGAGATTTTTTAGAACTGCAATTTGAGAATTTATTCCAGATACCATTTGGGATAGGTCTGTCCTGATTTGGAGAAAGATCATGTGCATTCTATAATAGTTTCTCTTTCAGCTAAAACTCTTATTTGCCAAGAAATGATGGAAAAATGGAGCAGCAATAATAATATCTGATGAATAATGTTCCTATGCTGTTTTTACTTTGTCCCTTCGAACGGAGAGTTCTTGTTGACTAATCATTTCTATTCCCAGCATGGTGTTGATGTCAGTAAGGACACTGCAGGCAGTGGAGCGATCAATAAGGTCATATTTTCTTAGTTCTTTCCACATAAGAAGAACGGCAAAATATAGTTTGGTAAATGCACAAATGTACAAAAAGATGCTTCATAGCCAGAATCCTCATGCAGCAAAAATCTGCACTGGCTTCAAAAGAAGTTCTGAGTGTGCGAGAGTTCTGAACGAAAATATAATTTCCTTGATTTTTCTGACAGAGTGGAAAAATTATCCCAAAAGAAAACCCCAGAAATGAAAAGGCAAAAATTAAATAAGTGAAGATGAATGTTTACATTCTTACCACAAATCTTCATATTTATAACATTTCAACATTTTACAACAAAATCAAGACTCATTTCTGTATTAATGTATTAAAACATCTGTTCTCAATGACTGTGTTTACTCTAATCTACCACCAGAAAAAAAAACATTAAAAAAAATACCCCTGTTCTAAATCTTCTCTGAAAGTATCCAACAACTGAAGTAAATAACTTCAATTTTCATTTAGCATGAGCCATTACCAGTTGCTCCAGGCTTCTGCTTGGGTCAACGCTGTACATGATTGCATAATTATCTGTTAATCAGTACTGTAACTAATCACTGTACCTTGTAACTTCTGGATATTTAAAGCCAACTTTATTTCATTACACTAATCTCTAAATCAGAATGAGCAGCTGTCTCTTACTTGAACGCAAGGTATGCATCTATTTTAGAACTGCAGAAGTCAGTAGTGCATGTTTTTTTTGAACAACTGTAGGCTTAATTACTTGATTTGCTTTTTTACTAACAGCAGGCTGTCCATAAAGGAGCAACTGCATTTTCTTATCCTCCATTTGCTTTAGAAATGAGGTCAATGCTGATAAAAGGAAAACTTACTAAAAATTCAGCCACGTAACTTTAAAGAATGTGAGAAATTGTAGTACCAAAGAGTACTGAAAACCTTACCCTCATGAAGAGTTTCTACAGCAGTTAATATTAGACAGAAATTTTTATTTCAGTGTTTGACATTTTTTAGCTTTTCCAGTATTCAACATCAACACATGCCTAATAAATATACTTCATAGCCTCCTCTCACCGGAACTATGAGCAGCATCAAGAGAGCCATAAAGCAAGAGGAAAATGTTAAAACTAGAACATGGAACGACCACTTCATCACAGATGTTCCTATACTGGTTTATGTCCAGCATGAAGCCCTCCATGCCATGGAGATCTTGCCGCAGCTCCAGTTAGAGGACAGGGAGTTACAGCACCACCCTTACAAATGGAGGTGGTCCTTCATAACCAGAATATTGTTTCCCACCTCTAGTTTGATGTGAGCATCCCCTCCTGCCTGTTAAAACATGGTTGTCCCACTTAAGCAGGAGAAAAGAGATGTGGGCACAGGCTGCTTACAGGCTTAATGCCATCTCCTGGAGAAGCTGCAAAGGGTAACTTCACTGTGGGTACCAAATTAGAAAAGACCAAGATCTGCTCCATCCCAGTAACCGAATTGGAGCTGATATCCTACAAGTGATTCACCTCGCCTAACTCTGGACATATGAAAGTGAGATGCCAAAACATGGCTTTTTCCCAGGCTCCCTACAGAATTTTATCCACCCTAGATTAAATGTACTCATCAAATATACACAAATGTACAGATCTCCTGAGGGAAAATTCCCTAAGGGTTCTCCTGACTTATCCCAATATGAGAAGAAGTGCCCCTGGAGATATCTATTTGTCTCACACAACTTGAGAGAAGTTGTGGATGCCCCATCCCTGAAGGCTTTCAGGATCAGACTGGATGGGGCCTTGAGCAACCTTGGTCTAGTGGGAGGTGTCCCTGCCAAGGGCAGGGGGTGGAACTGGATGATCTTTAAGGTTCCTTCCAACCCAAACCATTCTACGATACTCTATGGTAATGAGCGCATTTGAAAAATCTTAATGTAGAGCAGGCACAATCCAAACACAGAAGAGAAGTCAATGGGATGGGTAAGGAGCTGAGTGTTACACTGACGTGGGATGGATGAACTTCTCAGCCCCTTCATACTGTCCTTATGGATTGAGTTTTGTTGCATATTCTTAGCAGAAAGAGCAGCCAGAAGACGGCTTCAGCATCTAAAAATCTCTGGGTTTTTTTCTGACTCGTAATGTGTTATTGCTTGTTATGAGTACCAGGAAGAGTAATGTTTATTTCAATTTTCATCTCATTTTCTTTATTCAGTCAATAAATAAAATTGTAACCAGTATTAACTCTTGATCTGATGGGTCTTTATTATAAACACAAGAAATCATGTGTGTGGGGAGAATACTATTGGCTTTGGCTATTTGAATTAATAGCTAGCAGAGATGGCAGGTTGAAGTGCCTTGCTGTGTTTAATCCTAGGTTTTAATTGGAGTAAGTCTTGAGGACCAAGTGATAGACCTGTTAGACAGCAAGTGAACACTCTGCAGTACCATCTACTGTATCTGAAGCGATCTCCAAGACATCGCAGCTCACCAATGTGAACTTATTTTTACAGTGACACAGCAGGCATGTCACGCATTCTCAAAGTGGGTGTCGGGCTCCCAGAAGAGGGTCGCGTGATCCGTGCAACGCTTCACAGAAATAAAGGGTACGTGGGCAGATTTCTAAGTTCAGACCCACAACCTACTTCCCAGGAAAACCAGTTCATGTGCTTAAACAATCCACAAACAGGAAAAATCCTTACTGTTTCACAGACGTGAAGCCTTTGATATTTTTTCCAACCTGTTCAAGCTATGTAAGATTCCTTTTCTTTGTCAGTGTTATTCAATACTAAAAGTTTGTAATAAGTGATACATTTGCACAGCATTTCTAGGAAATGCAGATACAAAAGGGAGAGACAACATGGGAAACACTGTCCAATTTTCTCAAATAAGGATATGGAGGAATAACCAAGGAAAAAGGAAAAGTACTCATCAAAACACCACTTGTGAGGCCTCTTCACGCTCTTCTAAAAACACTTCACATATGATTTGCATCTGTTATGGGTGTCCTGCAACTGTTGAAATCTCACTTGATGTCAAGTTACCTCTTAAGCTTTTTCTCCCTAAATTCCATTCCCAGACTACTGAAGAGCTTTTTCATCAAAACCCAAGGGAACGTGTATCTATCTCCCCATATCCATCCCATCCCATCCCACAAACACACGTATGCACACACACAGACACACACTGTAAAAATCAACACTTGTCAAGGAAAAATACAAACTTGTGCAATTAAAATTCCAATGTTTTTAGTAAATTTTAGGAGCTTATATGAAGTATGAGGACTTGCTTATACTTTTTTACACAGCATATACCATATCATAATACATTAGTTTTCAGTGAGGTGTTGCAGTAGTTAGGTTGAGAATTAGGAAGATTCATATAATGGGTTGATTTTGTGAATAAAGCATATTTCTTCCCTATTCAGAGCCCCCATACCCCACTTTATTAGTCTTTTTATAACTGCTCACAGTCTGTGGGTAAGGCTTCATAGCTCTTCACTTTATCATATTCATAACTCTGCACTATGTGTTATTTCAAATACGTAATTGTAACTTTAGTCTAGTCCCGTTTACATTAAGTGGGGGAAAATAAATTGGTGAGATGTTAGAAAATCTGGCATGGAAAAAAAAAAAAAAAGAAAGAAATCCATATTAACATTTGTGTTTGCAGAACACATAGAACGGAGCAGGTAAATGACTGGGAACTGGGTTATAAGGATAATGAGAAAAAATGAAGAGCTGCCATTACCCCGGGAACACAACTGTGTAAGAAAATACTGTTCTGTAGTGGATGTGCACAAGGGGGCAGGGTTGGGCAAGCAAATTCAGTCTCCTGATGCCTCCTGTGAACTTTCTTCGATGTTATTTTTTTAAAGAGACTAGTGTTAAGAACCGATTGCTCTATCCCTAGCAAAATTAGAGAATTAGCAAGCACATTTGAATAAAGCCCCTGGACTCTTGCTAGCATGAATGGGGCATAATTAAACGAACAACAGCATCTTGCTTTAAATTCTTCACTGCAATACTTCAGAACATGTGGATACAGGAATGTTCCGCTGTCAGTAACAGGAGAGCTCAATGAATTTTTGCTCAAAAATTTACTAAAAGTTTGTTTCCGTACAGTTGTTTTCAGTACTAACAAACCCTACCAGACTGTTTTAACTTTTTTCAGGCCTTCTCCTTCCATAGACAACCATCTCACTCTGCAAAGAGCTTTATTTAACTAACAAACAAACCAGACAGGTTTCCTAAATAAAAAAAAAAAAAGAACAAACACCCAAAAAGCTTATTTTGGCTGGTTTGCATGACAAAGCTTTCTGAAAGGCATGAGGTTAAAATGTCATACATTCAGAGAAGGTGGCTACGGAAATCTTGTCTTTATACAAGTAGAGAATAAAATGCAAAAATTGTTTTCACCTGCATGTAGATCTGTACCTGGTTGACTGGTCAGGCCAGGGAGAGAGTCCTGTAACTGGTAAGTTGATGATGATGAAGTGCCATCAGCCGTGTTGTTTGAGGTCATATATGCACCATATGTTGATGCTGAGTAATACTGGGCATATTGGTTTTGGCCAAAAGCTGTGTATGATGGATAATCCTAAAACAGCAAATGCAGCAGAGAACTTAATTAAGTAGAGTAACGAGTGATTTTTCCATTAAGTATTTCTAAGTGTGCAATCATACGACTTTTGCAAGAGTTTTGGGAGTTTAGTTTAGATATTTTTAATTTAAGTATATTTAACATTTTTAAATTTGAGGATATTTACTAAAAGACTACATGGAGGCTGCTGAAGTATTTAAGTACTAAAAGATGCAATGAGACTTCCACCAGGATTTTGATCATTATCCACAGAAAATAGCATTGAACAACAATGAATTTAATTCAACATAACAGATCTAAATTTTAATAACATGATTGGATTTATAGAAATCCTTTTGTAACTGACAAACAAAAATATTAATATTCATACCTGTTGTGAACTACTGAAATTTGTAGAATTTGAAACAGAATTGTTTGCATAAATAGTAGACGATGGTGTAAAACTAGAACCTAAAATTAAAAAATACAATTAACTGCAAGGAATTACTTGTGAATCAAAATAAAATTCTAAATACAATATTCCCTGTCAAGATATAGACGAATCAGAAGAACAACCTGCTTTCATTTTCTGTTTAAACAATAAAAAACTTGGAATGAAACTTTAAAATAAATGAAATGCTACTTCCCCGCACATAGGCACACATTCCTCTTCACACCATGCAGGGAAGGTACTGGCAGTAAGTCATTACACTGATCGAGAAAGCATCTTTCAATTTATTGCAGTGTCTCACCTCTCCTCAAATACTGTTTTTCTCTTTTGCCTGAATTTCTAAGTTCTAACACTTGAGTGTAGGTTCACTTATGAAACAAAAAAAAAAAATTTCAAAGAGTATTTTAATTATCCAGGTGTTCTGAATTGATCTGTAATGAGGCATGTCCTTGTTTTCAATGTCAGATGATTCATACCGTAATTTGTAATATTTAAAAGATTAATCATTGTATAAGAAGCTTAAAAATTATCCAAATAAAACAGGTTATCAATGATCAAAGTGTAATAAGTGAATAAATAATTGAATAATAAATGAAAGAATAAATATAAATTAAGGATAAATTCTAAAAAATTATGTTAATTAAAGGAGAAACAAGTATCAAATGCTGTCATACTCAGAAACACGGAAACAAGGACAAGTGACTTGTGTACTTTAACAAATACAACAAATGCTTCCAGTCCTGCCCTGTGACTTAACTCCATAAAAAAAAGAAAGGTGCAAATACGGACTGCATTGCATAAGCAGATCTAAATTAAGAGATGACCAAAATGAATACATATATGCATATAAGTACTGGAAAACGTCACTTAGCTTTACATTTTAAAGGTAAAAGTAGCTGCCTGTGATAAGTATACTTGCTGGAGCTCACTAAAATGAATGGAAAATGAATGATAAATATGAGGGGGACAGGATGGGATGAGCCCTGATGGTGGTGGCCACTCACCTGGCATCTGGTAAGAGTAGGGTGTTTGGCCGGGCTGTGGGGTGGAAAACCCTGGGCTGTAACTGAGGCACCCGCTCTGCAGCGGTGACTGGGTCTGCGAGAGCCCACTTTCCGTCTTGATGCCTGGCAACATTACACCCAAATCTGTATAAGAAATTAATTTTCAACTCATTCTTTAAGATATTTTCTTACAGTTGGGAAAATAAAAAAAGAAAGCAAAAAAAAAAACCCGAAACAAAAAAAAACCAAACAATCCAACAGTCACGTTGGCATTGCTCTAACTTCTACGTAAGGAGAAGTAATAAGGGGTGAAATACCGTAAGTGGGTAAGCTGTAGGGCTGTCCGGTCTGGGAGTAGGCTGTATAGACTGCTGGTTGCTGCATTCCTGAATACTGGGTTTGTCCGGCATAGGCAGACATTGTTTGAGCTGCTGGTGTAGAAAGAATGTGTGGATAGGGCCTAAATATCAGGAAAAATAGCATTACTGTGGCAACAAATACTTTGTATGTTGATTCAAGCAATAAAGTAAAGAAAAAGGTTTAAAGATGTCCAAAGGCAGTTCATTATTCTGCCAACTGTTCCTCTTCTGGGATTTATTCCATCCCCCACTGAAATAAGCTGAAAACCATTCCAGCTCACATTCCCCAGGGCACGGTGAGTATTTTGTGCTGTCCCATCACTACAATTTCATTCTCAGGCCACTGTGTCCAGCTCTAGGTGGACTCTGTCACCGCTAAACGGCTTTATCTGGATCTGATCCCTTCAAGCCCGCTTGAATCAGAAAAGCCCTCATGCTTTTTCAATCTAGCAGAAGGAAACTTGGACTAGAAGAATAAAGGAAATACAGAGGTGAACGTTAAAGCTACTACATTATGTCCTCGGTGTATGGTTCTGCTTCAACAGGCATCCAGCCTCTGGCTTCAACAGGAGATGGATCGTGCCCACTGAGAGCAGCACGAAAAATATTGACGGCAATACTTTGGTAACCAGATGGGCTTTAAATGTTTGGAAAATATGGGCTAGGGAAATAGAATGGAAATAAAAAAAATGGTCTTTTTTTATGAATACTGGGGTTTTATAGAGAGATTGAATAAAACCAAGTTTGAAATTTTTTGCCCTCCAGAGTTGCAAAAACATACAGAGAAACATTTGTCTTGGATTGTTTTGTAAGTCAAATAAGACTTTATGGACCAAGAGTTGAATAAACACACTCTGCAGAATTACGCTAACTGAAACCTGGCCATTAAAAGCCATGACTAAATTTCAGAATCTCTTTTTTTTTTTTTTTTATTTTTTTCTTTCTAATTAGTTCAGTACAGTTGGCAGCAGTTACTATCAGAAAAGGATTATTCATTAATTTAGATGCCAATAAATTATAACAGTAGATTAAAAATTCTATTAAACCTTGTAATGTATTTGGCCAAAAGTATCTGATATACTTTGCCAAGACCTGTTTTAAGTGGAATGAGGGCTGTTCTTAACTCAGGCACCTACTTTCTATGTCAATAAATATCATTCATAGCATGATATGAATGCAAATTTGCTAAAGAAACTTGAAAAAGCCTAATCAGCTACAGTTTCAGTGGTTTTTTTCTCTGTATCAAAGCCACATAGGCAGTTGTATCAAATACACGGAAACAAATAGATGGCATAGTGGAATCAAGCACCTCCATGCACAACTCTGGTCGTAGCACAGGCAAACTAATATCCTGCCAACTGCAGCAGTTTCATATAACATCTTTTTTCCCCCGAAGTTTCCACTCCTGGACTCATGCGATTGCCCAAGAGTTTGTTTTCCTGAAAAATAAGTGAAAGAAATTTTCTATTCCTATCAACGCCCACTGGTTTAAAAATAAAAACATGAGATTAAAAGATAATCCGATTTATGTGATTTTTAAATCTCATGATACTGGAGGAGGAGGAGGAGGAGGAAAGGGTGTTCCGTGACCGTGGAAGGTTTGGAAGCATTTGGCAACGCCGGTGCCGGGAGGGTGCGTGGCAGGGTTACCCCTCAGTACGCGTCCTGCACGTGCAACCCTGATCTCTAAATATAAACTCTGTCGTCTTCAAAATATGGCTGAAAAATGGCCAGCACCGTTAAGATGCTGATGTCTGAGAATGGAATAGTCAGATTTTTTCCCTTCTGTTGTGTGCAGGTATGGGGACAAGGGGCAATGGGCACAAGCTGGAACACAAAAGGTTCCACTTGAATATGAGGAAAAACTTTTTCACGGTGAGGGTGACAGAGCCCTGGAACAGGCTGCCCAGGGAGGTCGTGGAGTCCCCTTCTCTGGAGATTTTCAAGACCCGCCTGGATGCAGTCCTGAGTGGCATGCTCTGACATGCTCTGGGTAGTCCTGCCTTGGCAGGGGAGTTGGACTAGATGATCTCTATGGTCCCTTCCAACTCCAAAAATTCAGTGAAATTCAGTGAAATTCAGTGAAGGGCATTTCTCCTGCGGCAGCGCTGCACAGAGCAGGGTCTTACTCTGCAGCCACGGGAGGGGAAAAAAAAGAGTTGGAGAGACAGCTACAACGAGTCAGTGCTGGGGCTCCAGTATTTTCCTTCCTCTCTGCTTCTTCTGCTGATGAAGCCTTGTTTGCAACAAACCACGGAACTGCCCGCAGCCAAGGTCAATTCCCTATAAAGGACTACATAAAAGAGGTGCAGACACTAACTTGGAGGGATAGAGCTGCGGAGAGTACTGGTGCGCTGATCTTGGGCTGTAGCCACTACTTGTTATTACTGCAAAACAGAAAACAAAGAGTAGAGCAGTCAGAATCGTCGCGAGACCAACCCAGCCAAACAGTCTGAACGCCGAGGCAGAGGAGCCGATTGAAACGGACAGCTTTTCGGCGAAGTAGATGTCACCCGAACTGCAACAGATTAATACAAAAATTAAAATACTCCCAAATCAGTCGTTGCTGTACAGGACTCTTTCGTTGGTACGAGCATCTCGTGCTTTTTCAGCTTAACGTATTTGTGGGTACATCGCAGAGGGATATATTGCACACGTTATCTGTGATCCACACACCGTAGCTCTTTCCCAATTTGCAAGTTGTAGTAAAATTGGTGGATTAAAAAAATCCTGTGATTTAACGTGTGGTATTGCACGGGATTGCTGTAGCATGCAGATACTTCTAAAGTCTCACATTAACAAGTTTAATTCTAATACCGGGTAGGAAAAAATACATTTAATATGGGTGTGGTTAATTTTTGTCAGTTTAGGTTGATGGAAGATACCAGATTGACTGCTAGAAAATGAATACCACTCTTTATCAACAGGCCAATTAGAACATAGCCACTAACAACCCTATTTTTATTTCCAAAGTAAGCATAAACCATCCTGTCCAGTAGCCATCAAAATTGTGTATGTCTGCACTATTCACAGCTGCATTCTTCCAAGAAAGCTGACAGAACAATACTCATATCCCATTAAAATTTCATTCAGAAGCGGTGCTCACGCTGGATTAATTCCAAGTGTTTGGAAGTTTCCCTTTCCTCTAGCCATCTGTCTTGACTAAGACAGATGTATTCCAAATATATGTACTCTAAAGTGTTGAACCAATCCCTTCAGAGCAAATCCATACTGGGCAAACATACAGAGTGTCTTTATTAGGCCATCTGCTGTTCATTCACTTTTCAAAAGATTAAAGTAGTACACAACGAAGCACTGGAATTTCTTTAGTCTAATCAATCATAGTTGTACTTCAAAGTGTACCCTCTTCCTGAGTTGTTCGTAATGGTAGGAGAAATGAACTTTCAGAATTATATAAGTGACAAATAGGTTTAGGTTCCCAACTATTTTATGAAACGTGATACATTTCTACAACCAGGCCTAATTAACGTCTTTAAGATCTATTGCTTTGAACATACGCAGAACTCCATATTTTTAAAGCTAGTTTAAACACATTTAGAGCATGTAAGACTTAAAAGGAAAATACAGTAGAAGAAAAACAATTAGCTGCTTTTTTAAATGTGCAGTTGAGTATGGCTTGAAAATAAAGATGAATTGGATAATAATTTTTGGAACACGTGCCACCAGATTTCATAAAAGAGTTGCTGATTGAAAAGATATTGAGGGCTTCCCCGGCATGGAAATTTAATTGAATTGAATTTAATTGTGTGTGGATATTCTTTTGTTGTTGTTGAGAATGCCTTTCCGTGGTTTAAGCTCAATCAGCAGAGTGATCCAGTAGGTGTGCACATAGCTGTTCCCGGAGTCAGACAAATCTATAGTTGAATACATCAACATAATCAGTCCACATAACTCTGCAGGATGCTCTCAGTTACTTAAGGCTTGAAGAGTAATTAGCGTTCCCTGTTGGATCCCTACGACCTTCCTAAAGACAAGCAATAGCTGACACAGTGACCTTAGTGATTCTCAGGGCAAGGAACTTTTGTCATCCATTATCAGCTTATCGCATCTTTTTTGCCCGTACCACTCCACTTTTTCTCTGATCATTTGCTGGATGACAGCTCACTTGATTAATCAGTTTGGTTACAACACATTTATCATCCCACCACACCTGATGTAAACTAAAAAAAAAGGATGACCATTCATTTCATTCACTTCAGCTATCAAAACCTAAAGTTTTTCAGTAAAAACTGTCCTGCCTGCTTTTTTATTCTTTCTGCGTATACTTTATTTCAAAATTCAGACAACAAAATTTTTCCAATTTCCCTGATGATACTACTGGCTGTAGGGAAGAGAGAAAAAAAGAGACAGGTCTCCCCAAAGTAAATTGTGTACCTTTCAAAGTAAAACTCTGCTCCTTTTGCTCTTTCTCTGGTAGCTTTGATTTATGCACTACACTTTAGACTGTGAGATGTTTGAGAAACTCAGGGTATCAGACCTACCATAAGAGAACATTATGACTGACTATGGACTGGACCACGCCTGTATCTCATAGATCAGATTGGTAATTCTAAAAGTTATCAAAAAATTTTCACTGCTGAACAGCCTCCTAACCTTACTTCTGAGGACTGTTAGGAGATGGTGGAGGCAGGTTGTTACAGTTTTTATAGCTGAGTCACTTTATATAGTCGTTTATAGGAATGGGGTTAAATCCTGTTTTATGTTTCTTATCAAAACTGTTTCTTCCCTGATAAACTCAAATACGTGGAAGACTTCACTACTTGAATTTACCAGAGGAATGTTCTTAAGGGCAGGTATAAAACCTTTGATTTCTAAAGTCTCACTACGGTGCTGAGGGCATATTCCAGTCCCTGCTAATGTTGATCCACAGGGGGGACAAGAACCTGACAGCCAGCTCTTACCAGTCACCCTGTCAACTCAAATGGCCAAGGTGGCTGTGGAGAATTGAAACGACCACAAACTGTGCTGATAGCACGCGTCAGGCTCAGTATATTAACACAGGATGAAATTTTGTGTTTTTTCATTATGGATCTGGAAAATTCTGTGCGAAGAGGTTAGGTTAAAAGGATCTCATTTAAATAACAAATCACGATGTCTACACACAAGGGGACCAAATGTAGGTTAGACAGCAGTGGCGTTTCCTAATTGTGCCTTTATAGCCTTCAGAAACAGTTTTCTATATCCTTTTTGAGTGTCATAAATACTAAATAAAAAGGATGATGAGGACTTCAAATGTCTCTCTCTTTGCTCCATTAAAATGATTAAACAGTTATCAGATTAGTCCAGTATTATAAGCAACAGAAAACAAGAATTCATGCACTCACAGTGCAGCAGCTGCAGCAAATTCAGAGAAAATATATGAAAATGCTCAGTTCAAGGTAGTTCTGTAGCTCCTCATGTCCTGTGAATGCCCACCCCAACGGGAGTCTGCTGCAGGACCACAAAGCTTCACACCGAGTAAATTAATTAATTACCAACTGCCATCCTTTGAAGGAAAAAGGAGGAGGAAGAGGGGTGTGCAGTGTGACTCTCCACCTGGCTAAGCCTTGCTGGAAGTCACAGTTTTCTCCCAGGGGCAGCTTTTCAGGATAGAGGAACCAGAGCCCTGAGAGTGAGCTGCAGCATTGGGCAGGAGCTTGCCCAATGGCCTGGCTCTACATTCTACATTCAACAGATCTATGCGCTTTATTTCTCAACTTTTTAATCAAAAATTGGGGTTCATCACAGTTCCCCATGAAGCCTGATCTGTCCCTTTTCTGCCCTACACCTCACACAGCCTGCCTGACCATCACGTTCTGTGTTACAGCTGGTCACCAGGGTCAGAGCTGGCTACCTTGCACCCCAGAGGGCTTGTTCAGCCTTCTGCTCACCTCCAGCACATGCCACGGGTTTTGGTTGCCCTTGGAGCACGGAAATCAATTTTGATGGGTGGAATATTTGAAGGAGAGTTTTTCTGCAGGGCAGACTCTCAAATGGGTCTCAGCACCAGGAGTTCTCTTTTCGCTCATGTCTCATTTCATAAAATATTGAATAACATACCTAAATCCTTCCCTACTCAACGAAGGATGCTTTAGTCCTTCTGACCTATGCTTACATAAGACAGAGTAGGTGATATCCTTGCCAGTGGCCTCTATCTTGAGGCATCCTCATGAAATGAGCTCCCAGGTGCTCTGACAGCTGCAGGAAAGTACTAGCATTATCACCTTGTCACAGCTGGGAATAACTGATTATTAGGAAAAAACCAACTGTTCAGTGTTGGTCTTTGTTATGCATTATTTTCAGCTGGTTTGTCTGAAATGATATCTTTTTACTGTTCAGTAATTATCGTCTTTGGCAACCCATTAAACTTCCTAAATAACCAGTTAGGTTAAAAAGTCAGAGAAATAATTTTTTGGTGAGTTTTCATTGTCCTTTAGCACTTCTTCCACAAAACCGAGCCAACCAAATTGTCCAATTTGCCAGTGCCAGCAAAAAGCAAGTGTGAAAGTAATGGATTTACTTTTTCTGAAAGCCTCGGTGCATCATCGGGGCAGCTCTGCATCATCTGATGATGAAGATGGCACATCACCCAGACAGGCAGACTATTGATTTTCCACTGTGAATGCCCAAACTCTTTTAATACTTCAGTTTGTGGCCTAAACTGACAATTGGGTTCGCATTTCTTTTGAGTTTGCAGGTGGCCAAGGGACAAAAATTATTGTATAAGGCTCAAATCTGTGCCTTTTTTTATTTTAGAGGCACCAATTGTTTCCAAATTTTCAAAGTGTAGAGATGGCAACACTTCTTTTGAAGTCAGTGGAAGCCCAGGGGTGAGCAGCACGTGGGGAAATCAAGCTGTTGCTTCACTATCTAAACCTGAACTGGAGGCTGCAATTTTTGGCACCCCTTCATGAAAATGTTGCCTGAGCCACCTTTTACACAGGGAATCCAACTCAGGTGTCTTAAATTAATGGTGGAACCTCATAAAGTTTCACCAACAATGACAAAATCATATATATAGTTGGACGTTTTATAATCTGCAATTATTACTAATACAATTTTAGAATAACAACAGAGTTAAAAAAGAAAAGCTAATTTTTTGGTCAAGACTATTCATTTTTTTTAACGGAACTTGTTAGAATTTAAGTTAAGTTCTTTACAGTACAATCATAATGAGAACAACGTTTTCATTCTTTTCTAATTAGAAATGGTATACACTTGCTTTACATCTCATAAAAGACCTTTTTTTCACCCAGTAAATGTGTTATAAATACTTTTCTGAATAACCAACTTAAATATATCTGCATTTACTGATGCCTAAAAAACAATTCCAGAAACATAAACTCAATTTTTAAAACATTTTCATTACATGGAAACATTGTGATTTCCAAAATACTTTAAATAGGGTTTAACTACCTAATTCTACCAAAGTAATAGTCGTATCAATGTGGAGTGGTGATTCCTGGCTTCAGTGACATTTCAGCCACCACTGAACTGGCATTTTCAGATGCAAAATTTATTCTCCCTCCTCTCCTTGTAAATATTATTATTAGCAGGATTCATCTTAATTATTAGAAGGCAAATTATCTGTACTTTTCCACAGTTCATCACCTTTTAATAATCTATAGGGATCTACTTAAAAATTTCTGTTTTTTTGAATTTTTTAAGAAGTAACAACTGAAATTTATGATTATTAAAGTAAAATATCGACTTTGTTCTCATGGAAAGTAGCTTATGAAAATCTGGTCACTGTTTAAACTAACACACTGCTCATAGGAATAAAAAGATTAGCACTGAAATGTAACCCATAAGATTTTAAATTTTATGAATTAAAATGGCTGTTACAAATACGGTCCATTTTTTTCTTCCTAAGATCATACAAGATTAACACTGAGAAAAAACTAAAGTACAATAATAACATTATTACTATAAGACTTTTGCATACAGTAATCATCTTAGGCATCATTACATCTTCTTTAAGATCATAGTTCATGAAAATTGCAGATTTTAATTTACAAAAACGAAACAGCTATAATCATCATTACTATTATTGTTTGGTATTAAAATGTTACTTTGTTGTAGTTTTTTAAAGATTGCTTCCATGCAGTGAAGTGTTCATTAGTGAAGGTTATTAAATGCTATATTAATGTGACAAGACGTGATCTTATTATGGCTTTACCTGACCCAGTAAAAGTGTCAAGCGATCCATCTCCAGATGTTGTAGTTGTTTCACTGCTGTTCATGGGTTCTGTTTTGACTGCAAGAAGAGACACTACATAGAAGAATAAGTAGACATGAGATTTTTACTTCTAAATTAATACTGGAGTCTTCATGCCAGTCTCACTAGCGGTAGCCCAGCTAGAACAAGCATGCGGTGCAACAGCTTCTACCTTCACTCTACCACCGTATGGAGACACTATACACTTGCTCCGCCTGGAATTCATGCATCTACATAGCTTTTTATCTGTGCATTCCTCCATCTATTGCTTTTAGCAACGGGAATATCTTCTGGGGAGATTTCAACCTAAATCTAATTGATTCGAACAATTCCCTAAGAGTAGCAGAGAGGAAGGAAACATTAGCTGTCAAGGGATGTAGCACGTAACAAAAATAGTTTTGCCTGACAAGTGAAACAATAATAATAATATGGTTTCATGCTCATATAGAAGCAAATTACTTTCACAGTGCCAGCATTCTGCCTTTCCCCTTCCCTTTTTACAGAGCCTGTGGGGGGCTTTTTGAGCTAGGTCACCAGCAAGCAATTTCCCATAAACCAAGAGAGAAGCTTAAAAGGAAAAAAAAAAAAAAAAAAAAGCAAAAGAACTAGGTTAGGCGACAAATGACAGCCACGACAAGTCAGCTTCTAACTCAGAGGTTACCAAACATTTGGGTCCACTCTGAACTCAAATTATTTCTTACGGATCATCGGGCACTCTTACCATCCAAGCTATGACTGAAAGCACCACAGAGGCAATCTAGATTTTATAGTTTAATATGTTACCTAATATGTTACCTGTTACCTGGCATGGATTTTGGGGCAATGGATTTTAGGAATCACTCCCCTAATCAATGTGGTAAGAAATAGCTGTACGGAACACGCTGCAGTTTTTATTAAATGTTTGACTGGCAAACGCGGAAACCATCAATGTATTATCACAATTGCTTTGCGAAGGTCACTTGGGGCGTGTGTGTGTGAGCATTTATCAGCTGTATATCTGCAACCACAGGACCGGTTGCTGCCCAGGGATGCAGAGCAAGTATCAATGAGGACCTTCATGGGACACCACCATGGTCAGACACTAGGTATGGAAATTCCAAGGACTCAGTCTGGAACTCGTGGAGAAGTCTTAGCTGCTCCCCAAAATGCCAAGAAAAGGAATTTTCTTCCAGCTAGTTACCTGCCGCCTCAGAAGGACATCAGCTAAGCTGACCAAAGTTCTCATCAACATCACCCCGTCCACGCTTGACTTCACTGGCAAGAGTAAGGGGAGTGGGGGGATTTCATGTTCTGAGCTGGCAATACATTTAAAAACTATGGCTCAGAATCAAGTCACCTAACTTAAGCATATAAATTAGGTGCATACTAATCTCCCTTTATGTCCAATTGAGAAAGAGAAGTGCTTCCAGAGGGCGATTCAGTCCAAACAGCCTGAGCTCCCCTCGAGTTCACTGACCTGCTTACAGGATGAAAAAGTAGTGCTTAAGTTAAATAAAAGATTTGGTTTTCTCGTGGGCAACATCACCCAGAGAACCCTACTGCGGTTCCTCCCCATGTCTGTGAGCCTCAGGAGGAGCTTTAATGCAATTAATTCATTCAATAATTAATTCAATATGAAACCACCAGGGAAGCATTTCAGCCACGTTTTTTCAAGCTGTTTTGTACTCCCTGTCATTTTGCAGGCTATTATCTTCTGATTTAAAAAAATAAAAAAGTGACAAAATTTACACAAAATTAACGAAATCATTCATATAAGCAATGAACCCTCGCCATTTCTCTACTTAGATGAGAAAGATGTGATTTTATTTTCATTAGATCAATAAAATACACATAAAGAAAAAGTGTGAGGGTCATTTGTCATGAAACAATTGCCTCCACTGAACCTCAGGCCCCTCAGTCATGTTGAAGATGTATTCTTCCCTGAAGAATGAACAGTAATTAAATTGTTTTCTGATTACTATATATAGAAGTCTGCATGCATTTCAGTAGGAGAATGAAAAATCATAGTAAGTTGGAAAGATTTGTATTTTTCCTTCTGGAGATCTTTGGTCATATTTCACTTTATAAGATGCGTATCTCTTTTCTCTGCAGAGTATGGACATTTACATACATGGAACAACCTCCTTTTTTATCCGTTTCTATTCAAGAAGGTATTCCACTACTGCCCATACCAAGCTACAAACCTGCGTATCGCATCTTTCTGTATTGCATCCAGAAAGACACTCCAGTGTGAGCCTAACTGTTCTATTTAACAAAAACTTCAGAAATGAATTGAAATGTTTACTTTAGAGTTGTGTCTAGTTCTGGTTAATGCCAGCTGCAGTGCACCTCCATCAGCACCAGCAGTCACCATCTTTTTCTCTCCCTGTCAAGCAGAAAAGGATCTAAACCAAAAGAAACTCTCTCATGTACTTAACTTGAGGAAAAACATCGTATTGGCACCACGCTTTGTTGAAAAATACATGTAGAAAGTATATGTGCTTGATTTTAAACAGTTCTACTTTGTTACGTTCAGATTTTATCACAGTAAGGAATTCATCACAGTCTTTCCTCAGTGTAGCCAGACATTTGGACTGTTACCTTTCTTTCTTTATGTTACATGTCATTTAACCAAGAGGGGAAAAAAGCACAAAGCTAACTTAAAAAAAAAAAAAAAAAAGTATTCTAACATCAGATCAAAATCCCAGGAACATTTAAAGCTGAAGTAAAATTGAAAACACAGAATCATTGCTGTTTCCCACATGTGAGATAAAGCATGGTTCTGATACTACTGTGGCAACTGCTCTAGACATAATGCAACAACTAGGAGTTTGAACCAGCATTTTGGATGAATGCTTTAAGGACTAGACATTTAATATTCTATCTTTTAAAGAGTGGGTTAGTTTTAATTTTTTTTTCACATATTGAAAGAGTTAAAAAAAAAAAGAAAAGAAAAGCAATCTCGAGCTGGAAATACATTTGAATGTTGCTAATAGTGAAGACTGCGCACTCTAACAGAGTAGAGCCACCACGATGGTCAGGGGCTGGGACATATGATGTACAAGGATGGATAGAAGAAGCTGGGCTCCTGAGGGGACAGCAAATTGCAGCTATCTAATGGGAAGGTGCAAAGATGACAAAGAACAAAGCCACATTCTTCTCAAAAGCTGCCCTGTGAGGCAACAGACACAAGCTAGAGCAAGGGAAAAATCCAATTAGATGTAAGAGGAAAATTCTTCACTGTGAGAGTAGCCTGGCCCTGGGACAGGTGCCCAGAGGGGCTGTGGCACCTCCACCTTGGGGACATTCAACACTCAACCAGCCACTGCCTTGAGCAACATGATCTACCAGCAAAGTTGGCCCCGCTCTGAGCAGGGGTTGGCACAGCTGACCTCCAGGGATCCCTTCCAAATTGAATTCTATGAACTCAGAATACAGTTCCCAGCAGGCAACAGCTTCTACAATATAAGTTCTTTACTTGATGAAAGGATTTAGCAGACCAACATGACTACTACCCTGCCGACCTCTTTTTTTTTCCTTAAGAACCTCTCTGTGTTAAGTACTAAAAATGAACAGAGAGTTTTAGGGGCAAGAGATGCTACTGCTATGCAGGACAAGCAGGACAAGCAAGTGCAATAGTTATTAGAGCAAACAAATCTGACTAAAAGCTAAAAAAAAGCTATGTAAAACCATAAACCACACGGCTTGTCATAGGAACAATTTTTCTCTTTCTTTTAGCAAGCTTTCCTAGGAGTATACTCAACTAGAAGCATAGATTTAAACGTTCTACTGCCTATGGAAAATCAGACTTAATGCAACTAACGCAAGGATTTTCACATCATATTTCTTCACTACTGATAATTAGTACTTAAATTATTACCTTCCAGATTTATCTGAACATGCTGAAGAGTTAACTGAGGTGACAGACTAAGTCAGCTCAGTCCTTCCTTAAACTGAGATTTGTAACCGAGCAGGAACATTCACATGGAATCGGTTATTCTTGTGCAAATGACCTTTTGTGCTCTAGTCTGAACTTTTTTTGGAGGGGTGAATTCTCTCTGGATATGTGGCTTACAAATAGCAAGCTAATTCTGAGGGGTTTTTTTTAAAAGGAAAGTTTTTGAGATCTTCCTAACTTTAGTATAAACCTGCTCAGCTTAAGCACCTGGGTAATGGTTTCTAGAAAGTCCTGGTGATGCATGTTTACACCTATGATTGATCCCATCTGCCCAGCAGCGGCGTCACAGATATAATTATTATTAATCACTGTCACTCATAACAATTGATAATACCTGAGAGGAAATCACAAATGAAAACAACAGCTTGGAAAATTTGGCCAAATGTTTGCAAAGTGGCAAGTTACACGTAGGCTCACCCTAGACGTAAGTTTTAATTAATAACGACAGTAGTAGTAGGAGTAGTAACAATAATGTCAACCTTGATTTGTGCTCAGGTAAAACTATTTATTTCAACTTCCTCCCCATTTTCTGACTGTGGGAAAGGCCTCTGAGAAGGGGTGGGGAAAAAAAACCAAAAGGGCTGGGAACCCCATGAGAACGTTCAAACCCCGTAACGAAAGAACTGAGCAAACCAAGAGAGGTGTCACACAGCAGTCACGGGGACACGCCACCACACGCATGCACTGTACCAGGGTCTCCCATACTTGTTGCAGAAGAGGGAGTACTGCAACTCAGCAGCCAGTCTGCGGTATTTAACACTGTCATGTTGTCTCCTGAGAACAGGAATGGTACAGCCGTTCATTCTCCCAACGTCTGCTCAGTGTACGTGAATAGTCGTCAAGGCAAGTAAGTGCTTTTGCACCTTGAGCCAAGTCTTTACAAGCATTGCATTTTTTTTTTTTATGAGTATTATTTTAACTGGTTTATTTATGCAAGTATAATATAGAGGCATCTAGTTATTAGTGTTCTTTAATGGTATGCTTGAAGTTTTCCCTTCTCTTTATGCTGCAATAATGATTCTATTTTAAAACAGAATAGCAGCCTTCCAGGACCTAATACTTTATTTATTTATTTCCAGTACCAAATATTTTATAGCAGCCTTCCAGTACCTAAAGGGGGCTCCAGGAGAGATGGGGAGGGATTCTTGATCAGGGAGGGGAGCCACAGGATGAGGGGTAATGGTTTTAAACTGAAAAAGGGGAGATTTAGATGAGATATTAGGAAAAAAATATTTCCTGTGAGGGTGGTGAGACCCTGGCCCAGGTTCCCCAGAGAAGCTGTGGCTGCCCCATCCCTGGAGGGGTTCAAGGCCAGGCTGGATGGGGCTTGGAGCAACCTGGTCTGGTGGGAGGTGTCCCTGCCCGTGGCAGGGGGTTGGAACTGGATGATCTTTAAGGTCCCTTCCAACCCAAACCATCCTATGATTCTACAAAAATATAAGTATGTTGAACCTGAACAGTTCAGACCTTCTCTGTAGTAATCTGTCACCTTCACAGGCACATAGACTTTTTATTAACATTGACATATTTTTTTTTAAAAAAGGGATAAGTGAATAAACTGCTTTATGTTGTGGCCAGAAAGAATAAACTAAAAAAAAATTTCTTGGTGTCAACTCTTAAAACAGACAACATATAAACTACAAAAAAGAGGGCTGACACTCCAGCCTGACTCATATCCATGGTGTCATTCTCATGGACACTAACAGGAGCAGGATGCCATCTCAGAATGTGTTCCCCTGCCTCCCGCTGCCCCAGTTCAGCCAAGGCAGAATCTATTATTTGAAGGCATTGGAACATCTGTGTTGTAGCTGCAGGGTAGTACTGTCTCTACAGTAATAGATGCAGCAATAATAACCAGTAAGTTCTGATGAAAATCTGAAAATCTCTTTACCACAAACTTTTAATTACCTGCCAAGAAATTGAATTAGCATGTTCATCATGTAAAAAAGAACATCTAAGCCTAATTTTGATTAATTTGTTTTGACAGAGATTTTAAATTAACCCAAATGGGTATAGCTTGGGGTATAGAAGTACTCAGCAAAGAAGTATGATGCAGAAAGTGCCATCTTTTTCAACAGGTATAACCAAACCTTTAACACTTTGTTCAAATCAACCATTCTGAGATTTTCCTTGTTTCACCTTTGCACAGTTCTGCCTCTTACTTCAGTTGGTACAAATCGGAGAAGTGCTGTTGTAATTAGTGGATTTACACTGGTACGACTGTCATTTTTCCATAATTCTTGCTGGGTATATAAATGGGTTTATGCTCCTCCTTGAAATTATGTTAAAAAATGTGTAAGACTGAAAAGTAGCCAAAACTTTCTGTGTGCCAGCAGTGTGTTACACTCACCTCCTGTTCCATTTGTTGTAACTGATGTGCTACTGAGATTAGGTTTATCCAGTTTGGAACTACCCGGCGCATCATTACTTCCAACAAGATCATGAGGACTTGCTAGATCTTGCATTTCCATAGACCTGAAATAGAAGAAGGTGACGGGATTTAAACGCACTGCGATACTATCTGTGACAACCTACTTTTTCTATAACAACATTTTTTTTTACGTGGCAAATTTGTAATCCAGCCAGATTAACAAATCAATACAGGTTCAGGATCCTTTAAAATCTTCTTTGATTTTTACCAAACCTAGGAAAGCAGCTAATAATTTGATGTGAACACCACCATGAGTATTTTTCATTTTTCCTTTAGGAAATTATGAAGTAAATGACAGAGGCTTATGAAACTGCTTGAAGAGCCTGTAAAAGATGTACACGAGGGAGTTCATATATATGGATGGACAGACGCAGGGATAAATGGATAAATAAACAGGTATTTCTTAGAAGAAAACCGAGAAATAAGAAAAAAGTTGGCCATTACACAAAAAGACAGAATAGGAACTTCTGCCTCCTATTTTGTGCATTCCAACCACCAGCAGTCAGTGCATCCACACTGAACCATAGGGACAGACCACACCAGTGAACGAACAGAACTTTCCCATACGTCTGGAAGATTCTTCACTCTTACATTACATATATTGTTACTAGCTCACCTGACATTTTCTTTTCTTTTGAGTCATTTCTAGGAAGCTTGCAAAATTTCAGGTGAATTTAGACCACGATGGATTTATATATATATATAGTAATGAAAGTATATATATATGTTCATACTGTGGGACTGCGGATGGCTTTCAGTCAGTGACAACAGATCTGCCTTTCTCAGACAAAGCAGACCAGGAGTGTTTCTTGTTAGACCGGTAATTGCAATCCAATTTCCAGCGTGTGCTTGCCTATTCCTTGCTTCATTTATGAATTAATTACACAGCTTTTTTCCCCAAAGAAACATTTTTGCTATGTATAAGCAAAGTTGCCAGCCCATCTGCAAGAGGAGAACCATCTACCATATGTAGACTACAAAAGCCAAAAGAGAGATTGTCTTACAGAGCTGTGAATGCCCAATTACACTGTAGAAGACTGAAATGGCCAGGAAAGAGATGAACAGTTGGGATAGTTCAGTAGAAATAACTGCTCCTGTATATTCATATTCTGAGCAGAAAAATCAGTGGCAAGCCATTAAGGCAACATCCAGTATCTTAAATATTTATCGCAACTTTCACTTTGAAATTGCCTATCTTCTGTGGTCCACACACCCTCCTCTGAAGAAAAAAAAAAACTAAAGAAAAACCCACCATCTTTTAATCAAATATGGGCCTCCTGTCAGGATCCTTTTAGTTGTTTTTTTTCCTCCCAAATAAGTGAAATTAAAAAAACCCACAGGATGAAAAGGTCTCCCATTTTGTGCTCCTAATTCCATTGCTCTCTGGCTGCTTTAGCTCCCCTCTCATTGCATTCCTTTAACCCAAGGCACAGATTTGAGAGGTCTCATGTCTTGAACATCTCCTGGCAAATGTAGGAAATGCTACATCTCGACTGGGAAAACACAGCAAGGCCTCACCCAAAGGCACAGGAAGCAAACAATCTCATTTACTCCAGTAAATTCCTAAATCAAGCCTGAGATGCGTGGATACTGCCGCCCCAGCAGCGCCTGGATGAGCAGGGGAAAGCTGATATACAGGAGGCCGTGCATCAGCAGGTAAGAATTTTATAGCCACATTCAAGGAAATGCAAAGGCATAAACTGAGATTTGAACTGCCCTGACCCGGATTTCTCCATCTAATTGCATACACGTCCCTACACATCTGTCAGCAGGGCATTATATTTAGTGTCTACTGGAAATGTGATCAGCATTAGCTGAAATAAAATGAACTCAAGTGGTTTACTAGCCCGTTGGTTTTTGTTTAGTAGTTTCTGCACAAGGATAGCAGCTAAAGGTTAAAAAAAAAGAGGCTGTGAGTTTCCATCTTGTATGTATTTAAGGGAGCGGGAGAACGTTACACAAAATAAACAAGGTGTGTTTCGCTGCATACACAGTGTAATGCTCCCCACGTGCGTGCTCACTTAGCGGTTTAAGGGTCACCATTTCCCCCTCAACTATGATCAGTCCAGAGATACCTAGCTTAGACAGTTCACATGTGCTTTTTTTCTTGTTTAGCATAAATACCACAATAACTTCTTTTCAGACAGGCATATAATGCATGGCCACAGATGTAAAAGCTTCAGCAGCAAAATCACTGATTTACCCAACGAGTGTATTTAAGAAATATCCACCTCAAACACTTTTCCCACTGAAATGAATCAGATTTTCTTAATCAGAAAACTTAAGTCCACCGATTTTCCTTTGCTTGGCAAAGAATATAAACAAGCTGACTTTGTAAAAGGAGTAGTTTCTGTTCCATATCGGTACCAAACCTTTTGTGCAGAGCCGTATTATATTTGCCTTATATCTGTTTTCTGCAGCAAAAGGCATCCCCATCCACAGACATAGCAAGTTAATTAATTAATACTATTGTGAAAGTAGTCCATTTACAAATAGACATTTTTTCTCGGTGAGTAAAAGACATCTTGCACTTATGGCTAGTCTATTAAGGATAAAAAGGATATCCAATCCAATAAAAAGTTTCACAAAACCATGTGTATACATTACACTTATCCTGGGTGCTCCGCGCTGTGCGAACAAGTAAAGGGATTATTTTAATATATCCCTGTGTGATATATTTATTCAAGTGCACATGTTACCTTCTGTGTAACAGATGTCATTCAATTCACCTTTATGGACGCATTTAGTTTACCTTTAGCCTAAAAAATTCTTGGAAAGATGTAACAGACCTACTAAAATCTTACAGTTTCAGTGAATGGAGGAATTCAGGAAAAATGCTTAATAAAATGGATGAAATAATTCCAACATCTTGAATTCATTTTGTCAAACTAAATGTTTATCAGAGTCCTGCTTTCACTGACTTAATCAGAAGCAGGTTCAGGTTCAGTATGTGTTTTCCTGCAGTAAAAAAAAGTAAAAAAGAGTAATCTCCGAAGGACCAATTAATACTTCTAAGTTTATGCAGTTATTTATTAAAGAACTGTTTTCTAGTAAATGCCGTGTGTTTCAATTTAGACAGAATAAAGCCTATTGTTAAAGCTGCTTAAAAAAAACTACATCACATAACTTTGTTTTCCATTTTTTGTTTCTCTGACAGGCTTGTAACTGTTTGAGCTTTAGGTTTCCCCCTGTTTGCATTGTCTCAGTCTACTTTTTAGCATAATTAAGTAAAATGCTAAAAAGGAAAAAGATTAGTTGGGAAGACGTTTTAATTTCTTTTTGACTGTTTGTTTGAAGAACATGAGCACGATTCCAAGCTCCTGAGTGAAAGCCTGAAATCTGGCATGAGGGATTTGTCTTTTATTCTGCTTTGGCTACACTTTAAGTCTTTGAAAGATGGTATTTGCACATGCTTAGTGGGTCATTTAAGAGGCTTACTGGAAAAGTTTCTAAAACATCCCATTTGCGCAGAACAGCCTCCCAGATCCTGGTGGGCTTGAATTCCCACCTGGATGTGGACAACCTCAACTGTGGACAACTCCAAGAGATCAAAGCAGGTTGGTACCAAAAGATGGCTGAGCATGAATCCTGGGCCTCCCACATTTTCTTCCCTGGCTTGAAGGGACACCTTTTCAAGACTTAACCCTTGTTCAGAATCGGTTTGAGGAACAGCATCCAAAGAGAGACAATTCCCCCGTTTCCCTCTTTTCAAGGGCAGCTGAAGAGACCTGGTGGTACATCCCAGACCCACTGCTACACAGCAACGCAACCCAACCTGGTGTAGGAAGGCTCAAGTACGGCTAATTATGATTGCCCATTTTGACGCTATATTTCTGTACAGCTTTCGTTTGCATTATTTTAAAGGTTAAAAGTTCAAGCTTTGCTCCTAAGGTTGTGTTTTTCAAATTCCTGTATTTTTTTTCTCTCATTACAATCACATATCCATTTGTGCACTGCTTTTCTTCAGCAGAATTAAAGTCTATTTCCAGAAAACCTGGGTTGTTATAACTCTTATCCATTTGCATTTCAAATTAAACTCCTACAAATATGGACCTAGAGCTGGGTCCTTCCATGACTCAAAACTCCATTGATTATTCACGAATTCTACAAGTAGATCATATTTAGATAATGAAGAGATCATGTTTTAAAATGCAAACTATTTGCTACAAAATCTACTTTTACTATATTTCAAAGTTTTTAACTAACAAGTTTGAAAGTATGAAATAATTTATCACAGATTTATAAAAGAATAAATACTTTAATGTGAAAACAAAGTACTTCTAATCCTAGTAGAATCAGACCATTATTCCTCACTGTGCAGAATTTTCAGCAAATCCAAAATAAATGAGAACTGAAAGATGGACTAGCTAAAGGTTATTTAATGTTGAATAATTTCATTTAGTTTATAAATTAATCAGAACAAATTTTTATAAAAGGATTTTTAAGGACTTTTCTTTTTAAAATTCTTTGGTAGGAAATTCTCCACATAATTTTCTTTACCAGAATCTTTACTAAATTTCACTGTGGCAAAAAATCCACATTATCTGGGGTTTTTTGTTTAGTTTCCCCCCTGCTTTTCTTACATCCCTCCTATTGCACACCAGTTCTCCCACATCCCAGACTTTCTCACAGACACCTGGAGCCTTGCCCAATTAAGATGTCCGCTACCTTGGAGCTTCTGAAATTAAACAAAAAGGGATTTTCCCTTTATTTAAAATTAACTTTTAAAGCAATACGAAAGTTGGGTGATAGAGCTGTTCAGACTCCGATAAATCTGTTTCCTGCTGCTGTCAGCTCAACGCTCGGACCAACTACACGGTTTTGAAGACAAGTGGGGTGGGGTTTTTCTCCATTTCCCACAGAATTTTTTTAGCCAGATCTCTCAGCCGTGTTCTGAACGTGACTAGTGAGCCCACCGCTCTTCCACGTGCACTCAGAATTAGCTTACACGTGCCTTTCACTCCAACAAAACATTTAGAATTGGTGCACATAAAGAAATGTCTTTAGTCCCCTAAAACCTACATAAAATCTGCAACAAAGTTTCAAACAATCAATAACAACAGCTACATTATATTTGTAGAGTTTTTTTCTAACTATTTTTTTTTTTTTAGAAAACTGTATTTCACACATTACATTCACAGTTCGGCCAGGGATTTTTCATGTTTACTTGCACCTACACAAATGGTAAATAATGCAATTAAACAGAAGATTCACAAACCCTTTAACAGTCCTCAAAGACCATAGTGGGCAGTAATAAAGAAGGTGGCATGAGAAGGATTCTGGATGATGGATGGGTTTCCAGGGGATACACATATGCATATGAATACATGTACACTATCACATCTACATGCAAATTTATAATAATTATTTGGTGCTAACTATCCACAAATACATGTGTATAAGTGTATAAATACACAACAAAAAACCTGTCGTCTTTCCACTAAGGACTTCCACAAATAACGTAACACAACACACAGCCTAAGAATGCTCCTCAAATGAGTAACATTTCCAATCATCACACTAACCCTTAAATTTAGATTAATAATGTTTTCTTTTTCAGGTGCTTTTATGCCATGTAAGGCAGCCTTTGACATTTTTTTGCCACTGTAAAAGGTAATGAAGAAACAGTGAAACCAACAAGATAAATTGTCTCCATTGAGACAACAGCCTTTCTTGTTTTCCCAGGCACATCCACCCCCACTGTGTATCTTCTCAAGCTTAATAAATGGCCAAAATAGCAGATCTTTTGCTATTCTAGGCACAATCTCGCAAAAGCATGTCCCTCCATCATACGAGTCCGGGGAGCTTGCCAGAGAGCTAAAAACAAATAATCCTGCTGGACACTAGCAAGACCTCCTTCCCACTCTCCTCGAGGCCTCATTTCTTAACTTGTAAAGTGATCTGATACAGTGCTAAGAAGCAGTAAAAAATGTCATGTTATAGGGATACCACCAGCAAATGCTCTTCTGAGCTTTATTTTATTACTTTTTCTTTTTTTTTTTTTTACCAATCCAGAAAACAAGTGCTAAACCTTTTGCCACCATTTATGGATGGGAGGTGGATTCTAGCTGTATAATTTCTATTTCTCACGGTTTTCTAAGTAGGGTGTCAGCTTTCATACTAAAAAATAACAAGAGAAAGAAGCAAAACTGATGCCACACTGATACTCCAAAAAAATACTTCTATCAGTCTACAACCAATGTCAGGCAGAAAGAGAGGGAACCGTAGTGAAACAAAGAATTAAGACAGAGTTTTTCTAACCTGATAAAAAACACCACTTAGGTAGTAAATAGTAAACATTCTGTGAGGATCAGCTTTGTAGAACTCTAAGTGTACAGTAAGGACTGTAGTAGACTCTTTATGAACATGGATGATTAATTATAAGCTTGAATATCACCGTGCATCTTCCCAGTGTGTGAGTTCAAGGGAAATCACCTCCCCCCAGGGATTGTAAGAAGTGCAATGAGGATCCTTCCAGTACAAAGCGACACTAATTTCAGGAAAGCTCAAGACTGCCTGATTTTGTTTAATAGCCTTTTGGTTCTCAGCAATACTGCTTGTCTTGCAGAGGACGGGGACTCCTCAGGTGATCCTTTGGGGCATAAAGTGGCACTGGTTGTGATTGTATCTCAGTTTTTCTTTCATGCCTATTGTCTTTCTCTTGGCTATTCAAGCTCTAATTCCAGGAGGGAAAAAAAACCCAAAAACTCCACAACCAACCCTCTTGCAGACAGTATTACTTTACAGGAGCTGTCTGACAGGCAGCCAGCATCAGGGCTGGGGCTGCCTGAGAAGGTGGGCAAGCAGGTTGGGTGACAAAGGCCAGCATTGTAGTGTGTCCCCTGATGCCATTCACTGCTAGAGAAAAAGGATGTTTCTTTTAACAGCACCAGAGCTTCTTCCCCAGCCCCCTCCCCATTTCCCCAGTTAAGCTTTTGCTGTCACCCTCCTTTTTTGACCCTGTGCCACCTTGAGATTCTCTGTGCTTCCTGACGAGTGTCAGACATTTTTTTTGTCTTCATTAAATCTGTGCTTCCTTCTTTTCTCATCGCACCAGCAAACGCTAAAGGCCATAGCTTTTGTTAATCAGCCTATAGATATTGCTATAGTAATAAGCAGATACTGCTTTACGAAAGGGTTATATGCATTTCTTCTTCACGGGTTAGTAAGAAAATATGACTAAACACTGTGAAAAATAATTGATTCCCACTTCAAGTTTACTTTTGCTGGAAAAGAAAAAACTGACAATTTCTTTTCCTACCCGAGGAATAAAATGAAGGTGAAAAGGTTACGTTTGCTCTGGTGATGACCAAACGCAGCAATGAATTTAGACGGCTTGGATTGTCAGGCTGTATAATTGCTGAAAACTATTATTTGCTTAAAAGTCAGTAACTGTATGGTTTCCCTGTTTTCTGATTGACTGAGACATTTTATTTCAGTTTAATGTCATTTAATGTGGTTTCCAGAAAACCACAGAAAACTGTCTATTCTATTGCAGTTGCTGGCCACAAATCCACATTAAATTATTTTCTCACTGCTTTCTGACTTTTATGGGGAATGAATATAATTGCCTTGACACAATTAAAAGACAATGTAAAGTTAATTTGGATTTCCACACTTGTGGGTAACACACGGAATAATTTCTAGGAACCATTTCTGGATTCTCCTGTTGGACGTGTAGTCCATTTGTCCAAAACCCAACAAATATTAAAATCAACAGATAAAAATCAAGATAAATTGGGGGCAGAGGAGGGGGAACTTATTTAATATCTTACCTCAGCATAAATTTCCAGCTCACTCTCTCTATGCTCAGGAGATTTCTTCAGTTACAAAACACAGGTCTACACTAGCGAAACGGGCAGGCTCTCAATGAAAAGACAGATAAAGGGAAGCCTTTTTTTCCATATGGCTCCCCTTCCAGCTCACCTTTCCACCCTGCAGTCTGGGGTCGGTTTGATTTGATGAAGGCAAATGATAGTTTTACATGGGAAACGATTATATTTTGATGCAATAAATGGACGCACACACAATAAGCAAAGCTACTCAGAGAGATACCTCCTGGCCAGCTGGATCCCAGCCTTTGAGATCTTTTTTCTGGGCTATCCCAATGTGACAGCCACAGGTTTGACGTGATATGATTTTAGCTCAGGGTCTACGCTCCAGGCACTGGAGGAAGTGTCTGGCAAGAAGTCATGTGGTGTCTGAGCAGATATTTCCTGTCTTCTCAAAGAAAAAAGCAGCCGGTTGGAGGAAACCGCTGCAGGAGCCAGACAGAAAACATCTAAACTAGTAAGCAGTGAGGACCAGGGACTGGTGGAAGAGAAGAGAGGAGTGTAGGGAGCTCAGTTCTCTGAGTCCACGTACAGGTTGGCCCATCCTGAACCTGGGCTGGACATGAGGTTTACTATGAGGGTGGTGAGACACTGGAACAGGTTGCCCAGGGAGGTTGTGGATGCCCCATCCCTGGAAGTGTTCAAGGCCAGGCTGGATGGGGCCTTGAGCAACCTGATCTAGTGGGAGGTGTCCCTGCCCATGGCAGGGGGGTTGGAACTAGATGATCTTTGAGGTCCCTTCCAACCCTAACCATTCTATGATTCTA